>CAWUFW010007527.1:0-440000 GCA_963921515.1 Calotriton arnoldi | reverse complement strand
CAACACAACATTCAGTTGTTATGTTCTGTTAATTGAATTTATAAGGCGCACAGCTACCCCAGAGGGTTTCCCGGTGCCAAATGTGCACACATTTCCAGGATTAGACAATGAATTGGAGGATCTCCTCAGCAGGACACGCCAACAAGTTCATGAATGGGAACTTAATATACAAGTCATATACCCATTCTTCCAACAATGGGGACAACCAGACATAGACCTATTTGCAACACCAGAGAACACAAAATGCCAAAACTTCGCCTCCAGATTCCAACATCCACAGTCCAAAGGCAAAGCCCTATGGATCAATTGATCAGGGATATTTTCTTACGCTTTTCAACCTCCCCCTGCTTCCATTTGTAATTCACAAGTTAAGGCAGACATCCCGACACTCATCCTGGTTGCTCCCAAGTGGGCCAGGTAACCTTGGTACACAACATTACTGGAGTTATAATTAGTCCCACATCAACTACTACCCAACAGACGAGACCTACTCACTCAGAACCAGTGAGCAGTAAGACACCCAGATCACTCAATCTTGCAATTTGGCTCCTGAGGTCTTAGAATTTGGAAACCCAAATGTACCACAATAATGTATGGATATCTTAAAAGAAGCACGAAGGCCCACAACACGGGCATGCTATGCAGCAAAGTGGAAAAGATTTGTTCATTACTGTCACTCTAAAAATATTGATCTACTAAATGTATCCCCTCAAAACATTTTGTTACCTGCTTCATTTATAAAATGCAAGGTTCGCTTTTTTATTTCTATAAAAATGCATCTTGCAGCTTTAGCTACATACCTTTCATAATAGAGAACACACCTCTATGTTCAGAATTCCTGTATTTAAAGCTTTTTTACAAGGCTATAAAAGAGTTATTCCACCTAGGATCCACCTACCCCAGTATGGAACCTTAATATTGTGCTAACAAGGTTAATGGGTCCACCATTTGAACCACTGCACAAATGTCCTTTACAATTATTATCATGGAAACTTGCTTTTCTCATTGAAATCACTTTACTCAGATGAGTAGGAGAAATTCAAGCACTAACTTTAGAGGAACCTTTTTTCTAAGTACATAAAGACAAAGTAGCTCTAAGAACTAATACTAAATTTCTACTTAAGGTAGTATCGCAATTTCACATGAATCAATCCATTGAATTGCCTGTATTTTTTCCTCAAACAGACTCCGTGGCAGAAAGAGCGTTACACACACTAGATGTTAAAAGAGCACTAATGTACTGTATAGATAGAACACAATCATTTAGGAAGACTCAACCATTTGTGGCATTCTTTAGACCACTTAAGAGTAAAGCAATTTCCAAATCGGTATTGCATGATGGACGTAAAATGTATCCAAACCTGCTATGCTAACGCTAAAATACCTCTTCCTATTCCACCAAAAGCCCACTCTACACGTAAAAAAAAGGGGCTTCTATGACCTATCTAGAGAATATTCCAATAGCTGACATATGTAAAGCAGCTACATGGCTAGACCACATACATTTGCAAAACATTACCATGTAGATATAATGGCACGACAACAGGCTAATGTTGGTCAAGTAGTACTACGTACATTATTTCAAACAAATGCACCTGGCACAAGTAAGTCACAGCTACAAGAGGAACTGCTTTGTATTCAATGCTAAGCATGTGTATCTAAAGCCACACATGCCACCAAACGGTCAATGTTGCTTACCCTGCAAGCATCGGTTTGTGGCATATAGTGCTGTAGATTCACATGCGCCCACCCTCCTCCACAGTGACTTGTGTTTCTTGCATGTGCATACATTATTTATCACATTACATGGTCATCTACATGGGATACACCATCCTTTCGCTCAAATCTCACCCGCCAAACGGAAAACAATCTAACAATGGAGTTGATGACCATGCGCACTGCAAGTAAGGGAATCACTGTAACTAGTGACTCGAAAGACTTCTTCGAAGAAAAACAACTTGCAAACTTCCGAGCCCAACAGTAGATTGCAGACTTATGCTAAGCATGTGAATCTATAGCACTACATGCCATAAACAGATGCTTACTGGGTAAGTAACATATATATTTATTCATTCACGGACACCGGATTGACTGGCAATTTGTTCTTTATTGTTCACTCCTCCTCCGACTACGTGTTTCGAGCAACTAGTGCCCTTGCATATGTATGTATGTGTGTGTGTGTGTGTGTGTGTGTGTGTGTGTGTGTGTGTGTATGTATATATATATATATATATATATATATGTATAGGATATGACTGCATGGTTACCCCCACTTTTTGCCTGGTGTTTTGCTGGTTTTTCATTAGTCTGACTGGGATCCTGCTAATCAGGACCCCAGTCTATCTGCTTTCTCTCTAAAATGTTATGCCATTTACTTGGGTACACTCCAGATTGGATACCGGGGTACCCTTGTCGGTCCCTAGTATATGGTACACATGTACCCAGGGCATAGGTGCCCCAGAGGCCTCCCATGGGCTGAAGCATGTATTATGCCACCCATGAGAGGCCATGCAAAATGGAACTACAGGCCTGCCATTGCAGCCTGTGTAAGATGGTGCATGCACCACTTACTTTAGATATAGGTTTATTATATAGGTCACTACACTTAAAACCTATAAATCACCCCTATAGCAGGCCTTGACAATCCTGAAGGCAGGGTGCTGGGTTTTACGTGAGAGGGTGCCCCTACATAAGCAGAGGACCCCCTGCAGTCTTCGGAGGCCATTCTCCCGGGCTGTTGGTGACGCAGCCAGACATATAGGTAGAGGTGCATTATATGCTCGCGTAAAATGCGATCTCAAACGACCAACAAACCATGTCGTGTTTGGTATCAAACACCTTTGAATCTTATCTTCACACCGGTAACCGGTGTGGGAGGTATGATTCCACCCTTAAGAAGCGAGCTTCGTGGGGTCCCTGGTCTTCCCAGTACCAGCCTTCTCGACCCGGACAGCACAAAATCGTTGAGGCTGACCAGAGACACATTTCTGCCCTCCTGCTGCTGAGCCAAGCTCGAGCAGAGGAAGACAGCACTATAGGCATCCTGTCACAGGGAGGTGTGACCACCTCCCAGACAGGATTTAGTGTATTGGGCTGGGTGGGTGCACTTCCAAAGTGCCTGAAAGTCTGCACGAGGGGCACATTTGGTGTCCCTGTGCATAGTCCAGTTCAAACCAGTCCTGGGAGCCGTTGGCGCGAAACTGGACAAAGGACATGGGTGTAACCTCGCCACTGTCCTGACCCTCCCCTGGGAGGGTCCCCTGAATCTATCCAACCCTCTCCTGTGGGTACAAAAGAGCTTACCTGGCTGTAGGACTCTAGATTCGACGTGGACAAGATTCTGAACAAGAAACCCCTGACCTTCGACCGTCTGGACACTCTGGACTTTGCTGGACTTTGACTGGGCCTGACTTCGTCTCCCTCTACGTCCAAAGCATCGTCTGTGCCCGTGCACCATACAGGCTCTGTGCAGGACCTGTGGAGCATCAAGGACAACTGAAGTATCTCCCTTGGGGTGAAGGAGTCAGTCGCCTGCATTCGCAGGCACCGTAACGCAACTGACTGGTCTGCTGATCCTGAGCTCCTACGGACTCCGAAGGCTCCAGCAACACAGGAGGTGGGTTCCTACGTTCCTTGAGGTCCAGATGCCCTCTCACCAAGTTTGAGGCCAGTATCCCTCGTGGGACCGCATAACCCGAACCCCTGTGCACCGCATACTTTTGCAAGTTTATATGCTTGTTGGCGTTCCCTAACTAAGTGCATTGGGCTATTGATAGCCCCAACCTCTGCGCACATTTCATACAAAGGACTTCGGCCTCCTTGCACTCTGTGCCCTGCAAGCTGTGACTTTGTGAAACTGCTAGAGGTCCCCTCGCGACTCCTGTGCCTTTGGCCTGTGGGTCCACTTGAGGGACAACACTGCTTTTCTTGGGCTCCCCTGGTTGCTCCAGGCCTGCCGTGACTCCCCTTGATGTGGTGAGTCCCCTGGTCCTTGCTGGGCCAGACCGTAACCTCCTTTGACCCTCTTCGTGGGTTGCCGTTGCCAAGGCTTGTTGGTGGTCCCGCCAGACACCGACCCCTCAGCACTCGACATCCTTCGTGGGACCGCTCGTATCCGCCTCCTGGTCATCCTCGACATCTCCTGGTCCCTGCAGCTGTAGAGTCAAGGTCTCCATCTTCACACCTGAAGCACCCGACATTGGTGGACATTCGTCTACCGAGCCCCTGGTCACTCCTGAGTGACCCAGACTCTGTCCCCTCTGCTTTCAGGTTCCTTCCATCAAGAATCCACTTGTGGGTTCCACCGGACACTTTTCTTCTTTCCAGCAGTGGCATTTCTTTGAAGACTCTCATTGAGAACGACGGCGGTTTCCGACGCCACTTCGACCCTATGCACCCGGCTTCCCTGGGATAGGTAACTCTGGTACTTCGGTATTCATGGGTGGGTGGCTCTCCAACCTTCTATGTTCTAAAGGGTTCTTTGTAACCCACTGGGAAGGGTCTTTAAACTTTAAAATTGCAACCTCGACTCTCCCATTGAATTGTACGTAGCACGCGGTCGTGTTCTCACACTGCACCCGTCCTCCGTGGGGTCCCTACTTACTCACCTTGGGTAGTTCCTTGGGGTCCCAGCAATTCTACATCCTCTAGACACTGTCTTGACTCGAGTTATGGTTCTTGTACCACTATTTTAGTATATGGTTTGGTCTCCCCCGGGAGCCCACTGTTTATTAGTGCTACTTACGTTTGTTTCTGTGCTACAGTATTGTGTGCTTTGTGTTTATCTGCGTGTGGCAGATACTGTGAGGTATTTAAGGTGTGTTATAATAATAAATACATATTTTTATAACTACTGTGTGGTTCTCCTTTCATTTAACCAATACTATAAGGTTGCATTCTGGTAAAGCAAGCTGCTTAACATTCCTTCAAGACTAAGCCTGAAGGCTGCTCTCCACAGCTACCACTTGGATAGCTTTCTAAGGTTATCTTTGACCTCTTAAATCACCATAAGGGTTGTTTGGACTGGTACAGGGTGCCCACTTTAATTAGTGGACATCATATTCCAGGCCAACTTCTTACTATATATATATATATATATATATATATATATATATATAGTGTTCAATGTTCAATTAAGCAGTTTTATAAAACAAAATCTCGAAGAGTAATATTTTGAAAACCACTTATCAGTTGGAAATGCAAGACAGCCACTGTATCAGTAACCACTACTGCATATCAAGAGGTGTTTTTTCAATTAAATTTTAAATCTCAGTAGAATGCCACTAGTGGGACAAGGTTCCACCGTTCAGCATCTGCGGGACTTCCTACCATTGCTGAGGCTTTTTCATATAATCTGCACCCAAAAACGTGGGTTTCATTCTAGCAGTGCCTCGGCTGGGCGGATTTCTTATCCAGGTGTGGCTTAGGCATTCATTACACTTAGTAGTGTGCCTGATGTAAATAGCTGAATTCATAATATTTATTATAAATCGTTATTTATAGTTTTTATACTCCACGTCGAAAAAACTAATGCATGCTAAAGTAATAGTAGGTGTGTAGTCAAACCCTGCCCTGTTGACTCTTTACCTCATTTTTTTTTTTTTATTTACCCTTGAATTTTGATGCCTTTTGGAACTCACACCACCTCTTATTAGAATGAGATGAACAACCCTGGAAATTCCCTGTCATCAGTTTCCTTTCCCTTTCCAGCCTGGCCTATCGGTTTCAACTCTACTCGTGGCCTGTATGATTGACTGCTCGTCAAGGCTACGTTCATTTTCATTCCATGTTATGTGTATGTTTCGTGAAATAATCATTTCGTGAAAATTCTACTGGGTCTTTCACACATATCGCTATAATAATGTTCAACAGTTTGTCAAGAGTCTTTTCCTTCATCTGCGGCACAAGATTAGATTGCTGAAGATTGTCCAGGAAAGTATTTTCATTTTTATCTCTTGAAAAGATCTCTTTGGAGCTGCCATGTTAGTCTTGGCAAATTCAGACAAACGTGGAGCTGTAAAGCACATTCACTGTTGCCCAAGTACCTGTGCGTCGGTCTGGTTGGAGACGATGCCGTTGCGTTGCTTAATATTTGGAAAATATTACCAAAGAATTACTTAACCGTCCCAGTGATGCTGTGAGCTTGACATGCAGCACATTTCTTGGTAAGCGAGTAGCCTGGGTTTTTGTAAGGGCAGTCTGCTCACAGTGAGTCTTCAATGATGTATGTTGCTGTTACCCAGGGCACAAGTCCTAAAAAAAGAAGTGGGGGGACTAACCAGGTTAGGCAGTATGTAAGTGGAATCATGACGCGTGCCATCACAGCACATGATGACATGACGCATGACATTGCACGTGACAAAGGAAGTGACCTCACTGGATGGCACATCACAAGAAGTGACATCAGATATTAAGGCCTCATACATGTTTATCAGGTACGTCATGAGTACATCTAAGCACATCATGAGATTTAACAAATGAGATTTGGCGTCGGGGTTGTGCAAAAAAAGTGGCGCAATCTCGACGGAAAATCTGGGCCTCAACTAATGCATTTATTTTTTTAAACCCGGTCACAAAGAAATCGGCAGCAAGGAGAAGCTTGGCAGTAGATCTGTTCTGTTTAATTGGTTCAAAGTCTGCATTTTAAAATATTTTATGGGTTAAGGCATCTGCTTTAAAGGTGCGTAGTAAATCTCAGGGAATAGTAATAATGGTGGCCAGAGAGCTCCTGTTTGAGTCCGGAGGTGGCCCCTCCATGTACCTTGCAGGGGGGACCCCTCAAGTTTCGTTACGCCACTGTATAAAAGAAATAAAATGGTGCTATTGAAATTATTTGTGTAAATACTGGGACAGACAAACACATCTGACATTCTTACAGTTCATGCATCTATTATATACAGGGACTAAACAAAGGCAAAAGCTGCCTCTCAAGTACTCGTGAAGAGATAAGCTGTGTGCATTTGTTTCCCCTCCCTGGCATTTACATTGAAGTGTGAGGTTCCAAGCCACCTCCTATCAGGATATTCAAATAAAAGGAGGCCTGTTGGTCCCTTAACATCGGCCCAGCTGGAGGTGAATAAAAAAGCCCCCTCACCGCCTGCACGGTGCTGCTGGGAATCGAAAGCAGACAAAGTGCAGGTGCTGCTGAACGTGTCCCGGTGTCTGAAAATTACACCACACCTGGACAAGTTCAGCATATTTCTGTGGGGCCCAACTTCTTGGCAGGGAGTACGACGTCCACCCTGTGAAAAGAGTGGGTGGACGCCGTGTACCTGCGTGTACCCCCGACTTGTGCCCTGCTGCTCCCCAATGCAGTTACGAAGTGTATTGCAATTTGAAAAATGCCCCATTAGTTGTCTTTGGGAACCATTTTGCAACTGGTATAAGCAGCAACAACAATCTTAATACAATCTGTCTCCCTAGTCTTTAAAAGCATTGGCCAATGTCAGTAGCCTAATATCTAAATACACCTTTTGGCCAGAGGTCATTACTACCTATGATTAATATGTGCGCAGTTTAGCACACGTTTTCTATTACATCTTCCATTTGTAACTAATGCCCCATCTCTGCTCCTACCTGGCTGCCTACATTGCTACCCCTATTGGAACTGGACCGGCAAAAGTTCCCAAATTTGCAAAGGTTATTAAGGAGTTTTACTTTTCTGACATGACATTTTAGCCATTGCACCCATTGGTTAACCCACTTTCTGGGCTGCGCCCATCAAAAGCCCCTTCCAAGTGAAACCACTGAAGCTTTTGCTTGCCCGCTTCCCTCCCATTTTTGCCATTAAAGGAGCCAGTGTCCAAGCAGCCTCTTACCTGTATGTTAATATTAGAAGCTGGTATTCCTCATACAGTTTTGAAGCCTATTCATGTGACACCGCTTTTAATCTGCTTCCAAGCATATCCTTTTTAAACTACTTGGAAAATCACTGACCTGTTCCAAACTGTATAGCTGTATACTTTTAAAACGCAGGGCAAGGGCACATAAAATAATCAGTGTTGGCAGGTGATTAGATGTTAGGCTCTGTTCAGAGAGCAGATTGTTGGTATGAAATGTTTAGTATAAGAATTGGAATAGGTCTCTACATGTGTGGTTTTAATAAAACCATCTATAGTCTCTCAAGTTCACCAGTTTTGAAGGACTTTTCTTTGAAGAACATGTGAGGCCTAAAGAGGGGTAGGTGCTCAGCTGCCTGGAACCTCCAACAAATGCACATTTTCTCCTGGAAGCTTAATTAGGTGAGAGGTCTCTAGGCTTTTTTGATATCATGTAAACTTGCTACCAAGGCGTTTTTTTCACATTGAGTTCTAACCTTGAACAACTTTTCGAGAGTTGCAACTTGAGCAAAGATAATTTACTGTAATGGCCCTTAGGATGGCACTTCAAAACTAGCTAAAGAGTTTTAAAACAATACAGAATTCAAAGGCTAGGACAGTAGCCCTAAAAATCACATGTAATTTCACAGCTGTGTGTGCGCCCCTCTGATGGGACAGTGCTGCGTTGGCTAGATTTCAGGGGCGGCTCCTCCGCTAGGGCGAGGAGCGTCACCCCACTGCTCTCAGAGCAGTGGAAAAGGGAAAAATAAAATTATAATAACGTTATTATTTAATTTTTTTGTTGCTTTGGCTGGGTTTGGGCAGGGCGTGCTGGTGGCTCAGGGAGGAATGGACTGTGCACACTAATGCGCATGACTGCTTGACCAGCCAAAACCTCATGCGCACTTTGCATGTTCCTCACCAGGCTACATTACACAGCCTAATGGGGAACATGACCAGGCCCCCAGTCCCCATCTGAGCACCGATCCACTGCACTCAGACCAATCCCAACGCTGCAGCGTTGGGATTGGCCTAGGGGAGCTTGTGTGCTTCCGGACTCTTCTGCAATGATGGAGGAGAGGCGGCCGCGGCATGAGGAGGTAAGTGTTTTCGTTTTGTAAAAAATATTTTGTCACGCCCCCGCTTACTGCCAGCTGCCACTGCTAGATTTATTTGCTAGAAACGACCTTCTGCCAATGGTTCTATTGATGTTTACGGATCATACTGTGATGTGTAAGAGTTTGAACCATGTTCAATTGCTTCATAGTTTGCCATTTCAACTTTAAATTGATTTCAGCTCGCAAATGCATGTATTACTGCAGTCGTGCATACCATCTCATGCATCCAGACCTCACTTTATATTGGTGTAAATCATTGACGGGACTTACCAGGTCTCTGCTCTAAAGCTAAATGAAAGTGTAGGAAATCTGGCTTTTCTGGGTGGTCACCCAGGATTTTTCACCTTTTGCTGGACCTTATATTTTGGCTGGTTTTAAAACTCTGTGCACCTTACCTCGACTAGCCAGCAGTAACATGTCTGTACACCCCTTTAAACATGGTTGAATTGGTGCATTCCTACTTGGTATACTTAACTTTCCTATAAGTCCCTATTATAAGGTAGAAAGTGTACCCAGACCCTGGAAGTTAAATGCCGCTAGTGGACTACAGAACCTACTGTGCCATCCACTACCATGGCAGTGGAAACATGGTCCCAGGCCTGAGAGTAGTAGTGTAAAAACTGCAATTTGTCATGTCAAATGTACCCTTTTGACAAAGCAAAACCGCCCTTTTAAATATTAATATGTTACCCTATGTAGGCCTTGTAGCCCACAAGGAAGACTGGGTAAATGGTATTTTGTGGAATTTAAAAGTAGGACATGTAGCAGTTTAATGTTAACATGTCCTACATTGACTGGCACCCAAAAACTATTTTCACTGTGGCAGGTCTAGCTTTCCTCTATAGAAAACCAGAGTACAGTTTAAAATCCTAATACTGAATCTTAGGACTGAGACTAGCTAGAAAAATAAACAACTATTTTTAATAGATTTTAAAATCCAATACAATTGTGAAGTAGGATTTTTAACAAATATACAGGGAGATTAACTTTTAGAAATTTGGCTTTTTCCTCCCTGAAGTTCCTTGAGACTAAATTTGCATTTGCTCTCCGGCTTCTCCAAGTCAGTAATTAGCATTATTTGAATAGATGTAAATGAGGTGTAAAATTCCTCATTAGAGCTACACAACAGGTCACTGTGATTGGCAGGTTGCCCTGAATGGGCAGGGATGACTCCTGTGCAGTCCTTAATTTGTAAAAAAAAAAAAAGTGCCGGGCCCCTAGTCAGGAGGCCACCCCAGCTTGCACCACCCATTGCCACTGCAGTCGCTGCCAATGACAGTACTTGCAAAACCACTAGCCATCACACTGCTACAAGTGTGACAATTAAGAGTGTTCAAGGCCCCCCCAAAGCTGTAAGAATGGCTTGGGAGGCAGTTATTAGTTGTTTTAATGTCTATTTGCGTAATAAACAACTGTTGTGGTCCTCCTATATTACACAAACCGCGCCACCATGTGGTAGCTGTCATAAGTCCCAGTGTTGTCAATTAAGTGCCGGTGCTGATCACTGGAAACCACCGGCTCAAATTAAGCACTGCTCTTTTGGCCTCGGCAGAAGGATGAGGGCTCTGAGCATCTTTTTTGACATTACAGTGCCAAATCCTGCTGCAGTGTGACATGCTGCTCAACAGGTCTGCCAGGTTTACATACAAAACTGGGGATGCATAGGAAGGGGAGGAAACAGGATGCTAAGACAATTCTTGTGTATCCACTTCCTGTTTGCTGGAAAACCCAGCTTTTGTTCTGCCAAACAGCTGTATCTGGCTTTATTGGTTGTACAGTGGCTGCTTCAAACTGGATTTTGGTGATCAATGTGGGAGGACACTAGAAGTACCACATTTTTTACACACACACACACACTCTCTCTCTCTTCCTCCTCCGAGCCCAAGTTTACCCCATTGGTTAAGGCATGCCCAGGAGTCATTCCCATCCACTTGCTCATGCCAGACATTAATTTGGAATCTCCAGGCACCCCCTTCAGAACAACTCCTGGACCTCCGTAGGATTAGAAGAGGACTGGGCTTGCTGTGTGTGACCTAGGAGGAGGCCTGAAGAACTGAACCTGCTCCTTTTGCACCCAGGACAAAGTAGTGGACTCCAAGGGTCATAAGGCTGATGTCCTGTTCAAGCTACAGGGATACAACAACCTACATGAGTCCTTTCATGTAGCTGACCAGTGGCAACTGGACCTGGACAGGCCATGCTGTTGGCCTTTGCTTGACCCCTGTGAGTCTCTTTATGCCTCCCATGGGTTCCTGTGGGTGCTTTAGATGTGTACGTCTGTGGTGGATTGGGGATTAAAAGGCTAAGTAAGAAGGTAAAATCTATGACCAGAAAAATCCTGGTTGGTGTATTCGACCTGCTTTCCATCATGGTCTGTTTCACATTGCACTTAAATCCCGTTCTACTGTGGCCATTGACTATCATTGACGTTTTGTGCTTTTTCGTTCTATTTCTACTTACAAATTTAAAAATTCATACCTCTGGATCTCCTTTTTGGTATTTTGTCATTTTGATGTCATTTTATTACATTGTCCTCTATATCTCTAATTAAGTTTGGGATTTTTATTGTTATACATTTTGACTTTATTACTATTTTGGTACTGCTAAAATAACATACACATTGCCCCAAGTTAAGCCTGTCCACTCTGTGCCATAGATACCAGGGGGTTGAGCTTGGGTTAATTTAGTGACTTTGAGGGTTCTCCCTGATAAGAGTTGTGATTATTTCTTGAAGTGGGCAGACAGCCCAAATAATAATGCACTTTCCTTCAAAAGCTCATTCCTGTTTTTTTCGGTCGACTATGCCAGTACATGAGAACTAACGCTTCAACATGCTGGCTACAGAAATGTGAGCATTAGTGTTCAAAGGTGACCATAGCTTCTATTATACTTTTAATTCTTCATGAGCTCTTTTAATGATCAGTACAGTCAGAATTATTAAAGGTGTTTCGCATGTGTTGATGCAGTGTGCACATTGGAGAGCTGCCATACGTTTTTTTAATCTTGTTGGATACAAGGGCGCATCTTGATTAACTCATGCCAGCCCAGCTACTCTGACCCACATCCATCATATAGGTACTTTGAACCTGATCGCAACGTTGTGTGGCTGAAGGATGACTGAACGGATAAGAATGGGAAGGAAACCTAATTTACTGGGCAACGGGCCTAGTCAGCCATGTTCCTAGAATACTGGGAAAGCAGTCGGCATTATTGCCTTCCCAGAGCCGTTTCTTTATACTTACAGGGTAGATTATGGGACATTGTGGACCCACTGCCACAGTGCTGATCTAATAAGTTGAAAACAAAATACAAAGAGGGTTGAGGCAATGATCCTGCACCTGTCACTAAAAGTGGCTTAACAGTATGGTGATGGTGCTAAAACCAGGAAGTGCACCCCTCTCCACTTCCTATTGGGTTCACCCCAAAAACAATCACAAGACAAGATGGAATCCGCACACATCAATTATATCTTATTTAAAGTTCATTGAAACATCAACTATCCGTGATGATTTCAAAAAAGCAGGTCCAGATTTTTCTTATGGTCGAAAAAAATTTCTTTATTGATAAATGTGTCCTATCCAATATTCAAGAATTTCATTTAGCCAACGCGTTTCGTCTCAAAAGAGACTTCTTCAGGGCTCAGAATTGTACACACGTTGTTTGTTCGTATTCCATTGGTAAAGAAAAAACTCTAAGACACAAATATAGTGCCAAAATAATCATCTTAATATGATGAAGGTAATGCGCACGGTAGCATTGATAGGCAGGGTGGCCAACAGCTAAAGTCCCAGCGTCCGTGCGTAAAGCTTGTAAAAAAAAAAAAACAGGACACATTTATCAATAAAGAAAAAAATTTCGACCATAAGAAAAATCTGGACCTGCTTTTTTGAAATCATCACGGATAGTTGATGTTTCAATGAACTTTAAATAAGATATAATTGATGTGTGCTGATTCCATCTTGTCTTCTGATGTAATAAGTTGTATTCTGCGTTTTCGGACCATTCGACATCCATAAGGAGGATATTATTGGGTAATCCTGCACAATGTCCAAACGTTTTGGGCCGTTTTAGCTGGTCATTAGAACCCTTCATGGCATTATAGGTCTACAATACATGATTCCACCTTTGCATCTTCCATGTGAGTGTTTGTACTGCATATAAATGTTTACGCACATAATTTTACTTGTGTGCATAAAATTTAATTTATTGGTCTTTGTTTTGATCGCGATGCTTCTTTTGTAAGATATATTTTACAGTAAAAAGTGTGCACCCCCCAGTTCGAATAGCTCGAATGCAAGAAGGTGAAAGCCTTAGAAGCTGTTGTTATAAGTGTTTTTCCTGCATCAACCATTTCCTATTTGGTGTTGAAGCATTGTCATCAGAGGCTGCCTGTTCAAATAGTTAATCAACTTGTAGAATTACTCCAAATCAGAATTCTGAAGAAACTGGGTCCATTGGCTTGCACTTAACCTGAAACCCAGTCCAGAGACACAAAACGCGTATTCTCCGGTCTTAGACACACCTGGGCACTTGCACCTCTGGTGACAAAAGTGGCTTGGAAATCACCTTGAGGTGTCCTTGACGGAAAGCCGATGAAACCCTTTATTAACAGTGGCTTAAAGCAAAACCTAAATTGCAATTCTCTACAGACCAGTCGCCTTGACAGTCTGGCCCTCTTTCCAGCCCTTGCTGAATAATGAATATTTCAGATTGTAACTGAGCACCACTTAAGTGTTCATAAAACCTTACGCTTACAATCCAGTCTTCATCTTGCCAATGATCTGACACCCAGAGTGGCCTTGGGCATGAATAAACACATTTCAAAACAGACTGCTGGGGCAAATGGTAAGCAATGTATATAATTAAATCAAGAGGGGACCCAAAGGCATATCCGCCCAAGGAGAGATTGGGAGATTTAATGACTGAATTGTGCCTTCTAACCGGCCAGGATGGCTGGAGAAAATTCCCACTACACTAGGCTTCATTGAATAGATGCCACACTCCGGTTCGCTTTTCAAAATTATGCCTGTTTTCTCCCCACTCCCACTGGTTTATTATGTTTTGGTTTAAAGGCACTTATGTGAAACAGTTGGTGTGTATTCTGTCAAGGAACTGTTACCATGTTTTTGGCAGCTCCTGCTATATTGGCCAGTACAATCTTGTATTTTTTCCTGACAAAAATTGGTTACCCAGTAAGTCTTGTCAAATATTTTCCACCCTATCCACCTTTCTTGCTCCTTGACATCTCTTCAATTTTCCCTCACTCTCCTTCCCCCTTTTTAGGTCTCGACCTAGCGACGCAGCGCGAAGCGCTGTCGCTAGCGAGACTTATTGTCGTCGACTTGCTTCGGAAGGGAGACAGGAGATGTGCACGCGCAGGCCGGACTGGAAATGTGAACACGCACGTCCAGGCACGCGATGTGCACATCTCCTGTCCCCTTCCGTCCTCTCCAGCCGCATTGCACGCACTCCCCAGCTGTCCTTGCACCCCCTCCAGTGTCAGTCAGCCATGCGCCTGCCACCCCCACCCCCCCACCTTACCGTCGTTCCGCCATGCTTCACGCGATGCCCTGCAGCGTGTCCCTAGAGCTCACAGGGTGATCGGTGTACCTCGCAGCCAATGCGGTCGCCGTCACGCTGGTCTTTGCTGGCGATCTCCAGACAGCAAATGTGCACGCCTACGGCGTGTTCTGATGTGCACTTGCCCGGACAGCTGATGTGCACGCTCACGGCGTCTCTTCTTTTGCTCACGGCGGACTCGAAAGGGCTTCGTTAGTACAATGGCGGTGGGGGATGTTTCAGTGCTGCGACGTAAATGCAGGTCTTCGCTGTGTACTGTCAGCCGCTGCCTTAAATCCTCTGCCTTCTGTTCGCAGACTGCTGCTGGCTTTGAGCACCTTGTGATCAATTAGCGAGTTTTCGATCTTGATTTGCTGCGTTTGGCCCAGTTGGTTCTCCAAAAACGGCAGCACGGATAGGGATTCCTTCATGTTGGTAAACATCGGGTACGTATGTAAGAGGAAAGACCTTGGCTGCAAGTTTAAGCGACTCTTTTATTAATGTTTTGCATGCACAGCGCGCTCTCCCAGAGCCTCCACGAGCAGAACAATGAGGCACGCTGTACCACAAGCACAAACAGTAAATGCGCTTTGTGTACATTTCTAATGCGCTTTGTGTACATTTCTTTAGGGTTTGACTGCATGGTTTCGTGTTTTTACTGCCGGTATGGCTGGACAGCTTAGTGGGATTATGTGTGACAAAGGCGAATGCAGAGCTGATTTCATGTTTTTTTAATGTTTTTTTATTTAGCACAGCAACTTAACTGCTCCCTCCAACTTGCATGTATTCTCTGTGCTGGGTTTGTCATTGCTTGATTGTATGCATGCAATGGGCACTTTGCTCCGCCCCCTCCACTCTCTGTGGTTCTGCAGCCTTTTACTGGTCCCACTTCGTTGCTTCCACCGTCCCGCGACGTTCACAGTTCCCCTTCCATAACATGTTGGTAAACATCGGGACATGTGTGTAGTTAGAAAGACCTTAGCTGTCAGGCTGCAAGTTTAATCGACTCATTGGTTAAGTTGTTTTCCTTGTTCAAATTGCCAGGCTTTAGCGCCGGCAACAACTTTGTGCATCAGTTCCTGTCTCACCGATAAGGTCAACGGATTAATTTAAAGCCTATTTTACTTCCAGGCAGCGCACTTGCAGGCATGCTGGTTTTATTTATTCAGTGGAATGCGACAGTCCAGTTTAGTGCTGACGGCTTTGTTCACCCCCTGAACTTGGAATGTAATCTTGTTTTTGTAGCAGTTCCTTCCTCTAGCGTGAGCAATAATTCTTAAATATTGCATCTCCCTAATTAACTGATACACAGGTATCTAGGGGCTATAAAGGAGAGAATTGGGACTGTGTGGGCATTTTCATCGGGATTGTTAGCAAAGTCAGCACAAAAGGCTTTCTTTGCAAACCTCTGCAAATTAGGGAAAAACACAGTACTTGACAAACTCCCACTGTCTAATTTTTTTAAGGCGATGTTCTAATAAACCCCGGATTTTTAATTTATTTTAAACCCAACACCCTTTGGAGTGCATGTTTTTCTTACTCTCTCCCCTGTCTGCTACTCACATTTCAGATCTACCCCCCTACCCTCTACATGTTGCACCCCAACTCCCCAAAGTTTATTGCTTCCTGTGCCCCTCCTATGTGTTATTTATTTATTTATTTTACACGCAGCTAAGTCAGGTCCTACCTCGCTGCTCTCCAAGATGGGTGTCTAACCATCTTAAAATGGTAAATTAAAACATAAGGGACACCATGTCATGGTGCATTTGCACATATATATATATATATATATATATATATATATACTGAAAAATGAACCCCTATGTGTCTGTCACCACGCTGGTGCCAGCCACTTTCCTAAAGTTCGCAGGTTCCACATTCTATGTGTGCTTTTAAATGTGTATTTTTATTGAATAATAGGTAGTCCCTGTCACCTGCTACACATTGCACCTTGCAGTTTAAGATTCTTTTTTGTATTTTTATTCATCCATTCACACCCTTTACATTAATATAGCCATAGCTTTACTGTATATTTGCTATAAAAGCTTAGAATATGATAGTGTGCACTTTTTTTCTTTAAATAACTCCACTGCAACAAAAAAAAAAAAATGCCATTTACAATGCCAATAGCTCCAACTCCAACAAATGCGAGACCTATTGCATTGCAAATGCTTGTTTTTTTTTTTTGTTGCATCTTACAGCTTACCCTGCCCCTCCTACCTCAGACAGCTACTGCTTCTGTCTATTCCCATTTAACATCTATTCTACCGCCGTCACCCATCCTGCAAGGCCTTTCCCCTCACTACCCAGGCCACTGCTGCTTTTTTCGCCTTCCCCTATAGCTACTCATCTGGAGCCTGATTCACTAAGGGCCTCCGCAGTCGTGGCGGAGGCCTCTCACTCGTGGTGGAGACCTCTGTCATGGGGGACTCTCCGCAATTAGAGTTCTCATTGCAGAGATTCCACCCTGAGTGCGAAGACTCCCCCATGACTGCGGGGCCTCCGCCACAAGTGCGGAGGCCCTTTGTGAATCGGGTCCTTGGTCTTGCCACCTCTCTGCCTCCGTTCTGTCCTGCTGCTATGCCCTTATTCCATGTCCACACCATATTCCAAAAGGATCTTTTGGGCATACGTGTGACTGTAGGAAGCTGTACCATATCCTCTGAATGCACCTATGCGATGGTGATGTGGTAGAATTGTACTCTGAGCACAAGTCCTAAAAAAAGAAGTGGGGGGACTAACCTAATTAATCAGTATGCAAGTGGCATCACGGCGCGTGACATCGCGGCGCGTGAGACGCGTGACATCACAGCGCGTGACATCGCAGGAAGTGGCATCACAAGAAGTGACATCAGTTCTTAAGCCCTCTTATATGTTTAGCAGGTCTATCGTGAGTACATTTGAATACATTTCGAGTATACTTGCAAACCCTCCTGATTTAGGCAGAAGATTCACACTTTTGTAAGCTTCACATAAACCAATGTTGCCTTTTGTCAGCATAAAGCTTCTTCTACCCATAGTGCTTTAAAAGAAAAAATTGTGATATTTAAATTATTGCATCCCTCAGGGGGTAGTAAGCGCTATATAAATGCTATTTATTTTGTGCAAATACTGGGAAAGATCAACACATCTGATGTTCTTACAGTGAATGCATAACTCCTAAACAGGGACTGAACAAAGTGAAAAGCTGCCTCTCTTGTATGTGTGAAGTGCTAACAAGGTGTGAGCCTTTGTTTCCCCTCTGCTGCATTTGCATCAGGTGTGAGGCTCCTGACTGCTCCCAGCCAGGAGAGTCCAACAAAAGGAGGCTTGATGACCCCTCAGATCGGGCCTTTGTTATGGGCCCAGCAGGAGTCAGAAATAAGAGAGCCCCATCCCATCCCCGCCTGCACGTTGTTGCGGATCGAAAGCGGATAACGTGCAGGCGCCGCTGAAAGTGTCCCGGTGTTTGGAAATTACATCGGGACGAATTCATCATCTTTTTCAGAGGGGCCTAACTTTTTGGCATGGTTGACGGCGTTCAACCTATGAAAAAAGTGGGTGGACGCCGTCCACCTGCGTGTACCCCCGACTCTTGCCCTGATTGTACTCCAATCTTTCTCGTCACATTCAATGTATCCGTACCCATCGAGTATGTCTGCAAC
Source organism: Calotriton arnoldi (assembly GCA_963921515.1). Classification (NCBI taxonomy): domain Eukaryota; kingdom Metazoa; phylum Chordata; class Amphibia; order Caudata; family Salamandridae; genus Calotriton; species Calotriton arnoldi. The sequence goes on along the minus strand of CAWUFW010007527.1, from coordinate 421,862 downwards.
CCTGCTAGGGGCTGCGTGTGTGTGTGTGTGTGTGTGTCTTGGCCTGGAGATGCCCATGTAGGGAAAGGAAAGCTTGTGCTGCTGCTACCCATGTTCTACCAGTTCGGTCTCTCAGTGAAGCTTGAGACAACCTTTTCAGGCAAAGCGATTGGCAGAGTCCATTTAGTTCAAACTGTACAGATAAAAGCAACTTCATTAAATAGGCACATCTTGCCAGGAGGCTCCTCTGCAACGTTACTTACTATGCCTGGAGGACTACCTGCCCTTAAAGTGAGTGTCCTTTTTCTCAGGCTATTCTGATTGCCAGGACACTTTGCTGCCTATCAATCTGATGTTTCCCAACGGATCCCATGCAAACTTGAGAAGCTTTTCTGACAACTGCTTATATTACACCAGTTGCGTTGGCAATTTGTGTTTCCCTAGCAAATCATTCAAGTGACTCCAATATATTTTTCAGACATGACTTCCCCCTGGCGGAACCAGCTTGCAGTTGTGAATCTTGTATTCATCTTTAAAAGTAGCCCTTTAAGAACTTTCTCATTCATTTGTGTTTTTTCTTACCTATAGAGGTGATCGGGCCTGAATGTATATCATTATTTTTGGCTTTATCCTGTTAAAGTATGGGCAAATAAAACAACATAATGTTATGTATTCAGATATCCAGTTGTGTTCTTTTTATTTTTTATTAAACCTTTTTTGGGGATGCTGGAAATGCTCTCGGGGGTCAGAAATTCCAGACGTCACCCACGATTTTAAGTCTGTTTTGTGTCGAGAAGGTCGTGCGCTGCTATTTTTGTAGGCATTATAACTAGTGGCTTTTTCTACGGGAGTGGGAAGTTTTTCAGAGAAGTCTAGAAGGGTATTTAATGTTACTTCTAATTTAGGCTATTTAAATAAAAACGGTAGGTTCCTGGGTAAAAGGTTCTACCTTTACGAATTCCTAAAATATGTTTTCTGTCAGCAACCCTTGGTATTCTTGAGTGTGTAAAACAAGACCAGTTTACAGCTGCTCATGACATATTGGCGCATTCACTGCCCGCTTACCAGATCCGGAGTCCTGGGAAAAATAAGCCGATGCAGAATGTAGACCCTGCTCTTAAGCAAGCAAAGGACTGTGTCTCCAAACATGCAAATCTCCTGAGAGCATTCCTTCCATAAATAGAAATTCGGACAACCTTTTTGCCGAAAATCCCTTGGATATGCACTGCGCCGAAAGAGTTCTCGGGGTGCACCCTGCCGGTGTGTTGAACTTTTCTGTTGACTCTGCGAGGACACACATTTGAGCCCCATCAGTCTAACTTTGCCTGTTCAAATACGATTTTGTTACTGCATTGATTGTCTGACTCAGAACCACTTTTTCCCTTGGAAATGTCAAGTGTCCGGCGGCTCCTCCGCTTCGGCGGAGGAGCGTCGCTCCACTGCTCTTTGAGCAGGAACAATAAAATAATAATAACGTAGGTATAATTTTATTTTTCACAGGTTTGGCGCTGGGTTAGGGCGGGGCTAGAGGCACAGGGGGAGGAGTGGTTTGCACACTCCAAGGGCCGTATTATGGAAAGTGCCCCAGGGGCGCAATGGGCGTTTGCGCACACTTTACGCACCCCCGGGGCACTCTGGTATTACAGAAGGGACCACAGATGCTTGTGCGTCCCCTTTTGTAATACCGATAGCACTGGCGCACATAGAGCGCCAGCGCTATCTTCAGGGGGCGTTCCCTCATTTGCATAGGGCCCCATGCAAATGAGGGAATTCCTTTGCCTCTGCGCCCGCGCTGTATTACCGACGCGGGCGCAGAGGCAAAGAAGACCTCCGGAGGTGCAATGACAGTGCGCCACCTGAAAGGTGGCGCACTGTCAGTGCACCCCCTGATGGCAGCCCTCTGGCGGGGAGAAAGAGGGTCCCATGGACCCCCCCCAGACATCTCCTTGCAGGCGGGTGCAGTCACTGACTGCACCCGCCTTCAAGGGAATCTCTAATCCCCTTTAAAAGTGCAGGCGAGTTGCCGCCTGCACTGTGAAAACACGGAGCAGCCGCTCCGGTTATCACATGAATGATCAGCCCCCAGGGCAGCACGAGTTTGCGGCTGCCCTGGGGGCAGCGCATTCACTATAATGCGGCGCATTTCCCTTCATTGCTCTGGGCGCATCTTTTAAAAGGTGCGCCCAGCGCAATGAAGGGAAATGCAACACATCTATAATGCACCCCCAAGTGTGCATAACTGCTTGGCTGGCCAAACAGTCATGCGCACTTTGCATATTCCCCATCAGGCTGCATTACACAGTCTGGTGGGGAATATGCCCAGGTCCCCAGTCCCCATCTGAGCGCCGATCCATGGCGCTCAGACCAATCACAACGCTGCATTGCAGAGTTGTGGTTGGCTGTGGCGAGCCTGGGTGCTTCCTTGTAGACTCACCGGAGGAGACACGCGGCGGCAAAGAGGTGAGTGGTAATTTTTTATTTTGCCCCTCCACCTTCCTGCTCCTCCACCCTCATTCCCTGCCAGCTGCTACTGGGGGCCCTGCTTCTAATTTTGTTCATTTGAATGACCTCCATCTTCCTCATGCTGACCTGCCTTGGCGACAACTTCAGTGTTGCACTGCAGGCCTTATGACTGGCATCCATGGTGATCTCTTTGAGATCCAGGGGGTTCACATCACTCCTTTTTCCCCTGATGTCTCTGGTCAGATCCACCATGGCTGTGCTTTCTGAATTGCTGGATCCACTGAAATCGAATGTATGACATTAGAACGCGTGCATTTACAATGAATGAAAATATGTCCTCCTGGAGTGTGAAACAATTAGTATATCAACTCACCCACTCTGCAGGTCATACCCTTGACCCTATTATCTCAAACTGTCATAAGAATGTCTGAAACCTTGGTCTGAATGACTGGTCAGACCATGCCACGATTTATTTTGCGTGGAAGATGAAAAGTCCGATAGGCAGAAGAATTATTCCCTCTCTTCCTCATAGAAATTGGTCTAAAATACAGAGTGAAAAGATAATGGCCACTCTTGGCACCGGTATCCCGAGGATGAACGGGGATATTGAGGCCGATTCTAGGGAGGTTAATCATTGGCTTTTTCAGATGGCAAATACTGTGCCGCCGATTAAGTAGAGTTCTGGTACAGCTAAGAGCAGCCATCCATCTGCTCCCTGGTTCATTGTTGAACTCAGGAAACAGTGCAAGCAGTGTTCTAAAAAAAAAAAAAAAACTGGAAAGAATCTGGAGAAAGGACTACTTGCCATGGACAAGGAACACTATAAAAGAGCACTGACTGCAGCATTTGATTGTGTCTCACAACACAAATTGTGGAGAATTATGACCGAAATGGGTGTAGATGAGACCATCATATCCTTTATACGACAATTGTATTCCCAAACATCCGCATGTTTGCGGTATGGCAGCCAGGGGGAATGCAAAAGACTGTTTTCTATTCTTAGGGTAGTCGGGTAGGGTTGTGTCCTGGCCCCTCTTTTGTTTTCAGTTTATACAAATGATGTGAAATCTGCATTGGTAAGCTCCACAACTGATGTTCCCATGGTAAATAAAATGCGCATACCCATACTGCTATATGCAGATGATGCAGTATTGATAGCAAGGACCTGGTAGCACTACAAAAACTTATTGATGAGTATGTTTCCTTTATGGCCTCATTGGACGTTTAGGTCAATGAATCAAAGACCTATATTTTGATCACGGGGAAACAGACTAACAAACCTCTTTTTTTATATCGCTGGCCATAGAGTTGAAACTACCCAAACATTTTTATATTTGGGTGCTTTATTTATTAGTTCGGCCCTCATGTTCCAATATGGTAGTGAACAGATGTATGTTAGATAGAAGCATACTGGCTATACTTTCTTTTATGAAAAAACTAGGTTCAAAACGACTGGATGCTATCTAGAAGATCTATACAGCAACGGCAATTTCAGTAGCCACGTATGGGGCAGGGATCTGGGGATTGGCAAATGTTGATCGCCTACAAAGTATAGAAGATTCTTTAAAAAAAAAAAAAAAAAACTTTTAGCTCTCCCCAATAGCTGTTCCAATTTTATTTAATCTGCACAAAGCTGAATGTACCGTATATATCGGATTTACCCCACCTTGCCCCGGTTTTATTATGGCACTTGATATGGAGACTGGATACTGTGACCCTAACACAAGACATCTGAAAGAGACACGTTAGTGACAGATTCCTTACCTTAGAATATCCCCAGGCGTCAGGCTGGATCCGGAAAGTTTTTTGCGTAGCAGTACCCTTGCGCGTCGGTAGGCGGCGTCGTGCGGCTCCGCGTCAGTCATCGGCGTCGTGATCGCCGGGATGACGTCGCGGGCAGTACTTAGGCGCCGCCCCTGCGCGCTGACGTCAGTTCTTCTTTTTTTTTTTTTTCGCGCCAGCAAGCGCAGATTCGGGAAGAGCAGTGCCCTGGTCATTTTTTGACCAAACTTTTTGGTGATTTTTTTCACTGTTTTTCTCCATCGACTTCAAGGTGTCGTAGGGATGCCCGGGTTTAAACGTTGCGGCGCCTGTGCTCGGATGATGTCCGTCACAGACCCGCATTGGGAGTGTCTCTTCTGCCTCGGCCGAGGCCACGACACAGAGTCTTGTTCCGACTGCCAGGCCCTCCACCCGAAAGCTTTGCGAGAGCGGTCTCGAAAGCTCCTCGAGGCCCGGCATTCGGCTCCGCGGAAGCCCCGGTCGCGTGAGAGGTCCAGGGGTCGATCGCGGAGTCCACACCGGTCGTCGGCATCGAAGTCTTCTTCGTCCGGTAAGTCAAAACACAAGAAGTCCAAAAGCATCGTCGCTCTAGGACTTCGCCTCGCCGGTCTCGCGACTCGGCTGAGGCCCCTCCCGGCACCGTCCCCGCCCCCCCGGACATGCCTGTGGAGTCGCCCCCGCAATACCCGTCCTTCCCGGGTTCGGGGGCGGATCCGGCCCAAGTGCAGGAATTCCTGTCGGTCATGGCCCGCCTCTTCAGGCCTCAAGGTCCCTCCGGTGCGCCTTCGGGCCCCGCGGGCCCTGATGGGGTTGCTCCGACGGCTCCGGCCCCGGCGTCGCCCGTGCCTCCAGCCTCGATCCCGGCTCCGGCCTCGATCCCGGCTCCACAACCCCCATCGACGCCGGTCAACCTAACGACGCCGGCGCCGATGTCTCCGGTGCCGTTCTCGACGCCGCCTGGGGCTCCGGGCGGCGTCGTCCCCCAGTTCCTTCCGGCTCCGGTCATGGACCCGGACCGACGTCGCTCGACGCCGGTTCCGGCGCCGATGAGACCTTGGGTCCCAAAATGTCCCTCCTCCCCCTTATTTTGAACCTGAGGAGGACCAGGAGGACTGGGAGGGGTCTGATGACCCTCTGACACAACAGTGTCAGTACGATGAGGACTGGACAGAGGGTCTAGGGGATGCCAGTGGTCTAGATACTTCCCCTGACACTGGCATGCTGTCTCCTCCCGTGGCTACGGAGGAGGGAGCCAATTTTGCAACGGTGTTGCGTAGGGCGGCTGGAGCCTTACATCTCCAACTCCCTACTGTGGCGGTCAAGACTAATCTCTTGACAGAGGTGCTTCAGCCGGCAGCCTCCTCTACGGAGACTGTGCTGCCGTTTAACGACGCCCTCACTGACGTTCTTTTGGGCGCCTGGTCCAAGCCCAACACAGGGGCTCCTGTGGATAGGAACGTGTCCCGACGCCATCGCCCAGCTCCGGGCGACCCCTGTTTCTCTCTGTCCACCCCACCCCTGAGAGCTTGGTTGTCCAAGCCTCCGCTTCCCAAACCGCCTTCCCTACCGCCCCTCCGGATAGGGAATCCAAACGCCTGGATCAATTTGGGAAGAAGGGTTTTTCTTCCTCCAGTGCTGGCTTGCGGTCCATCAACACCGCTTGCCTTTTGGGCCGATATACCCACTCCTTGTGGGATTCGGTGGCGAATGTTTTGCCCCAGTGTTCTGAGGAGGTCCAGACACTGCTTTCCCGCGCCATTGCGGAAGGAAGGGATGCGGCCAAATACACAATAAGATGTGGCCTTGATACCGCCGACTCGCTGGGCAGGTCTATTGCAACGACGGTGGCGCTACGACGCCACGCCTGGCTGAGAACCACTGGTTTTTCAGGGGATGTCCAGAATACTCTCATGGACATGCCCTTTGATGGAGTCGGTCTTTTTGGGTCCAAAGCAGACCATGCGTTGGAGCGCTTTAAGGACTCACGGGCTACTGCAAAGTCCCTGGGCCTTTCTGCTACACGCCCTCCGCTGACTTCTGCTTTTCGCCCCTATCGTGGCCACGGTAGGGGCGCCCCTTCACGTCAGCAGCCCAGCCACCGGCCCGCGCAGCAGGCGTCTTCGCGTGGCCGAGGACGTGGATTCCGCCGTGGCGGATCGGGCAACCAGCGTGCGGGTCAGGCCACCACCTCCAACCCGTCCGCGGCCTCCAAACCCTCCTAGTCCCTCCTTTCAGGTGCACAGCACGCCGGTAGGGGGCAGGGTCCGCCATCACCTTCCCCACTGGCGTACCATCACCTCGGACAGGTGGGTCTTGGACATTGTCCGAAGGGGCTACTCCCTCCCCTTCGAGTCCACCCCCCAGCCATGCCACCTCAATTCCACCGCATGTCAGGGGATCACTTGGTACTTCTGCAGAAGGAAGTCACGGCCCTCTTGGCCAAGAGGGCCATCGAGCATGTTCCGACGCCAGAAGTAGGGCGTGGTTGCTACTCCCACTACTTCCTGGTGCCCAGAAGGACAAGGAGGACATGCGTCCTATCTTGGACCTCCGGAACGTCAATCGCTTCCTCCGGAAGGAGAAGTTCAAGATGCTCACCCTAGCTCAGGTCTTGACTGCCCTCGAGACTGGTTGGTAGCGTTGGACTTGCAGGACGCATATTTCCACATCCCTGTCCTGCCGGCCCACCGGCGTTACCTGCGGTTCACGGTAGGCCCCGAGCACTTTCAGTTCACCGTGCTCCCCTTTGGCCTTACCAGTGCCCCTCGGGTGTTCACGAAAGTGTTGGCGGTGGTCGCAGCTCATCTGCGCCGGGCAGGGGTTTCAGTCTTCCCCTACCTCGACGACTGGCTGCTGAAGGCGGGCTCGTCCCAGGCAGTCGTCTCCCACCTCCAGACTACGGCCGAACTCCTGCACTCGCTGGGGTTCTCCATCAATGTGCCGAAGTCGCATCTGATTCCTTCTCCACAGCTCCTTTCATCGGAGCAGTTCTGGACACGACGCAGTTTCGGGCCTATCCTCCCGAACGGCGAGTCCGGGATATTCAGGCTATGATTCCGATCTTTCAGCCTTTATCCTGGGTTTCGGTCGCGGATGACCCTGAGGCTGCTGGGCCTCATGGCCTCCTGCATCCTGCTGGTCAATCATGCCAGATGGCATATGCAGGCTCTGCAGTGGGACCTGAAGTTCCAGTGGGCGCAGCACCAGGGCAACCTGTCCGATCACGTCCAGATCTCGGAGGGGACTGCAACACAGTTGCAGTGGTGGCTCTCGAACCGGCAATGGGTCATGGGCAGATCCCTCTCCCTTCCCCAGCCAGAGCACACAGTTGTGACGGACGCGTCCCTTCTGGGATGGGGCGGTCACATGGGAGAGGCGGAGATCAGAGGCCTCTGGTCTCCGGCGGAGTCCCGGCTCCATATCAACATTCTGGAGCTCCGGGCGATCCGACTTGCACTCAAGGCATTCCTTCCCTCTGTCAAAGGGAAGTTAGTGCAGGTGTTCACAGACAACACCACCGCCATGTGGTACTGCAACAAACAGGGCGGGGTGGGGTCGTGGACCCTTTGTCAGGAGGCTCTGCGCCTCTGGACATGGCTGGAACATCAGAGCATGTTCCTGATGGTTCAACACCTGGCAGGTTCCCTAAACGCCAGGGCGGACGAACCCAGCCGCAGGTGCATGATGGATCACGAATGGCGTCTTCACTCGGAAGTGGCGCAAGGACTCTTTCTACAGTGGGGAGAGCCTTGGTTAGATCTATTCGCCACCGAATAGAACGCGCAATGTCATCAGTTCTGCGCGTTGGAATTTCCAAGGCGGCACTCGCTCGGCGACGCTTTTCGTCACGAGTGGAGTTGCGGTCTATTGTACGCCTTTCCGCCTATACCACTTCTACCCAGAGTGTTGAAGAAGATTCGGCACGACCGGGCCCAAGTCATTCTTGTGGCTCCGTACTGGGCTCGAAGAGTTTGGTATCCCGAGCTACTCAATATGAGCGTAGATCCCCCGATCCGTCTGCCTCTTCGGGAGGATCTTCTGTCGCAGCAGCAGGGGACGGTCCTCCACCCGAACCTGTCCAGTCTACACCTGCTTGCGTGGAGATTGAGCGGCGGCAGTTGATTCCTTTCGACTTGCCTCCCGAAGTTTGTGATGTGATTCTGGCAGCCATGCGTCCCTCCACTAAGGTGGTATACGCCTGCAGGTGGAACAAATTTGTGGCATGGTGCACAGCAAAGGCTGTGAATCCCCTTTCTGCCCCTCTTTCTGAGGTCCTTCTGTTCCTCTCTCTCTGGCCCAACAGGGGTTCTGCCCTGGGTACCATCAAGGGTTCTCTTTGTGCTATCTCGGCCTTCCTCAGGCTCCCTGATCAGCCCTCCCTTTTCAAGTCCCCTGTTGTTAACAGGTTCTTAAAAGGCATTACACACCTCTTCCCTCCTGTTCCGTTTGTAATGCCTCAGTGGGACTTGAACTTGGTTCTTACCTTTTTAATATGCGCTCCCTTTGAGCCTCTACATAACTGTCCTCTTCGTCTTCTGACTCTGAAGACCGCCTTTCTGGTGGCCATCACCTCCGCTCGGCGGGTGAGTGAGCTCCAGGCTTTATCTTGCAAACCTCCCTTTCTGTCTGTTCATCCAGACAAGGTTGTTCTTCGGACGCGTCCGTCCTTCTTGCCAAAGGTGATTACTGCTTTCCACATTGGGCAGACCATCACTTTGCCCACCTTCTTTCCACCTCCGCATCCTTCCAGAGAGGAAGAGAGGCTCCACCGTCTTGACCCAAAACGTGCGCTCTCCTTCTATATTGACCGCACAAAACACTTCCGGGTGGATGACCAGCTCTTTGTTGGCTACGTGGGCGCCAAAAGGTCGGGCGGTGCACAAGAGGACCATCTCCCGCTGGGTTACCTTGTGCATCAAGACCTGCTATTCTTTGGCTAAGAAGGAGCCTCCTGTTGGGCTGCGTGCCCATTCCACCAGGGCAACGGCTGCTACCACGGCCTTGGGCCGCGGTGTTCCGCTGCCGGTTATCTGTCAGGCAGCTACGTGGGCCTCGCTGCACACGCTTACTGAAGCATTACTGCCTTGACAGTCAGGTCCGGAGGGACGGCTTCTTTGGCCGTTCTGTCCTCCAGGACTTCCTTGTCTGATCTTTGTTCGCAGACCCACCACCGGGGTTGGTATTGCTGGGGTATCTATTCTAAGGTAAGGAATCTGTCACTAACGTGTCTCTTTCAGATGCACAAGTTACTAACTTGTGTAACGATATATCTGTAAGAGACAGTAGTTAGTGACAGATTCCTACCGCCCACCCATCCTCCCCGTTCTGCGAACTGATTTCTAGGGTTAAGGACATCCCTTTCAGGGCCCTAGTATTTTTCAGACACCTATGTCAGCTTCTTGCATGGCTCTGCGTTCCTGGCGCGGAAAGTCGTGTACAGAACTGACGTCAGCGCGCAGGGCGGCGCCTAAGTACTGCCCGCGACGTCATCCCGGCGATCACGACGCCGACGACTGACGCGGAGCCGCACGACGCCGCCTACCGACGCGCAAGGGTACTGCTACGCAAAAACTTTTCCGGATCCAGCCTGACGCCTGGGGATATTCTAAGGTAAGGAATCTGTCACTAACTACTGTCTCTTACAGATATATCGTTACACAAGTTAGTAACTTGTGCATTAGGGATTGTCTAACCCTTGATCAGGTACAGAAGGTTCCCTGGATTCAATATGTTAAGGATACATTAACTGTTCTGGGACTACAGTCCCTGTATAGGGACCCAGCTAACTGTCAAAAGATTTCTAAAGTTGAAATTAAAAAAACTTTTCTTAACAAAAAGGTCGTACTACAGGCACAAAAGTAACTGTAATAAATATACGGTAACATTATATACAGGGCTACCTTCCATCCCCTTTGATTCTTATTTGGTGTTTGTCACGAATATGCGACATCGTTTTATATTGGTGAGATTCCGGTTAAACCTTATCCCATGTGTGCTAGGCTACCCTACGGGAACCTATTCACCAAACGATCTGCCAGTCTGCCTGTGTGATGGAACCTCCCCACAATCTATTTTACACTTTATCTTCTTTTGTAAATTTTTCTTGTCACACTGCAAAAAGAACAGTCTTCTTATGCGGAAGCATACATTTACACAATGCCGCCCTGCCTTGTAATTTTTGCAAATGTTGTCTGATCACCAGTGTTATTGTCTTACATCTTACCTCTGTTCGTCAATAATGACTAGGAGATTAAAACATTTTTAATAATAATGCTTATCAATTTAATTGATTATGCATTTTACTCTTTTTAGGCTATTTTATATTGAACTGTGTATTTTATATTATGAATTGGTAATATTCTGGAGGTCTTTTTTATGGATGTTCTTTCTTTTTTAAACAGCTGCGTTTTTTTTCCCTTTTGTAATTGTTGTTTGTGCATAATCAACTTTTTGTAAATTCTGATCAGATAAATGCTGTAAGGTTTAATTAGATGCCTTGATATTTTGTGAGAATGCACTTTTTGATGTCCAGTACTTTTATGATCTTATCTTAAGATCGAATAGAGTTATTTGACTGACTGACATTGATGAACTCAGGAAACCTTGCAAGCAGTGTTAAAAAAAAAACAACAAAAAAACTGGAAAGAATCTGGTGGAAGGACTACTTGCCCATGGACAAGGAACACTATAAAAGAGCACTGATGGATTATCACTAAGCAATTAAGATGGCTCAAGTTGACCTCTTTGCCAGGAAGTTGTCGGTTTCTGGATGCAATTCGAGACATTTTTAAAATTGTGAAGGAATTCACTCATCCGGATGCACTCCAACTACCATTGGAGGCTTCCCCAAAGTTATGTGGACAGCTATCAGACTTCTTTGATAACAGAATCGGGTGTATTGTGGATGCACTTACTGAAACATATGTTCTTTTTTTAGCCCAGGTCGATGGTGGTGTGAGCGTGTGTTATGGCCTCTTAAAATCACTGAAGAAATTCTGCTATCTGCTACCAATGCGGTATCAGAAAATAATTCATGCTCTTTTCACTTCTCAACTTGATTATGCGAATGCCCTTTTTTGGGGTTTATGGGCATACCAACAGAAAATACTGCAGCTAATGCAGAATGCTGCAGCTTTGCTTCTATTAAAGGTTCCTAAAGGACGTCATATTCAGCATCATCTTAAAGAGCTGCCCTGGCTTCCTATCAAGGAGAGAGTTTGGTCTAAAGGGCTCATGCTGACTCTCAGAGCCTTTTCACCAAATAGGGTCACAGTACTCGATTAATAGGATTATGCCATATGATCCGGCTCGATCTCTGCTTTCCTCTGATGCTCTGCTGGGGGTGGTCCCTAGAAGTAAGAGGACAAATTGTGGGGGGTCCTCCTTTTCTTTCCTCGCTTCCACCACCTGGAACTCGCTTCCTTTTCAGCTTCGGGCAATTAAAGACGACTGTACCTTCAAATGCCTTCTTAAGACCTGGCTGTTAGAAAGTGCATTTAAGTAATTCTTTTAGCACTGGTAGTCAGCGATGCTAGTAGCGCCAGGACACTGAGTAGCTGTGCTCTCCAACTTAGTTGATTTATTATGCCTTTACCACTCATCAGTTACAGTGCATTGCCTTTACCGCGCATATACCTTTACAACGCAAGGTAAGTATATGTAAGGTAAGTGAAACATACATATATATTCACTGAAAAAAACAAAGGTTACAGGGACGTATGATGTCATCACTCATGACATCCTCCAGTGAGTGAGTGTTTCTTAAAAGTTTAAGAATGTTATATATATATATATATATATTATTCAACAAACACGGTCCTTTTCGGGGGGAGCACCCTCCAGCTGGTGCTCGTGGCGAGACAGGACCACCTCTCGCATAAAGTATTATCCAACAACAGCTTACACGGCACTCTCCTTGGTACAAAAATATATCTTTATTGAGACCTCCTTCTCCACCACCTACGCGTTTCGAACACAAAGTTCTTGTTCACGGTAGTATACGAAGTCCTACTTCGATTTCCAACCTTTATACATAGTCTCCACGTAGCCCATAATGAGGCATTGTGGGACAGGTAGTTTTGCATGTATTACAATTACTTTTTTATATTTATTTCTTATTACCCAAAAATGTTGCAAGAAAAAGATGTTAATTATAAAAGCCATTATTATACATTCACATCTTGTACACAGAATTTACCCAATGAGTGCTATACTATCAAGTATTCATTCCATTTTACTTATGGAGAGTGTCCGTTTACAGAACCACTCATCCATTTCAAAAAAATTTCATGACTTGGTGTCCCATATGCTTGCGGACTAAGTGCTCCCACTGTCTTACAGACAGTTTGAATAGATGCTACTAAGTTAGGCTTATTAGAAAGAAACTACTTGCAACACAATAATAATCCAATACCGGCTACGTGTTCTTTTAAAATCTAAATCACATTCTAATTCAAGGAAAACACATTATTGTATGGAGAAATAATATCTCTGAAAAATATACTCATTAACACTCTATATCTCAAAGGCTGAACCAAATATTTACAAATGTATATACATTTCTTCGTCCCCATTGAGCCCAAGGGGGACCTTGGTTTTAAAACGAATAATCAATTTTGATTCCATGCGTCTCAACTTGAGTACTCGATTTCCTCCTCTCTCATGTGGGGAATTGTAACCAGTCCTGAATATTTCATGTCTAACCATGTCCGATTTGTATGTGTCTTCATATGCTTGGCAAGAGCATAAGTTGCATCTTCATTTTGTACAGCTCTTATGTGTTCTAATATACGTTTTTCAAAGAACATTTGGTACTTCCGATGTATCTTTTCCCACAAAAACACTCTAAGAGGTATACAACATGGGTAGATTCACAGGTGATTTTTTCTTTAATTTCAAAGACTCTGTCCCTTGGATCTTTAAGCGATTTCAGATTTTTCCCAATCTTGCATGCTTTGCATGTTATGCATTTTCCAAAGCCTAGTTGTTTCGTTCCTAGCCATGTTGTTTTCTTCTCACTCTCAAAATGGCTTCTTATAATTGTATCAGATATAGATGGAGCTTTCCTATATGTTATCATCGGTCGATTGCCCAAATCCTTCCCGATGTCAGGATCCTTCTTAAGTACATTCCAGTATTTTGTCAAGATTTTTTGAATTTTGTAGCTCTCTTTGCTGTAAGTTAAAATCAATCGTGGTTTTTCATCTTCCACGGTTATTTCGTGTGATTTGCAACTCACCAATGTTTGTGCTCTGCTTTTTGTCTTGCTCTCTTTTCCCCCTTCTGTACATCCTTATGTTTATATCCTCTCTGAAGGAAACGTGAAGTTGTTTCTTCAAACGTCTTTTCCATTTCCGATGGTTCAGAGCAGTTGCGTTTCATCCTTATAAATTCCCCATAGGGGATGCTCTTTATAAGGGATTGAGGGTGAAAGCTTGATCCGTGGAGAAGACTATTTGTGGCTGTTTTTTTCCTAAAAACAGTCGTCTGGATTTTATTTTCTTTTATATAAACTTTCGTATCCAGAAACTCAATTTCTGTAGGGTGGATGTTATGGGTAAATTTTAAACCCACCTCATTGTTATTCAGAATTGTCATATAGATTAAGAATTCCGCTTCAGTTCCTCTCCATAGTATGAAAAGATCATCAATGAAGCGTAGCCATAAGGCTACCCTCATTGTATGGGAATCATTCTCTTCTCTCCAAGCTATGCTCCTCTCCCACCACCCCATCACGAGATTAGCATAACTTGGAGAAAAGGAAACTCCCATGGCAGTGCCACAGCTCTGGGAGTACAATTTTTATTAAAAAGAAAAATGTTATTTTTCAAACACAGTTCCATCATATCCAATAGCATAGTTGTATGTTTTTGTTCCCCTATTGGTCGTTGTTTTAAAAAATACATAGTTGCTTGTATCCCAACATTGTGTTTAATGGAGGTATATAATGACACAACGTCTATTGTAACTAAAAGGTAGTCCGGCTGCCATGTCGTCTCCATAAGTATCCTCAAAAAGTCACCTGTGTCCTTAATATATGAACTGAGTGTTGGTACTATTGGTGATAAAAAATTGTCCACATATAATGCAACGTTTTCATACAAACTTCCACAGCTAGAAATTATTGGGCGTCCTGGAGGTTTGTTTAAGGTCTTATGAATCTTCGGTAAGAAGTAAATGGTCGGAACCACTGGGTTCTCCACCATCAGAAATTTTCTTTCATCATCGCTAATAAGTCCTTGTTCTTGCCAATTAGTTAGTCTTTTGTTCAGATCAATAATCAGGTCAGTTATCGGATTATTTTTCAAAATCTGGTAATTTGTAGTGTTATTCAATTGCCGCATGGCCTCATTCACATAATCTTGTTTATCCATTATTACCAGGTTCCCACCTTTGTCAGCTGGCTTGATTTCTATTAAAACGTTGTTTTTTAAAGAATTAAGCGCCTCACGTTCTTTTACGGACAAATTCTCCTTTTTGTTCTGTTTCACATTATCCATGCCATCTATTTCTGCTACTACCAAATCATGGAATATATCCACCTTGTTCCCCGGATGTAATGCAGGACAGAATTTTGATTTACTTTTAAACTTTGTTCTTGATTGTTGAGTCATAGTTACTCCCATTTCATTCAATACTTGGCTGTCTGAAAGATCAGTTGTAGTTAGATTGTGTGCTAGTTCATAGGCTGTTCTTAAATGGGGTATGTCACCCACAGTATAGGATGCCTGTTGTTCACTTGTTGAAGCGGTTGGTCCATCAGTAGTGGATCTAGGCAGTATTTTTGTGAAATACTTTTTAAGCTTTAATTTTCGGACATATTTATATATGTCAATTTTCGTTTCTACTAGATCATGATGTCTTTCTGGACAAAAAGTTAGACCTTTATTCATGAGTGTGCGTTCAGCTGTTGTAAGTTGATATCTTGAGAGATTGACGATTAGATCCTGTTTATTCGTCTTGGCGGTATGTTTTAATATTTCATTACTGTCCGATTCCGTAGATGATAGCCCCTTCCTCTTTCTTGAGCTTCTTCTGGTCTTGCGTTTCCTTCCCTGAAGACGGGTGCACCTCTTCCTCTTCCCCTTGACCTCGTTTTTACGGTTCCACGTCCTCGTCCCCGGGACCTGGGTTGTTGTTGATCTTGATATATTATCTTCATCTCGTCTAAAAAGACAGATGATGAATTGTTGCTGGTCTTGATTCCGCTTCACTGAGATCAGACTCAGATTCACTCTGGGTTGTACTTGAGGATTCTTGAGTGATTTGTTTTGTCGTGCCCCACTGTTGTTTAATTGTATCAAACCTCTTCGCAAAAGTAAGAATTGTCCCATTCTCATAATCAAGTTCATCTCTTTGGAATTTTCGCTGTTTACGCTGTTGTACTTCTTCCTCATGTTTGTCAAGATTGCGTTCCATCTCCATACGTATGGAGATGGAACGCAATCTTGACAAACATGAGGAAGAAGTACAACAGCGTAAACAGCGAAAATTCCAAAGATCTCAGTGAAGCGGAATCAAGACCAGCAACAATTCATCATCTGTCTTTTTTTGGGACGAGGACGTGGAACCGTAAAAACGAGGTCAAGGGGAAGAGGAAGAGGTGCACCCGTCTTCAGGGAAGGAAACGCAGAGTTGTGCTTCAAAGTGTGTTTATTTCGCCTCAGTCGCCATTACGCGCTTCGCCTTCCACAAGGCATGATCACATGGGTCATGTGATCAAGCCTTGTGGAAGGCGAAACGCGTAATGGCGACTGAGGCGAAATAAACACACTTTGAAGCACAACTCTGGGTCCGTGTCTGTGTATTGGAGATATCCGCAGAAGTCACGGAGTACATTTGATGTTAATGACTGGTAGTTTCACGCAGTCACACACGGAGCCCCCCCATCGCAACGGACGGCGCTAACAGTGAGACACAGCTTCCAGGTTAACCCGGAATTACCTGCAAAATATATATATATATATATATATATATATATATATATATATATATACGTCAAGGTTTATTGAAGAATGAGTGGGTGTATGAGTGTCTGGATGATTTAGTGCGTGCCAGACTGTATGTGAGTGATTAAACGTGTCTTAGTTAATGTATGGGTGAGTGACTAATCTATGTGAATGTGTGTATCAGTCTGTCAGTTGGTGTGTAAGTGGCTGCATGGGTTGGTGAGTAGGTACATGAGTGTCTATATGGGTTATTGATTAGTTGTCTGAGTACCTGTATGGGTGCCTCAGTGTCTGTGTGGGGGGTGAGGGGGTGTGTGACTCCCTGCATGGATGTATGAGTGGGTGAATCCTGGGTGTATTGGTTCATGAGCGTGTCTTTGAGGGACTGTATGGGCGAGTGCGTGCGCGTATGGCTGTCAGTGAGTGAATGGATGTCTCAGTGGTATATGGGTGAAGAACTTCATATGTGAAAGGCAGAATATGTGCGTGTTGGAGTATATAAGTGACTATGAGTGTGATTGTGAGTGGCTGTATGGGTGAGTGTGCTTGTCAGTGGCTGTAAGCAGAGAAAGTATTTGTTAGGATCTGTATCAGTAGTGAGTGTGTGTGTGTGTGTGTTTCTGTATGGGTGAGTAAGTGGCTGTGTGATTGAATGTTTGGGTGAGTGAGTAGGTGTGAGAGTAGCTCTATGGGTGACTGGCGGAGTACGAGTGGCTGTATGGGTGTATGAGTGGATATCTCAGTGGCTGTATTGGTGAGGGAGTGCATGAATGGGGGAGTGAGTGGATGTGTATGTAGACCTATGAATCAGTGAGTGGGTATGTACGTACTGGTATTGGTGTGTCAATGGTTTCAAGAATGGTAGTCTGAAATTTGGAGTGGGTGTATGATGGGTTATATTGAGATGTGAGCAGGTGCATCAGACATTATGTGGATGATGTCATCAGTGATGTCACTGACCATGTCATAAGTGATGTAATATGTGACGTCCTCAGCAGTGCATTGCGGGGGCGTGAGTTATAGCAAGCTCAGCTAACTATAGCAGCTGATTTTCTCTGGTTTTGTGCGAGTGAAATGTCAGCCTAACTAGACCGTCCCTGTAACCTTTGTTTTTTTCAGTGAATTTAAAAGGTTTTTTAAATGCTAATTCCTAACTATAACGTCCCTGTAAAGAGGCAAGAGGGGCGCAGAAAGAGGCGAGAGGGGTTTGCGCACCATTAGTACCAATTTAACACCCACATTTAGCAATGAGTAACAGGTGACTATTCCAGCTTCACAAAGGGCCTTCCACCACGCTATAACACGTGTCGCTGCATTTTTTGTAATGTTTGAGCTAGAAATAAGTTTTAATAAGTTTGTTTTTTTGTTCAAATCTGCAGAATATGCGACCGATGATTAATTATGTGGCAAATGTGGAAAATGTTTAACTATGCGAAAATCGGTACACCCGAACAGTTGCATAATTCCAGTGGCCCTGCTTATACCCCTATCTAGGTCCAGAAGTGCTCCTCTGTGGTTGCTTCTTTTTCTGTCTCATTGAGTTTATAGTTTAGCTTCTATGGAAACGAAGACTAAACCTGAGGTTACCACTCCACAACACAGAATACCATACCACATAATTACTCTCCATAACACATAATACCACTCTACATAATTCCTATACACTAAATACCACATACTTTCTATCCATATAATTTCACTGCACAAAATACCTGATAATTCCCCTACACACATCGTACATCCACTCCAAAAAAAGATTAGTAAAAAACTTTTACATTTACAACGCCAATAGCTCTAACTCTCGCAAATGCGAGACCTATTGCATTGCAAATGCTTGTTTAACTAGTAGTCGTTTTTCCAGAGTGGTGGAGAAAGGGGGCTGGGCCTCCAACCAGCGCTCAGGAATTCCGCTGTGTAGGACTTACAGGAGGCACCAGGAGGGCTTCGTGGCCCCCCAAGTCTCAGGAGTAAAGTGGACTTCAACCCCCAACCAGTTGTGTGCCAGGAGGCGTGTTTGCAGAGTGGTGGAGAAAGGGGGGTGTGGCCTCCGAAGACCTCTTAGCAATCCCACTGTGTGGGACTTACTGGAGGTAACAGAAGGGGTAGTTGGCCCCCAAGGATATCCTTGGGAGCCAACTACCCCTCCTATTACCTCCAGTAAGTCCCACACAGCAAGATTGCTACTTTCTGATAGCCATGCCCCCTTTCGCCACTACTCTGCAAACGCGCTTCCTGCCGCGCTCTTGGTTGGTGAATGAAGTCCCCTTAGGTGCTGGGGGTCCTTAGGGCCCAACTACCCTACCTGTTACCTCCAGTAAGCCCCACACAGCTGGATTGCTGAGAGGTAGTCAGAGGCCACGCCCCCTTTTTACACCGCTCTGCAATCGTGCCTACTGGCGCACTGCTGCTTGTTGGATTAAGTCCACTTTAGTCCTGAGGTCCTCAGGACACAAGGGGACCTCATCGAACCACCAACAGTGCGCCAAGAGGCGCTTTTGCAGAGTGGTGTAAAAAGGGGCGCAGCCTGCGACCACCTTTCAGCAATCCCACTGTGTGGGGCTTACTGGAGGTAACAGGTGGGCTAGTTGGCCCCTTAGGACCCTCGGGAACGAAGGGGACTTCATCCCCCAACCCAGAGTGCACCAGGAGGTGCATTTGCAGAGTCATGCAGGGAGTGCCACCTGCGAGTTGCCGGCTTCCGTTTTTTTTTTTTCTCCTATTTTAGAAAGGGGGGCTGTGTGGCCCTCCTTCCCTTGATACTTTTTCGGCCCTGGGGACCCTATCCCCCAGGGCTTCACCCATTTTTAAAGGAAATAAAACTAAGGGGGCTGCGTGGGCCCCCTCCCGAGGCATATTTGTGCCCCGGGACCCCATCCCCCCCGTGCTTGGCCATTTTTGTATATCTTTTTTGTTTGTTTATAAGGAATGGGGGCCAGTTTTGGCCCCGGGGAACCCATCCCCTGGGGCCTGCCCTTTATTTTAATTTTTTTTAAACTTTTTGGACGGGGGCCGCGCGGCCCCCCTCCTGATGCCCATCTTGCCCCAGGGATAAAAATGGGTAGGGGGGACCTGCACTGCCCCCTCTACCCGGGCCATTTTCTGCTCAGGGACCCCATCCCCTGGGGCCCGAACAGTTTTCTTTTAATTAAAAAAGGGAAGGGGCAGATTGACCCCCCTCCCGGGCCATTTTCGGCCGCGCGGACCCCATCCCTTGAGGCATGGCCATAACGTTTGGGACCGCGGGGGAGCCTGAAGGCCCCGTGGTCCCGGCCGGCTCCTGCCTCCTGCGTGGGCCGGCATTGCTTTTTACCCCCAGAGAGCTGCTAACATGCAGCTCCCTGGGGGTAAAAAGCAAAGTGTACTCGTTTTGAACAAGCGAGAGCAAAGTGCTCTTGCTTGTTCAAAGCGAGTACACTGTTTGCTATGGGATAACTGCTCCCGCCATCCCATAGCAAACTGCAATGTTCCTGGTGGGGGCACCCCGGGACTTTTCTGGAGCCGGCCCTGAGGGGTGGCAGACCCCAGGGCCATGGAGGGCTCTACGAGGGGGGCCGCAGGGCCCCCCCTCCAGCATGTCTAAAGCGCCAGGGAGGTGGTGGTCCCCGGGGCCGGGGGGCCGCAACGGACACCCACATTTAATCTATGTATGCCCCGGGAGGTGGCGGTCCCCAGCGCTGCGTGGGGGGGGGTAGAAACACCCCATGTGTTTTCTTTAAAAAAAAAAAAAAAGCCCCGGGGAGGTGGTGGTTCCCGGGGCTGCGTGGGGCCGTGTGGCCCCCCACATATAATGAATATCGCCCCGGGGAGTTGTCGTCCCCACGGCTGTGGGGGTCCCACTCGGGCCCCTGCATCTATTAGCATAGTTGCCCCCAGAACCTGGCCCACCCGGGGGTTAATTAAACGAAGCACGGGAGAGCGCACTTTTTTTTTTTTTTTTTTTTTTTAAATGCTTTTTGGGGCCCTCTGTTGGGATCCCCTGAGCAGGCCTAGGAGGTCAGGGTGTTTCTACCCTGCCCCCATTTCTTAATTTTTAATGTTGTTGAACCCTTTTCCTTGTGACTCGGTTCAACCGAGTCACAAGATGGCTGCCAACACTTCCTGGTTTGAAGTGTTGGCAGCCAATCAGATTGCAAGCACGAGATCATGGAGGGTTTGCGGATCCTCTGCGGCCACAGTTGTATATCTGTAAATATTTAATTTTCTGATATATATATATATATTTCAAAACACACACCTCTGCTAAAGAGAATGGAACGCACTCAACTCAGTGTCATTCCTATTCAATCTTCAAATAATCCAGGTACTATTTTTGTAATGAGGCCCAACACGTTTCAAACTTTTCAGTCCTTGTTCACGGGCCAATTACTGCACTTTCCATCCATTTATTTGCATGATAACAATTGGGCTCATGTGAGCATCTCAATGACTTCCTCATAGCTGCATTCTGGGATTGGAAGTTCGCAGCACGACAATTTGGTAACCATCAAAACTTGCAATAGGTAAGTACATTGTCAATATCATATGGCACATTACCCAGATTGACTCTTCATAGTTACAGTTCGCTAAAAATTCCACACAGGGCTACAATTCCATGCCCCGCAGGCCTGCTAAATATCGCGGTGGTGCTGTCTACCGGCTGTCCCACCGAAATATTCAAAACACACACCTCTGCCAAAGACAACAGACGCACTCAACTCCAAGTGTCATTTCTATTCAATCTTCAAACAATCCGGGTACTATTTTTGTGATGAGGTCCAACACGTTTCAAACTATTGCCAGAATGCAGCTATGAGGAAGTCATTGAGATGCTCACATGAGCCCAATTGTTATCATGCAAATAAATGGATGTGCAGCATGCTGTGATTGTCATTAATTGGCCCGTGAACAAGGACTGAAAAGTTTGAAACGCGTTGGGCCTCATCATAAAAATAGTTTCTGGATTGTTTGAAGATTGAATAGGAATGACGCTTAGTCGAGTCAGTCTCCGTTCTCTTTAGCAGTGTTTTGAATATATATATATATATATATATATATATATATATATATATATATATATATATATATATATATATATTTTTTTTTTTCTTTTATTTGGGGGTAACCCAATTCATTTATCACCCTATACCCACCCCTAAAACACCTTTACCACCCTATACCCTTAGCCACCCTTAAAAACATTTACCTCTCAATTCCCTTACCCACCCTGAAATTACCCTTACCACCCAATTCCCTTACCCACCTCTGAACCCCCAAAACACCCTTACCACCCTATACCCACCCTAAAACATCCTTACTTTAATCATATATATATATATATATATATATATATATATATATATACACACACACACACTTACTATATATATATATATTTACAATTTTGTTGTAAAGCATAGCTGCCAAGGTTACAGATTGCTTATGTGTGACATTTTCATAATTTCAGCGTAATTGTGAGTGACATTCAACGACTATGAGTAACACTAGCAAAATCAAGCAGTGAAGATGAGGGAAACGTATAAATATCAGAAATTACACCCATTTGATCAACAAGAAGATCTTAAAACTGCTGCAAAGCACCAGAAATGGAAGGGCACTTTGGGACCTGACTGTACCAAACAGGATGTGATAGACCCCAGCGCGGATGATCTCAGCTGCCTGCTAATAAATTATCATAATTACTCAGTCACTACAGTCAGTAGACTTGTGGACTCTGAGCACTTTCCTGTGTCTTGCCCGGTTCGGTGGCGGGCTGGAGAGTGAGAGGCTGAGGCACACAGGTTGTACATTTTTTCACAAGACTTTAGTTCAGCTGCTAGCTCTCTAAAATAATTACAATCAATTTTACTGTAGGCAATAGGTCTGATCAGTTTCTTAAGCAAAGCTATGCAAAAACACAAGGTTGGATGTATTTATTGTGAAAACCTTAGGTTAAAAGTGACACGGGATATAATATGGGTGGATTGCTATTACTCTGCATTAAAGCCCACAGAGAGGTATTGTTTACTACCCAAAATCTCATATATTACCACAGACACTCATATTTGCTATAGTGATCGGCTTTTGTGATAACCATGGTCTCAATGAAATGGAGTGTAATTGGTGTGGCCTTTTTCAAGCCAGTTTTAACTACGTTTAAGATAACGGGGACCTGCGATTAAAGGTTGCATATTTGTACAAAACAAAAACATGTCACTTAAGACACTATAGATAGTTATATGGATCAAAATCAAATTCTCCTCTTGATTTTGAGCATTTGTTTGAATTCAGAAGCGCCATGTATAGCATGAACAGAATTGTTCCTTCAAAAACATGAGTTGGCAAAAGAGGAGACTAATGACACATCTGTCTTCTGATGCTTGATCTGAAAAGGAGTGATTCTAAAGGGCTGCAGGGTGTGCAACCAGAAGCTCGTGTGTAGGATAAAATTGTGAACAGAGTCGCATCAAACCTGTGCACTGAAGCATGACACTGAAAGAGTAGGGGGTGATCTGTGTCCACAAACAAGCACTTCCACGAGGGGAATGGGAGGCCAAGAACAGCAGAAGCCCTCACTGAGCGAGCATCTGCTGTCTGATTGTAACACACGAGCATAGATTTTAAAAAACATTTGCAGCAAGCCACAGGTTATGTCCCAAAATGCTGGAAAATCCCATTAGCATCCACTAAACACAGGTTTCCCAAACAGTGAAATCTTGAATGTCTGCAGAGAAGTGCAACATTAAAATTACAAAAGTGCCTCAAACAAAGGAAAGAGTCCAAGATAGCGAGGGGAACATTAAGCATGCATCACTGAAACTTTGTGTGCCCAAAGGTGAAGAAATCATCATTGAACATGCCTCATACAGCTATTGCACTTTGTTAGGCCCTAGTGCAGTTATGAGCACATGCTGCAGAGATCGAAAGAACACAGGGCAGACAGAGTGCGTGACTAACCTGACTGCTGCCATTCCAGATGTGCCTAGAGTGTTTCCGGTCTCAAAGCTGAGCGCTTCGCTGGCTTGCAGCTTTACATTGTCTTGAGCTGGGACGTGTCTCAGGGCTTTGGTTGGGCTGGGGAGGGGGGCAATGCGCTGCAAGGTGTCGGAGTGAACGGAGTCACAGGCAGTCCTCTTCTCCTCGCTACGGAGTGTCTTACTGACTGACTGGTGGCAGCTGAGGTTTTCAGTGCTTACAGGCCTCCTGCAAGTATGCAAGCGGTAGAAATCTGTTTTCATTACTGTGCTTGTGCCCGGCAAAGTAAGACCCACCCCTCATAGACTCTGAACTTAGCTGCTCCACCCACGCTGGATCGTCCACACGTGTCCCAGAGAACCCGTCGGGGCCACCGGAGGGTGTAAAAAAAACATAAATGTTGTGGCTGAAACGATGTTGAATTTGCTGGGTAACCGTACCAACGAGTTCCCAGGCCTGCAGACAAGCTAGATTGCTTTACCAGCAGTGCAGCAATGTGCAGATTAAGCTCTGTGCGCGGGTATGCTTTTTTGAAGTACATTGTGATCAACAAAGGTCGGAGAGCTCTGCATGCGTGACTAAGCATTTTAGTGGGGACACCAGCTCGAGAATGCGTTAGTCTAATGCCGGATGCGTGGTACTTGGCAGGACTGGTAAAGGCATATGTGTGGTAAAAACATGCGTAGTAAAGACATTGCATTGTAATTGATGCATGGTAAATTTGTTTTCCTCTGAAAATACCTTGTCATATTTCTGACACACAGGTCTGTAGTGTAACGAAAAGCTACATTTATGACTTAACGTGAAAATAAGCCCACGGTATTCCAGATAGCGAAGGGGCCAGTTTCTCCCTGAACTACCAGTCAGTTTACCAGTGGTACTTCCTCTCAGTTCAGCTTGCTTCTACAGGCGATCTCTTAACTTCAGCCTGCAAACTGGCAGACTCCTAACTAGTTTTGTCTGGGATGAGGTTCCACTACTTGTGATGTCTGCAAGTGCGACATTTGTGCTCACCTACAGATCGAACCCGAAAAGGCAGTGCATGAATCGACTAGTTGTCACTGCACGAGTGTGCTTGAGGATCTCCAACTGAAAAAACACCCCTACCAGCAGGACTTGTACAAACACCTGTAAGACTTTTCCGGGGCCAAATGGCGGTGTTGCATACTAGAACTGTTGATATTCTTTCTAAAATGAACCAGAGGTACCTCCAGGGAGTCTAAATAAATGATAAATGTCTTGTAGTTTGCCCGCTACGGGAACATTTCTGCAGCCACTCCTGAATATTGCCTCTGTGCACCGGTTTGCAGACTTGAATTTTGGGTCATGGCATCCCCAAAGTTTCTTACTCCGGAGCTGTGATTGTGAGCACTGTTCGCATGTCTATCTCCCACTATTCTCTTCAACTGTACATTTGGGTTGTCCTGCACCCTACCATAATAAATGGAAAAAACCATGACCGTACAAATGTAGTCATTTTGACTTCAAACCAGAAATTAGTCACTTGCTTCCCGCCTCGTCCTTCTGCTCCGCTCTAGTTTGGCGAAGGGAATCTACCAAGTTGTATTGGTACCAACATTGTTTCTGTTGCTGTGCCGGCCCGGCTCTGGCTCCCCCCTGCTAGAATAGTGAACCGCTGTCCTGCAGCAGCCCTGGTGTACCCTTCCTGGATGAGTCTCGGGAGGCACAAAATAAAAGCGACAAGACGACTAGAGGGACGGCTTTTGCTTCTTGTCCAGCCTACAGGGAGTGTATTATTAGGAGGAACACTAAAGTGAGCGATAAAATGGTTTAAATGGGCCTGTTTGAATTTGGCAAATACCATTCTGGAAAGACTAGCACTTGAAACCATGTATCAAAAGAAGAAGCTTCTTTATCCAGTGTCAAGAAGCACTTTCAAAGCAATCCATTTCTGAGGTATCGTTTCAGTATGTGTAAGTTTTACAGCCTTGTAGGGAACTCGCGTGAATACATTTATGGTGAAGGCTCCTTAAATGTGTTTTGCATCTTAGTCCAAATAATATAGAAAATATTGTTTATGCGAGCTCTAAAGTTATCGGCCTATAAGTAAGAATGTAGTCAATTTAGGCCCAATGCACACAACATTGTGCAATTAATTTGGTACGAGTATTATGTATATAGACGTCTGCTTTGGTGGAGACCTTCACTGTTCACACGCAGCCCGTGGCCTCAATAATAGAAGTATTTTAATTAATCCATTGATTTCCTATTGGAAACTGACAAACAATAAGATATTTAGAACATTTTTATAAAGTAAGTTACACCTTCTGTTTTAAAGGATTAAATCAATCACTTCTCAGTTGTATTGTTAAATTTCGAAGACTGAAGAATCAGTTGGAGAAGGGAGTGTTGGGCTTGGGCAGAGCTATGCCTCGCTGGCATGGCCTTTGGCTTGTTGGCTCACTCTGATAGGAGCATGTTGTGTCCACATTACTGTGGAAACTGTTGCTTGCCTGGCACGGTGTCAGTGTACGTGTTTGAGCAAAGTGCCACATGCTGGCACCATCGAGGGAATGCGTAACACTAGGTTTGGGAACTGGAAGGTGGGTGGACAGGATGAATCGGCTTATTGTGTGTCGTGGCAAAAGTCTGACGTCTGCGTACTGACTTGCAGGAAATTTGATTGGGGGTGCCAATTACACATCTAGTGGGGAGACGCATTGATTTACGTGTACTGGCACTGTGTTTATTTTCAAATGCCAGCCACTTCAGGCATAGCATAGCTTCTGTAATTGGGTATTGTTGTTTATTGATATATGGGTTTCATGTTCTATGATTCTTCCTCCCTGCCCTAAACCATTCTGTGCGTTACCAATTCACTCATGTAGCACACATTTCCCAATGTATACTCTGAAAAAAGGGACGCCTCTGTGAAACAACTCCTCTTTCATTTATGTTGAGTTCCTAAATAAATCTATATGTTGTATTTCTACATCTAGAAGATCTGGGTCTGCTTGTGTGCCCGTGTTCCTAAGGTCTCTTTCTGTAATGTGTCTGCGCTCCTTGTAACTGCTGCCAATTCCACCTGTCAGGAAGTGATGGGAGTAGTAAGACCAAGGGTGGAGGTAAAAGGCCAGAGGGCAGGTATGGTGGGCAGAACGCACACCTAATGTGGATTGAGGGGATAAGGGAGTGTGGTGTGGTGTGGTGTGTAAACCTCTGTACTAGTAAACCCATCTGAAACTTTTTTTTTTGGTCTCGGTTTTTGCCGTGTCAGTGTTATAAATCCCCTTTTAAGAATATGTGGACTGCTGCTAGGGTACTTGGGTGTTTCTGTCAGAACTCCAAACTAGATGTGTTTGTAGCTTCGGCTCAGGTGTGGAATAGCCAGGTAATCTGGGCTACCAGGGGTGGGGATCTGCTGGTTGTATCCGAGGGGATGTTTTTTTTTTAATAATATAAATCGAAAGGTACTTATTTGGCCTGGCATTTGTTGCAAGGTGATTTGATAAAAGGCATAAAACTACAGTGTCTTTTGTTGTTTTCAGTTTCCAGGGTATTTGGAAGTTCATGTTGTTAAGTATGCTGTTTGTTGGTATCCCACAACAATGAATTCTGCTGTTTGTAGTTAGCTCTCAAGAATGAGCTCAATGTTTCTTCGGCTTTACAGACGTTTCTCTCCTTAAGAATATGGAGAGGTAGGAGGTTCAAAGGTGTACGTAAGCGGGACAGTGCAGCAGAAAGCATATCTCAATTGCTGCTCCTCCATGGCCACACTGTTGGCACTCTGTTTGTGATTTGCCGTCTGAGTCAGTTTCTGCGTCCAATCTGTGCTCACTAGTCTGTATTTAGACTGCAGTCTTCCCACTAGGTACACATGTGAGAGGAACCTCTGTTTCCGAAGGTAACTTGATCACTCCAGTCTCCACCATTAAAATCTCGAGTGGTTACAGAAGAATTTACTGTTCCTGAAAAAACAATATGGGCTACTGTTGCTCTTGAGTGACTTTAACGTGTCTGTTTTCACTGTAGCCGTTTGTTCTACTTGTTTATCTAATGCATCAACTTGACCAAATTACCTAAATCCTTTCTAGAGAAGGGCCAAACCATCTGCATTTCCCACCAATGGTTTTTCTCGGTCTTGAGGTGGTGTTAGCATGATGGCAAACAGTGCTTTAGTTCGGCATTCTGTTTGCCCACGGCATTGGCCAAGGATCTGGGACACTTCATGGGAATCCTTGCCAGAGACTGATAGCCAGTTGCTCCGATCAGTGTCATTCTGACCTGTGAGGCTCTTAGATGACATGCAGCCCGGGCTTCGACTCCTCCCAAGGGAGTATTACTCTCCCACTCCTTGCTATTGGCTATTTGCTGTATCATTCTACCCACTGCATAATTCTTCCTTTGAAATGCCTGAGGGGCTATTTTAAATCTGAAAAATATTCCGAATCATCTCCCTGCCTGTCACGTTAAAATTTAGATCTCTTATATCCACTCTCTATAGAGAGAGCATCATTTTTGTGGCCTGGCGTTAACCTGTTAGATTGCATTTGGTCATGCAGCACATGAAAGCAGCATTTGTGAATGCCTGGGTTTGCTTGTGTTGGCACTTTAACAGATATCCGCAAAGCCAATAGGTCTTGCTTTAAAGCTTGTACATATTCTTACTGTAGACTCTTTATTAATGGTCTTGTCGTTCAGGTGTATGGATGTGGAAGATTTAGATGGTGAGTGGAGGGTACGTTTGCATTGCATTCAAAAGAGCTGCTGTAACTAACGGTTGGTTCCTGGAACATCAACTTCTTCCACCTCATGAAGGCACACTGCTGAGCAAAAACAAACTGAGCATTAATTACACATGGAAAGACCTTGAAATATTGCTTCTAAATATTTAGTCATTCGACAACACACGTGCAACAAGTTAGCTCAGTTTGCAGAAAATGGCCACAGCTGTTATGTTTGAAGTTGTAAGTTTGATCCTAAGGAGTGGTACCTGCTGGGTGGGAAACGAGGGCGTAGACTTTCTGCAAGACTGAGATAAGAAAGCATTTTCTGAGCCCGCAGGATTCCCGTTTTGAATATTATTCTGATTTACCGCCCTCACCATAAAACCGCTCCCCCAACAAACAGCTGAGGAGTTGTATTCTGGGAGGTGGTGGCTTCTCTTACTTCTGCAAAGTAGAATTCAATGTACTATGGTCACTTGTATTGTATATGTGTGTGTGTGTGTGTGTGTGTATGTGTGTGTATGTATGTATGTATGTATGTATATATATATATATATATCCATCTCGATTGCTTTGCCTTCCTCAACCTCCTTGCAGGCGTTGGGCGTCAAGCTAGCTGTGAGAAAGTGCCCTCTTTCTGCATGGTTGCATGTACTTTGACTGAGTGTGCCCTGGGCTCCTGCCAATTAGGTACCCAGGGCCTATGTTCTTTCCCTAAAACTGCACTGAAGACCAAACCCAATTGGCACTCTCTGGCCACAGGTCAGTCCCTGGTAAATGGTACCACAGGTAGCCAGGGCACTGTGACCAGGGAAGGCCTCTAAGGGCTGCAGCACTTATTGTGCCACCCTTAGAGGCCCTGTACCTTTACACTCACACACTGCCTTTGCAGGCTGCATGTTTTGGTGCAGAACAAAGTGAAGAGTCGACATGGCACACATCCCTGTGTGCCATGCCTACAACCAACTGCCCTGGCATAGATCAGCCACCCCTTAGCTCAGTGCACTATAAAAGTGGTGAGGGTACAGGTGCTTGAGCCCTGTACCCCTACAGTGTCTAAGCCAATTCTTAGACATTGTAAGTGCAGTAATATGGTGCTGGGAGTTTGTCATTACGAACTCCACAGTACTTTAATGGCTTTACTGAAAACTGAGAAGTTTGGTATCAAACTTCTCAGCACATTAAACCCACACTGA
This sequence comes from Calotriton arnoldi, assembly GCA_963921515.1. Lineage (NCBI taxonomy): Eukaryota > Metazoa > Chordata > Amphibia > Caudata > Salamandridae > Calotriton > Calotriton arnoldi. The sequence goes on along the minus strand of CAWUFW010007527.1, from coordinate 392,855 downwards.
TGCCAGTGTGGGATTTAATGAAAAATGCACACAGAGGGCATCTTAGAGAGGCCCCCTGGAAAATGACCTACCACTAGTGTCCAGGCTGAGTGGCTGCTCCCCAGCTGCCACCACCAGACATGTTTCTGGACTCCTGGGTCGGGAGCCTGCTGCTCTCGGGGGCCTGAAACAATGCACATCCTGGGACGAGGTGCCAAGCCTCCTCCCCCAGGATGTGCAGGGTTCACGAAGGGGAAGCTTCAAAGGCTTTCCCCCTTTATCTTTCCCAGGCCTTTTGCTGCTTCCAGCAACTAGTCTCCACCGGTTCTGACCCCCCACTTTGGGCAGGAGAACCGGCTGGAAAACCTAGTGAGGAAGGGAGGTGTACCCACCTTTGCCAATCCCTCAGGTGGGGGAGGCGAGATGAAGCACAACTCTGTCCCCGCCATCTTGCAGATGGGGGGGACCCAACCAACCAGAGTGAGGCCTATGCCCCCCCTCCCACTGGAGGGTGGCATAATAGGGGGTGTACCCACCCCACGTATGGTACCCATTGGTCCCAACCTTTTGCTTACCTGTAACGCCCCTAAATCTAGTATTTAGGGGCATCCCTGAACCTTGCCTCCTCAGACAAGCAACGACCAAGAAGAAAAGGGGGACCCAACAGCCGTGCCGAAGCTAAGAGGAGGATGCCCACTGACTTGTCCCCAGCCCTACCGGCCTGTCCCCACCTCGAACCTGCAGAAGCGAAACTCCGGTGTGTCCTGCAGCCAGCAACCTCAAGAACCCAGAGGACCTGCCCTGCCTTCCAAGGAAAAGACTGTGTCTCCCGTGAACACCGGATTTGTTCACCCACAGACTCCAGCTCCGGCAAAATCCGCAAGTCTGCACCTGTCGCCCACGGCCTGAGTTCGAGTGGCCCAACACCACTAGGAGGTCTCCCCGGCGATCCTGACCCGAGATCCAGTGATCCCTGACCTGCGTCAAGCCTCCAGCCGACGCCTGTAGCCTCAAACCGGAGAGTACCCCCAACCGCGACCCAACCGCGACCAGAAGCTGGTAAGAAGATCCGCCCCTAAAAGACACTCCTGCACCCGACGCCCCATGGCCTTGGGTGGCCCAACTGACGGTGTCTAGCCAACCCCCAGCAACCCAACTTCCCTCTCCAAGTGGTGGTCGCTCCCAGAAGACCTTCTTCCCGAGCCTGCAGTGCGTTTGCAAACCGGAGAATTCCCATTGAAAGTAACATGGCACCCGACGACAAACCAGCACCCTGCACCTGGCCGCCCTAGTGCTGCAGAGGGTGTACCTTTTGGTGCTACCTTGAACCCCCATTTGCCCTGAGCTAAAGTCCAGGAGCTTTTCTCCCACAACCTTGTGGCCTGCTCTTGAGCAGCCACCAACCATAGGCCCCCTATCCCCCTTTGGATAACATTGGGCCTCAGCACTCTGCACCCGGCCACCCTAGTGCCGCTGAGGGTGCTTTGAGAGTGCATCCTCGACCCTGGGAGACCCATGAGTCTAACCCCAGAAAACCAACTCCCACAACAAAGTACTTACCCGTTAACTGATAACTCTATTTCCTCCCATAGGATAACATTGACTGTTTTCTATGAAAAAGTTTCGAAGTGTGGAGTTGGAAAACCTATTAAAGTCTATATAACTGTGTACAAATAACCAAAACGCGTTTACTTACCTGTTTACAGGAAATGTCCCAGTGTAGTATCCAGGTATACTACACTGTGTAAGAAAAGTAATCTGCAAAGTAATTTACATGACATCCTATTGAAAAGTCATTATAAGTATATGTACAATATTTTAAGGTATTGCATTTCCAGTAATTCTACTGTAACCAAACCAAAGTATATATACAACTGCAATTAAAACGGTATTGTTACTGCAAAGTATAAATCACTTACCTGTGCCAGGCTTCCTTGGTTCTAAGAAATAAATATATCTAAATAATATTTTTATACAAAGCAAATTGGTCTGAGTTCAGTCTTTGTGTGTGCAGTCATTTGCTGATTGTGTTAAACAAATGCTTTACACTACCCTCCGATAAAGCCTTAGTGCTCACCCACACTACCACAAATAGAGAGTAAGGTGCTATCTACTTTTACCTCTGCCTACCTTTGGGGTTCCACTGGACTCTGTGCACACTATACCTCACTTTGGTATAGTATATACAGAGCCAGCTTCCTACACTAGCCGAAATATCAACTGCTGATCTAGAACTTCGGGCTTCCAATTTAAGGTCTAAACAAGGCAGATGCACACAACAGACGAATCATTAGTGAATGAACAGCTGATTTTCAAGAGTCGGGGGGAAAGATTTTTGCCAAACTTAAAAAGGAGAGGACGTGCCTGTGAAAGCAACTACAGCATGTCTATGGTATCTGTCACTGTTTTGTGCTAAGGGATAGATACATTCCTTCGTTCTGTTGTTACCTGTACATAAACTGAGCAGATTGCAGGGGAGTCAAAATGGTTGGCTGAGGAAATACCTACAGCACAAATGAGGCTGTTTACGTTTGACTGTGACAAGCCATGAGATGTCTGCTGGCTTTGCTGTGGGTTCGACGGCATGCTAGGATGTGGTCTTGTTTGTTTTGAAACCACTGCTGCTGTAACTAGCCCTCCTTTGCTCTTATCAGTGGAAATCTGACAAGGGAGCAGCAATGAAAAGTGTTTCACAACAGAAAATTATCTTCAAATTTAGCTGTAATGTAATGAAGTCTTCCCCGGGTTGGGCAGGTCTCTGAAAATTAGATTAAATAGAGATTAAACGATTGAACTCCGGAATCGTTGAACGCTAGTTGGACTCTGCGTTTGGGGAACCAGTTTTCCGTTTTCTACTTTGGCCTCTGAAACTGTACTCTGGTTGAGTGGTTCTCAACCTTTTGACTTCTGTGGATCCCCACCTAATCATTATTGGAATCCGGGTACCCCCCACTGAGTCATTAATGGAAGTCGGGGGACCTGGCATAAGCATTGTTGATGATTTAAACCACAAAACAATACACAAAAAAGCATTCATCAAACAAATACACACATGATGACTAATTTAATTTGCAAACACAAAATATCAAAATGTAATTTTAATAGAAAGGTTGGAGTTTTTCTAAATTCAATTGAGGCCACCCATCGTCCATACTGTATTCTGTTTGATACGCCTGCACTGCTCCCAAGACTCAAAGTGAGTATTTTAATTTAATTTTTGCCTCCAATTTCAAATTACTTCACATTTACAGTAAGTTTTTAAAATTTCAATTGTACATTTAGCTTTTTTATTTATATACACTTTATTAATCTGTTAATATTATGTAAGTTTTTTTTAAGTAGTCTCGGACCCCCAGAGGTCCCTGGACCACAGTCTGAGAACCACTTCTCTAATTTATTTATTTTTATGGTTATTTTGGCTTATCAGAATTTTAATTGTAAACCAATTTTAAAGGTTTCACATATTTCAAGCCAAAATATTGGCAAGTATCTGGTCATGCAAGTTATGCTTTGAGTCCTGATTTATAGATCTCCGGGTGACCTTTCATATGTTGCATTACTTACCGATCAAATTTTTTTTTTTTTTATTAACCCTAAAATTTAAAACTATATCTTTTCAACAAATCGAAACCTCGTGCTAATTCCATAGATTAATATCTGCTGCTCTCCTTTCCAAGATGGCAGCTGAATTTTGAAGGCCTTTTGTTATTTAAGTGAGGTGATTTCCGACCAGGAACCACTGAAAATGAATCATTCTTTCGATCAGAAAGATCCCATTTTGTTTTAGTCATTAGGTTCCCTTACTTCCTTCTCTAAGGACTACAATAAACTATGCCCATTATGCTGTCTCCTTTGCTTGTCATATGCTACACCAGGTGTTTTTCAGCACCATATAATTACTCAACATGAAGCAATACTGTTTGAATTTTCCAAGATTTCCCCCAAATACTGTTCTCATCACTCATATTCCTTTCGCCTCAGCAGGGCAATTTATAGGAAAAGTTTCTTAAACTGAACGTTAACTCTAGAAACTAATAGTACCATTCTTGTTCGGAGAAAGGAAGTGTGCCTGGAAATGGTGAACAAGAGAATCCTCCCCTTAGTCTATTTGTTTTTATTTTTTATTCTGGACCCCTAGCATTATGAGTCTGTGTACTTTCTCCATACGTACAGATTTGTCATTGACACCCTCTACATCTCCATGTGCTGTGTAAATTGCAGATTTAAAAAAATTATTTTTCAAATAGTTTGAGAAGAATGTTATTGTTTTTCACAAGTAGCAATTGGTTTCTGCCCATTTTGTAGTGCAGGAGTTTTTGTATTTGACTTCCCGTTTTTGGGAATTTTACTGTGAGTAAGTCACACTACTCGAGTCGTACTCCCAGTAACTTCATGGCAATTGGACTGCGAGTATTAACTGCCAGTGTCTGACTTTTAAGATAAGGCTGCTGCTGTGCAGCTAGGATAAGGGGCACTGGACTGGTTACATGTGAATACATGATCACATGTGTGCGCACATGTGCAAGCTGAGCATGTGAGACTGCCGTCTCGAACATCTGGTTTTCTGCACACTGGTAGCTTGTTGCAAAAGGGACTCTTGAAAGATTAGTACTGACTTGTTAGGCGGCCTACAAGCTCTAGCACGGTATCAATCTAGGGGTAAACATGCATCTGAGTGTAGTTACAGTACTTGACATCATATCTGCATTCCGTATGAGAGACTTTTCATATTTCCCGGTCTCTGCTCCTAATCAAGGTCCTGGCCTTTGCACCTTACTGGGCCAAGTTAGCTACTCTGCTCCCTAGTAGAGGGTTCAATGGCCTCTGCACACAATAGAGCCATTAACAGTACTTGACTCACTCCCTGAAAAAGGAAGGGGTGGGAGGAATTCTGCACCTGTTAATTAGCTTGTCACGCTGCACTTGACTGGAGCAGCAAAGGAGGAGGGTCAGACCTCTGGAGCCTACACAGGAGGGGCTCACCTAAAGCCGGGTGTGTTGACTGCCCCCGCATGCCAGTGTCTAGGGACACCAGCCTCACATCTCTTGCCACACTCCTCGCACGTAGTGAAAGTGCAACACTTCCGGCCAGGGGCAGGAGCAGAAGAGAAACTGCTCCCACCAGGCGGGAGCACTTTGAGATGACCTGGCTCCTGCGCGCCACCCAAGTGGCACCCCAGCAGGGACCAGGGCACCCAGTAAAAATTTAAAAAGGACTGTCCCACGTAAAGCTGCATCTTATTTGTTGCATATTGCTGTGCTAACAGTGTGTATTGTTTCCATGATTACCTGTTGAGCTTATTCAATGATGATGTATTGATCAATTCGACGAGCCAAGTCAGAACAAGTGTTTGTCATCGGTACTGATTACCGATTTGCCTGTAGATCGAATTCACAGCGCTGTGCATTGACCGTTTTGAAGTTGTAAATTGCAGGCAAATACACCCTCTTAGATCATACAAAACCTCCGTCATTCAAGAGTCCAACGTAAGGAATCTGATTGGACGGACCTTTATTTTCATTTAAGGCAGCAGCGTTCTGCAGTAAGCTTCCTCTTGACTAAGAAGAGCTTCAGACCTTCTTGCATTCAGCACTTTAGAACTCTGTTTCCACCCTGAGTTGAGTGGGTGGAGTAAGGATGTCCATTCCCATCATAAAGAGGCCTCCATGGTTATTAGCCTGGCACTGCAGTGTTTTTATCAGCTTGTGCCACGTTGCAAAAGTAAATGGTCTCATTGGAATAGTTCACTCTCTTAAAGGATTAAAGAGGTGAGCATTTTGCCTGAAGGTGTTAATAACTCCAAATGAGGAAACCAGCTGCTTCTTCCTAATACCGCAGGAAACAAAAGCTACAATAAACAAGCATTTGCAATGCAATAGGTCTCGCATTTGCGAGAGTTTGAGCTATTGACATTGTAAATGACAATGCCTTTTATTTATGTGTTGGTTTTCAAAACAGATAAATAAAAGGCATTACCATTTACAATGCCAATAGCTTAAACTGTATCAAATGCGAGACCCATTGCATTGCAAATGCTTGTTGTTACTGGGGCCAGTTTTGCAGTGGTGCTGCAATATCGGCCCCCAGTGGCAAAGGGAGCAGTGCTTCACACTTGTGCCCCCCCCCGTGCTGGTCCGACAAATCTGCCAGTGCTGCTTTGCATTACCAGTCCGTCCCTGGGGGGTGGGGAGTATGCAATGCTCCACCCAGCTAGAAAGCACCTTCCCCTTCCCTCCCCTACTCGCCCATTTCCTTCCTTACCCTCACCACACCCCCAGGATCCCACATACATGTATTACATGCTCACAGGAGGTGGTAAAAGTAAAACCTCATGCAATTAGGAATTATGTGTTTTTTTTATGACTGGTAAAATAGGTTCCACCCAGTAATTCCCCATTCTATGGGGTTTTATTCATAATTGCACCATTCTGGTGAGGATTTAATATGTGCATGGCAACGGTAATCTTGCATGTAAATTTCCAGTTACTCCAGTACTGGGCAACTTGCAACCAGCCCCTTTATGTAATACAGTTCAGGAGATGTAGGGTGCTGGAAGATAGAGGCTTGGTTTATGGCAGGCTCATAAGAAAAACTTTGTCAATGTGCCCTTGTTTATTTTCTTATTTATTTTTAAATTAAGCACTGAGAGTGAGAAAGATTACCATGTGCCGTAAAAGAATATTATAATATTTATTAAAAAACATGCACTTATTTATAATTCTTTGAGTTATAGATATTGGTCATTTGTTTGCTGCGAGTGTAAAATAAAATTAATTACTCATTTAATGATTGGACAAATAATGTACCATGCTCACACTAAATCGGCTTCATGTAGTAAGGTAATATCTCTTTCAGAATATTAATGTGTTCGGCCTGGAGTGATTTCCATTCAATGAGAGGCTGGGAGTAATCTGGTGGAGGGGCGACATTCAAGATGCTCGTCTCCCTCCACACCAGCCGAGCTTCTCTTTGTATGGTGAAGACCTGTTGGGCCCTTGGTTGCCTGGGGAGCCGGAGCATCCTTTGTTCAGGAGAAGGTGTGAGCTAACCATCCCATCCGTACGTGCTCCACGTTTGTTTGAATGAGATGTGTTGACAAGGACACTAGTGATGACCAGGTGACCGTGTCGCAGGCTGCTTGTTTGCAAACACTGCACCCGGACCCTGCTGTGCAAGAGAAGGGCAGGAGATGCAACCAGACATATCCCTAAGCGACCCTGCCAGGTCGGATTTCAGATTTTTATTTCCATTCAGCCACTGAGATTTTGCTCTCCAGTGTTGCAAAAATATTGAAACCTAAAATACAAAATATAATACAGAAACACGATTGACAGTGGGAAAAGTGGGGGAAAAGGAAGAAATATCACAAGTTAGGCATGTGATGTGAGGGATGATCCTCTGAACCCCAGATTTGTACATGTGGACCAGAAGAAGAGCAACCGAGGTAAAAAGGAGGGGCGCAACCCACCCAGGACAAAGAACGGCCGAGGTGGGGGGCGCGGGACGAGCACAGGAATCCAGTTCTTTAATAATTTAGATTCTCCTAAAAAGTGTTTGGGGGGAATGTTAGTATACTTGATTTCTTTGTTACAGTGCAGTGCCACCCAATGGAGCTACAGGACATGGACAGTCAAGCAAATGAAAGGCACAGACATAGAAAAAAAACAAGTATAAACAAATGGCCCCTGCGCGCGCCGCTGTTTCCAAACGCCCGAGCCGGCTAGAAACAAGCGCGCGCGTGAAAGTTCATGAAAACAAGCGTGAGGGACAAGCACTCGTGCTTGTGCTGCCATGCGCCTTGCGGGAGTGAGCAGCAGCGGCGCGAGAGACATGTTGTCAATTACCACGCGTGCCGCTGCTCGCTCCCGCAAGGTGGATGCCGCCACAAGCACGAGTATGTCCTTCCAAAAACAGCAGAGCGACGGCTAAAGGTCCTCCTCCTATGCAGCGCATGCGCGCTGCGTAGGCGAGACCTAAAAACGGAGAAATTGGTATTCTCAAATCAGAAGGCATTTCAGAAGGGGGAGTGGGCGTTTAGAAGACTCCCAAAAGTTTGCTTGCCTGTAAGATTTGACGTCTTAATTTGGAAAGTGACCGAACATCGCTGTTAGGCTGTACAAAGGGCAGATTAGTACGCGAATGCCAATAATATCACCTGCTCTGATTGGGAAGAGTGATGGTGTGGAAAGAAGGGCTTGGGACGAATGGATATGTATTGGTAGGGAAGGGGGGTGGGGGAGGGGGTTCTAGTCTGAGTAGAAGTGATTCTCCCTGGGCGTCTGGGGCGATCACATGCAGAGTGCTGCAGGCTGTTCCACAAGTCCCTGCCCACATAATGACAGAGCGTAAACATATAATACAGCATTGAGTTGTGAAAGATCAGTTGGCTCGTGTGACGGCTGTGGAAAGTAGGTGAGCATATGCCATGTCAGCATTGTCTGGACTGTTTAATTATTTCAGCGATGCTGTGCCCATGTAGGCATATTGTCGCTAAGGTGGTGTAAATATTTACATGTACTGTACTAAACATCGGGGAAGCCAAAGGGAAGGGTTGAACAGGTAGTGATGTAAAGGTTGCTAACACCAGGTCTGCAAAGTCACTGATAAAAGTGCTTACGACCTTGTGGAAAAGGACTCGAAAAAAGATTTAATTTACTCGGTGCAGACTCCGTTTACCAAAGATCCTGCTGATTTGTGAACACCGGATGGAGTTGCTGTTCCCCCAGAATGATTGTTTGCAAGCCATATATGAAATTGTTTTTATACTTCCATAGTTACGATTCTCATCTTTTGCTGCCAGATTTAATAATAATAAGTGTAACATGTTAACAGTAATAATTGTTTACGGAGTGCGTTTTGTATGTTGGTGCGTTTTTCGGGGAAGATTATTGGGAGATTTGTGGTGTGTGTATGAGCATCTCTATCACATTCTAAGAAAGAAGTGACCCCTGCACTGGTAGCGTGGTGTTTATAATCCTAGGGATGAGCATCTCTAGCGCATTCGAAGAAAGAAGCGACCACTGCACTGGTTGCGTGGTGTTTATAATCCTAGGGATGAGCATCTCTAGCGCATTCTAAGAAAGAAGTGACCCCTGCACTGGTTGCGTGGTCTTTGCAATCCCAAGTAACCCCCGTATTGTTCCCGTGTCCTTATAGTCTCAATTACAAAGGCAGCAAAAGTAGAGCAGGCAAGCTGTCTTCATACTGCTGTTCATCGAAGGCTGTGGAAAGGAAGGCACAAGGCGGAGTGGGACAACATGAACAAGTTGTGACGTGCCCGCAGTCTACAATGATTAGTTCCTGATGAACATTATTCAGACTGTGCAAGTTCTAAGCCCTATAGCTCTCCATTCATTTGTGGGCGTTTTTAATTGGCCATCATCAACTGGGTGACGAAGTCATATCCTGCACTAGGACTTTATAGAGGCCAGCTCTGAAAGTGTGGTTTCGGTCCTGTCTCTATTTTAGGGGGCTATTTCAGGTAACCCCTGCCAATATTTCTTGACAACGCATCTTATTGATTTTCTTCTCACCGCTATGTAAGCCAGCTAGGGTGTGTTTCATGTTGTGTGCGACTCTCTAGTGTTTACGAAGCAGCTGGGTCTTCGATTGCTGGCCTCTTTCGCTCCCAATCACTGGGTGCCTTAAATCCTTAAGCTCAGACTATGGTAACAGCACACCAAGTTTAACAGAATGAAAACTGATTTGGTGTTGACTGTGAGCAAATGGTAAGGATTTGTGCTGGTGTTGGAGGCTCTCTGGTGCACCATCGACCGAAGGAGAGACCTAAAGAGAAGTAGGTTCTCTCATAGAGTGGTAGGCCTAGACTTGTTATTGAAAAGGCAACCTTTGCCTCGCATGTGCTGGACCCTGAACTAGACCTGCCAACCCTTCCCTCACTGGCCATATTCAGGGAGTCACCTTGTTGCCCCAGAGGCTTGCCTACTTTTATTTATAATGTGACTAAGAGAACCGAAAGGTTTCTTTAAAGCAAGCTAAAAATACGAATTTGCAGTCCTACAAGGGCCCAGCTCCAAGGGTACTTTGTGGATAGCCATATAAATTATCAATCTTGTACGAGTGAGGTGGAGGACATGAAGATTGGGTGTGGGGCCCTCCCACTGAGCTTGAGTTCTTATATATTATCTCAGTAAGTTATGGATCCTTCATGCTGCTGCTCACCTAATACTCTTTACTTTCCACCTGGCAATCGTTTTTGTGGAGTAATTTATGTTGAAAGATTCACCGTTTTGGTATGTTACTCAGGGCTCCATATTTTCTTGAGTGAGGGGTTTGGTAAACTAAGGGCATAATTCACAGCAGTGCTGGGGCACGAAATATTTTAAGATGGGTGATTCGTTGTTATATTGTAGTGATTTGCATAGAGCATTATTACCTTGCTGCACCGTCAGGTGCCTTCATGCCCTGGTCTCGAGGTTTAGGAAGCCTATAGTAAGTGGTCACCTAAATATTTTTACTTCAGAGGTGGAAGGTGTAACTACAATTTTGATCGTGTATTCTTGTATCCAGAGTCGTCCCTTTTTTTCTTTTAGCTAGTTTGAGAAAGCTATTAGTGTGAACAAATTCTGTATTTTCATTGAATGGAAAGAAAACCTCATTGCACTAACATGTTGGAGTGAAATAACTGTATATTGCTAAAGGCAGGTCTAAATGGGATGGGGAAGGTGAATAGCAATACGTTTTCCAGTTTGAAAGTGAAGGAGAGCAGAGATTGGCATCTGCTGAAGGCAGGACACAGAGGAGGAAATTGAGTGGAAATAAAATGTACTGGGCCTTGGGTTTGAGGGGTAATAAGAGACCAAAAAGGTATCTGGAAATGAAGCACATGTTGCGTTTTATAGAATATGTAAGGGAGTTCTGGGAAAGTGAATTAAAATTAAGCCTGTTGAATACTTTACTGAGGAGTGCTGATGGGACACAAGTTGGACCCTTCTAATATCCGTATCTGACTCTCTACAGATCCAAACGTCACCATGGCCAACAAAGGACCCTCATATGGACTAAGCAGGGAGGTGCAGCAGAAAATTGACCAGATGTATGATCCAGATTTGGAGCACATTCTTGTGCAGTGGATCATTACCCAGTGCGGTTTGGCGAGCAGCGACGATTCTGATGCTAACTCGGGTGTAAAGGAACCGGAGCACGAAGGCAAAGAGGGCTTCCAAAGGTGGCTCATGGATGGCACGGTGAGCAGCACAACCTCTTCTAAAATCCAAGTTGGCCTGTTTTTATCATGTTTTATTTGTGTTTTTATTTTCATGGGCTCTTCTCTACCAGATGGCTATTAAAATGCTGTGATGTCCATTTTACACTATCTTCTTCTTCCATCTCTCCTCCGTGTTTTATTTGAATCCGCTCAGTATTGAGTGAGCTTTAAATTGTTCAATGTGTCCGGTTAAATCTACCCCTTAAACGTGACTTCATTTCACAACAATATTGTCAGAACTAAAGGACATATAATGCAATAAACATTTAATGACCTGTATTTTTGTGGAAAACTCATAAAATGTCAGACTAGCCACATAAACATTCTTGTCCTAGAAAAATCACAAAAGCGGTTAAGATATTTGTGGAGATAATTGAGAGATTTGAACAGGAATGTGTCCTGGTAAAATATTTGGAAAAGGTGAATGGTAATCTACACAGAATCTAAACTGATGTTCAAAATAGCCTTTTTAGACTGTGATTTACCAGCGTGCGATCTGTGCAAGAGACTGTACGAAAATCCCTATGCAAAAAGATTTTAAATGTTGACTAATTTGCGACATGTACATTAAGGCCCAAACACAAGGGTCCCAGTGTAGTTATGCAGTGCAGAAAATTCCCAATATCTGGACACAGATCTCTGGCTGTGCTATTTCCACACTGCTGCGAGGATGCCCCTTAGGAATGAGGCATAACTAAAGCAGTCTCTTTCTTTGCCAATTCCCGCATCGTTTCCCTCTATTCTGGAACATTTTTCACAGTTGGAAAAAAATCCGGATTACTCTGTGCTCTCACCCCGACCCCCTCCCCCATTGTTCATTCCTAAGCGCTTGATTATTTTTTATGTATTACCAGCTGAATATGTATTTTTCCAGTTCTCCTAAGTGCCATAAACTGAAAGCCTGGTCTGCACGCTGCAGTTGTAAACTGGGGAGCTCTTAATGTGCTTTATTATAGACACAATGACTTTAGGTGCTGATTATTTAAAAACGTTCTTGCTTGAAGGCATGAGCGGGAGAGGGGAAGCCTTGAGTGGTTACTTTGTACCTGGTAGCCTCAGGATTTAAGTAACAATCCATTCGTGTTGGGGGTTAGTACGATCAGATAATGGTACCATGCTTGAAAAAAAGTTAAGCCAGGCATACAATGTAATCAAGAAGTGAGGGAAATTCAGGTTGAAAGGTTTAGGCTTGCAAATGTGTCAAATTTTAAGTGTAATCAAGGAGCACACGTATATTTATAATTGAAAATTGTTATTTTTGGAGGTTTTGTAGCAACGTGTTTTTTTTTTTTTTCTAGGACAATTACTTTTGTGAAGGGTGTCTTCTAAATTGCAGACCTAGGCTGTCGTAGAGTGCAGTAACTGGATTTTCCAACCGTGTCTGAAATTAAGGACATAATACATTTGTTAACCCGTTACCATATAAGGCTTCACTCTGTTGTGGCAGCTTGAACCCAGCCAACAGTGTGCTACAAAGTTCACTACAGCTTGTGGTGACTTTATCTCCCGTGTCTACTCCTCACCCCTCCCACAACACTGCTTTGTTGCTTCATGTCCCTTCATCTAACTGTGCCTCCCCCTTACCCCTCCCACAACACTGGTAGTTTTTTGTTTGCGTTTCTTTGGCACTTGTTTAAATTTCCATGTACGATCCAGCCACCTGCCATTTCTACTATCATTCGTTCTCCTCTTTTCCTTTGGTTGCTTTCTTTCTTGTTAATGTTGCCTTTTTATAATATGTTTTAGTGTTCGCTACATCGGTTATAATATCGCGTTTTTGTGTCCACTACAGTAGTAAAATAAATGTTTGTCGCGCTTGTGCATGTCCGCTTAGTTGGTAGTGCCAGACGCATCCTGTGAGGTATCCCACCGGTGCGCTGCTGAGCCTCCTTGCCTCGTAAGCTGTTCAGGGCATTCTGGGGCTTGTTGTTCTAGCCTCCTTCCAAAAGCACGTCCTGCGCTGCAGGGTAGATGAGGTCCTTGAAGAGTCCAACCGCAATCACTTGATCAACCGATATTGTGGGCAGTGCCCCGCAGACCCTCAACACTCCAGTGGCGTCGGTGGAATACATGGCAGTTTCAAAGACGTACAGCAGTTGATTGAGCAGACCTAGGTCGGTCGAGTGAACCAGGGGACAGTGTCTGGCTCACCTCTTTGTCTTCCACTCAGTGGCGTAGCTAGGGGGGGGGCGATGGGGGCGGACCGCCCCAGGCGGCACGAGTTTTCGGGCGGCAGCCGGCCCCCCGTCCCCCCGCTCTTACCTGCGGCCGCAACCCGCAAGAATCGGCCGCGGCCGCTACCACCCCTCCCCGCTCTTCTATAATTTTGCCGTGGGCGGCAAACGCAGGGGCCGCCACGGGCAGCCTAAGGCCTAGCTACGCCATAGCTGCCAAGGTTTCAGAATGCTATGTGTGACATTTTCATAATTTCAGTGTAATTATGAGTGACATTTCAACGACTGAGTGACACTTTCTCGCGATCAAAATCTAGCAATGAGGACAAGGGAAACATATAGATATCAGAAATTACACCCATATGAGCAATGAAAAACTCTAAGGAGATCTTAAAACTGCGGCAAAGGCCCAGGAATGGAAAGGCACTAACCGGAGACTCCTCCTTGCAGTCCAGCTGCACAGACTATTGACACCAACTCAATTTACTAATCTGAAAGTAATCTAAGCTTTATGGGCAAAACAATATTTCATAAAGTAAACCGCTTCAGTTATGGTCCACTGCAGAACTCATTCCAAGAACTTAATTAACGTTTCTTGCACACTCACATTTTGTTAATACTCCACAGCCTTGCAGCGGACTAACTCATGGGGGCTGGAGGTCACACGGACTCTGAAAATGCACCTGAATTCTAAATATATTTGTAGCTAAAGTGAACGATTAAAGGATCAGGAGTCCCACCGTTTAAAACAGATTTGCATAGATACTAAAATACGCTACTAACTGGGAGAAAATATCACAAGCCCAAACTATAATCTTGACACCATATGGAATAAAATTGTGTTTTTTCAGTACAGACTCCATCCGTGGGCATATTAAAAGGAACTACACAAAGTTTGCATAACTTGTGCATTTGGCTTGAAAAAACAATTTAGCGAGACCTCACAATTCACGTTACTTCGGGAGAAGCATTGTTTAAGTTTAGTAATAAACTGAAAGGAACAGGTTACTGCTTCCAAAAGAGGTACACGTTCAGCAGATTGATTCGCATAAAAATTAACTTGTACTTGTGCTCCTTTTATCAGCACAGGAAACTTTAATTTTTTAGTAGCAACACTTGTTTTACATTTTGGTGCGTACACCACCAGGAACAAAATGCAAGCACCTGACTACATCACGCAATTGTTTCGGGTAATATGAGCAGCACTGTACTTACCACACAGCACGTTCCGTGATGAAACACTGCCTTGTATCAGGGATAAGAGAAGGCAGTGTTAGCTACACACACACGGCATGAATCTTTCGATGCCTAGTGACCTGGTGACCAGTGCGTGGGAGGAGGAGGCCGGGCAAGCACTGGCTCCAAACAGGGACAGGCCCCGGCGCGCATAAGATGAGACCTGGAAGAAAGGCGCCGCTTGATGCCTGCATGCGTGGCAAGGAAAAACAAAACTGCCGCCCGCCTGTGTCTGCCTCTGGCCAATCAGACCATGCATGGCCACAGGCAGACAAGGCGTCATTCCAGAGTTCACGAGTGGCAGTCAGAGTCTGCTATTAATGACTGCATTGGTGAATAACTACTAGAGCTTCACATAGTAGATCTGCGCCGGTCGCCGCTCATCCCTCACCACCGGGGATATATCCACGGCAGCAACTCTGCTAAGCAAGCGGACTGCAAGTTAGTCACCGTGGCAGTTCAGGTTTACCACCCGCATCCTTAGTCCAGGGGCCGGCTGTCCTCAAGTCTGCTATTATCCGCAATCAGTGACAGGTTGTCCTCGGTGGCCACTGCAAATGACGGTCACTGACTCCATGACATGAAGCTGAGCAAGGTGATGAATAATTGAATTCACCGTAGGACAGCATGCGATAGCGGCCCGGGCAGTGCTGCAAGAGCTAAGATTGCGGCGGCGCCCGCACACCAGTAGCCAACCCAAGCCGCTTCCTCGCAAAACAAACACCCGCCCTCTCAAGCAGGACGTGACATCCCCCCTCCCCTCGGCGCCAGACTAATAAATGTATCAGACTGGCCTGGGCACTACCGCGACGTCAGGCTGTGTGAGAGCCGCGACGCGGAAATCAAAATGAAACATTGTTGCATTGCGCAGCCAGCCTAAGCAGCATCACCTCTGCTGCAAGACCCAAGCCTGCAGCAGGAACAGCGCGCGCACGACGCCAGGTAGGGCGCGCTGCCAGCTGCCACACTTTCACTCCATGATATAGTTTAGGCAGCTCTAGGGAGGCTGAGGTACTATGCAAATGCGTGACAATGCATTTCAGTGCGGTGATGCGGATCACCACACTGAAATGCGTTAGTGTCACGTCTGATGCGTGATACTTGGCAGGACTGCTACGCCCCTGCAAGTTCCACTTTGTGTGCTCTCCCTACTAAGGTGGCTTCCGTAACAAACATCATGCACACCTCGGGCCACACCAGTTCTGGTTCAAATGGAGAATGGGGAATAACTGGCAGAGGGGCTGGGGAGTAAGGGTAGACTCGCATTATGTCTCACACTCTCACCCAGCTTCCTCCCTCTTGTCTTCCATAACCGTAGTCTTAAGGTATTTAAACGACCTGTGTACTTTAATGCACATACCTTTATTGATTTATAATTATGGTAACAAGAACACAAATAAAAACGAAACATGGCTCAATAAGGTGCCCCTAGATTTGTAGACCTATGAATTGCAAGCAACCGTATATCAGCAGAAATATTTGATGATAATAGTGTACATGATATTGAACCAAAACATTTCTTGCTACAATAAATTGTCATGGTGTACAATGGTGATATTAAAATAGTTCTCTGGTCTCCCTCCTCTAATCTCACATTCTCCTCTTCTGCTGTATACTCTGGAGATATTCAAATTCTTCTTGTATTCCATCTCATCCACAAGATTCACAGTATTGATGTATTGAATTGTTTTTATATCTACCCTCCTCTACTGAATCAACACAATTTGCATGTCTTTCAAGCACCTCTCGGTTGCCTCTCCAGTAGCCCCGCCTTTGCCCTTCACTGCATCAACACTCCCTTGGGCCCATTACATACCCAGCTGAGGGCTACACCCCTCCCACTCCTGTTCCCTATCACAAAAGGACCAGTGCTGAAGCATCCATTATTGCCAAGTGGGATAACGCAGCATTTGATATTACTGTGTGAATCTGCACCTAGTAAAATCGGTGTGGATCCATGCTGGAGGCACAAGCGCAACTAGCCTCCTCCCTAATCCCTCCTATGGTACGAGCAGAGTGTCCAACGCTCCTTCCAGCAGCCCATGAGATTGCCCTGCCTCCACATTACCCACCCGCTCCCATACACCTCTTACACAAATGATTCATACACAAACTATATGAGCCTCTAAAATTACTATCTATTCACCATTCCACATAATTCCAAAACACAAATATGCTAAACACCACACAATTCCACAACTAACAATTTCAATACAAACATTTCACTATGAACAACATACATTCACTCCACTGCAAACAAACATACGTAAAAATCATTATAATTTACAATACCGATGGCTCTAACTTTCGCAAATGCGAGACCGATTGCATTGCAAATGATTGTTTTATATCTGTTCTGCCCGCACTTGCTGAGACAAGGTGGCGCTGTAAAGGAATGACCATCCCGAGCGCCTAGCAGAGGTAAGGGCACGGTGTAGGATGCTTGCAACCCCGGGAGAACAATATGCCATGATGGAGGAACAGGATTGTGACCAGGAGTGTGCAGACCCCCCTGAAAGAACCTGATCAGACAACTCTGTGCCAATGAAAAAATGCGGAATGAAAATGTTCAATGAAAAAGCTAAGTTTTCAACCTCAGTTGTAAGGCTCTACGTCACAAAGTGCTGTAGTCTAACAAGATGAAAGGTTTCACTTTGCCACTGAGATTCTTTTTTCCCCCTAATTTAACTTCGAAAAAATGTGTAAAATAAAATGCTTCCCCCCCCAGGTTTTAAGAGCTCGGGCACTTTTTGTGGCAAATCCTTTTTTTTTTTTTTTTTTTAATTGAAAAAAATATGGCAAATTATCATAGCTTAAAATTGCTGGCAACGTTGGACTCAAAGCCTCATTCTCCAGCCATTTAATCATAGTCTCCTCAGGTCGCGTGCGAGACCGTTTAATTTTTATTAATATTGAAATTTTCATTAAATAAACTCAGTGCTGGGAGCAGCAGAAAGCACCACTGAGAGACAGTAGAACAGGCTTTATTTTATCGTAAAGCTTGTGGTGAGCACGTATATTTGTTGTGTATAGTAGTTTTGTAAGATTGTGTGTGGTTGTAACCAGTGGCAGATGGTGACATTTGAAAGTGGTGGAGCGTAAAACAATTGTTGTACTTCACTGAGGCGAGAGCCTGAACCACCTATGAAAATTTTGAAAAGAGAGTGGGCAAATAGTGCCCCAAAATAACCGGCTGACTGTTCACATGCGCTGTACGGAGCAGGTGGGATTTAAGATTAAGAGAGCTGGAGAGCAGAGGCCCTGACTCATGCCTAGCTTGCACTCAAAACGCTGACTTCCTGTTACAAAAAGCAATTTGCAAGAGCAGAGCATGTAAAGTTATTAAACTTTTATCTAAATCTCTCCTTACCGCCTCTCTTCTAGTCTGCATCTCTCCCAGCCTGTATTTCTCCTTGTACACATGACATCTCTCCCTGCTGCCTCTCTTCCAGTCTGCGTCTCTCGCTGTACACATCTCCCAGTCTGCACCTCTCCCTGTACCTCTCTCCCTATATGCGTCTCTCCATGTCTGCATCTCTCCCAGTCTGCACCTCTCCCTGTACACCTCTCTCCCTATCTGCATCTCTCCCTGTCTGCATCTTTCCATGTACACATCTCTCCCTGTCTGCATCTCTGTCTGCACCTCTCTCTGTACACATCTCTCCCTACCGCATCTCTTCCAATCTGCACCTCTGTGCTGACTCCTCTCCCTCCTGCACCCAGCCCTTTGCCCTCCTTCCTCATACTCCGCTACCAGATCTATAGGTACACACAGGATATGTATTTAGGCATCAGCATTGACAAAGTCAGTAGGTCTAGCGTATAAGTGAATATGCAGCCAGACATTCGGCTTCATTACTGCCGGGACGAGTTTCATGCCTGTGCTCCCTACTTGTTACTCTTGACCCCTTCTCCCTATAATCTCTCTTGGGGTGCACCTTGCCTGCTGTCGGCTCTTAGTAGTGGTTTTCAAATAAATTAAGCATGCTGCCGACAGGATGTGAATAGGTACATAAGTTCATTTATTTTGTGCATGAAACGGGAAAGTCCTCATTCCCAGCACAGAAAAGACAATTCAACCATCCAGGAAGAAAAAGAATTGGTAATAACAGGTATTTTTGCTTCAACCTGCTGAAATATCTGGGCTTTTCCGGTTTATGGTATTCAAATCCCTTAAACTATAAACAACGAGCGATTCGGAAAGAAAAGATCCATGAACAGAAGTGCGTGTTTTCTTTAAATACTGTCACTCGCTAAATACAAATCCGGAATTTAATCTAATGTTTGAAAAATTGTAAGAAAATGAACATTGCATACACTTTTCACAGAGCAGGTCCAGCGACTGAGTGAGTCCATGTGTAGACTATGTAAAAGGGTGAGACATGACCTTGCACGCGCACTCATTGCAGTCTGCGGACGCTGAGCCTCCCGCTCATAACTGGATAATACGAAACTTCCTTTCAAGCACGCCCCGTTCAACACACAAGCCTCGAAAGAGGCATTTATGAAGGCAAACATTTTCATTTCATAATAAAGTCTATTAAAGCAGCGTAGCATTACACCTGTTTCCAAACGAGACCCTGAAGAGAAGAAATAACGCATTCAGGTGTTACCTCTGTGTTCCTTGTACGGTCAAATTCATGCAGGTGGTGTTGAAATTCGCGAATCTCCCACGTGTTTGCTGCCTTGCAAGTGGATAAACAGTGGCACAGCAGCAGGCACACGAGAAAAAGCAGCATCTTGTCTTGTTCAAGTTTCTCCTTAAAGCTGACATGAGTTCCCCTAGCACAGAGTCATTCAGGAACTATCAGATAGACCGGACAGGCTACTGACTATCCATTTCACCTGGGATTGCTGACAAAACCTAATAATTTGGTACAGTACTTTGGTGAAGGATTGTACTTGCCTGCCATAGTTCTTCGCCAAACTCCCTTTGTGGTACAAAGAGGGTCACATCACACTGAATGATCGCTGGGTTTTTCCTGCAACAGGACACTCACTCAATATTTTGAGGACACCGCTATGTTTTGGGTTATGGCATTGACATATATTTGACTGAATCCTGTTTCTTAATGGGTAGAAAATGTTGACTTTCACAGGTAGTTATTAACTTATGAAGCACTATTTAATGCTAGCAGGGTCACTTCTCTCAATAGTGATGAAGTCGAATGTGGATTAAAAATGTGTATTACGCGATAGTAAAATCATGTTTTGTTTGAGGGCTTGCTGGGGCAGTATCAACTAACCAGGTACGGGCAAAATGTAACTTTGAAACTACGTCTATTGGGATATTTGATGAGCGAGGACCTAGCCAAAATATGCTGGCGTACTTACGATGAACGGGCCGAGACACACATAAATAAATGCTAAGCAGAAGGAGGTAATTTGATAAATACCAGTCGCGGCTCGCAATGGTCGCGGGGGGGGTCGCGCGGGGGTGGGGGCCGGAGGGGGGTTTAAAAATAAAGTAAAAAAACAAAAACTTAAACTTACCTGACCGGGCGGGTCCGCGCCGCCTCTGCTGTCTGCTCCTGGGCCGGGGTCCGGTGCGTTGGTGCCTTCTCAACGTCTTGCGTGAGTGGCTGGCAACCCCTCTCAGCCAATCCAGACGCTGCTCCAGCAGCGCCAGGATTGACTGAGGGCAGGGATACTCCTTGCCCGTTAGACCGGGGGCTGCGCATGAAGCAACCCTCTGTCTCTTAAGGGGAAGGCTAGTGCGCATGTTCGGGCTGATCGTAAAAATGAGCAGCCCAAAAACGAACATGCGCACTATTGCGCTGTCACTCAACCCGGAGAGTGCTGCCGTAGCCCCACCCCCTTCAGCGTCCGTGTTCTACTTCTGACGCTAATTCCAATCAGGAGTCCTGATTGCTGCAATTAGCGTCAGAAGTAGAACGATGGGGCCGTGGCATTAGTGGGGCAACGCCCCCAATGGACGCACCGCCACTGGTTGCAACATTGTGTGTGGGAGACGTGGCAGCACTCTTTCTATGACTTGATCATAGTCCACTACAAAGTGCAAGTCGACCATTCTTTTTTCTAAATAGGTTACATTCAATGTACATACCTGGAGTAAAGTGTCACTCATGCGCACATGAAAAATATGAAAATGTCACACATAATTAACCTGAAACTTGGGTGTGGAGTAAGCATGCCTCATTGTGTGTACTACGGTTAGCATGGAGATCTGTACCAAAAGTATTGGACATACATGGATGGAATTAAATGGTACATTTTCCCTAGTCTGTGGCCTGTATGGCTCAACATTTTAAAATGAATGAGAATAGATCCTAAGAAGTTGAAGCTTGTTGCTAGTGGTTAAACAAAGTTTATACAAAACATGCCTTTTTGTAGCTACTAAAGACTCCTATTGTAGACAGTATATGCACAATGTGAATTTTGAAATTCATAAAGGTTACACAATTAACTATCTGTTCAGTAGTTTCAAAAGATACTTTTTAAAACTAGAAATGTGTGGCTTATTTTTATTTTTCTGCATTGAGATTCTCTTGTGAGTGTAATTTTATCATAAATGCGGCTCAGATTTTATTGCAAAATTTTAATTAATCAGCAATATATTTTTATTTGCTTGGTATGTATTAGAAATAACATTCCCCCAAACATTACTGACTGAGAGGCTAATAGGAGTGAGTATCAATGTGTCACACTACGGGTAAAGTTTACTCCACTGCGAGGCGTATGACGTAAATAGGTAGCAATGTTTTGCCCTAGATGTGAAAGAGAGCAGTCATAATTATTCTACAAGTCTACATACCCAAGAAAAGCTACTGTTGAGCAAACACATGGCGGAATAATGAGTCCTGGCCCAGTAATGGCACATGTCAGTTCTCTTGGTAGAATGAGTTGTTGGATTCAGTGTATATTTCTTGGCCAAAGTTAAGTATCCCAATTGCTGTGGTATCTCCGATTTCATCACCTCAGGATAAATTAACCATTAGATATGTGGGCCATGATTTGCACCATTAATTGCTCCATAGATAAATTCTTTAATGCATCACTTATTTGGGCTTGGAATTTGCCTCCCAGCTGGGCTCAGTATTTACCTGATAGAGCAGTGTTGTATTTACATCCTCACTGGGTTCAGTATATGTTCCATATCTGGGCTCTTCCATTGCCCCCTAGCAAATTGCCTCCACTGTGGCTCTTTAATTGCAGCACGGCCTGGGTTCAGCATTTTCTCCCTATGGTGAACCCAGCATATAAACCTTTTGAGTAGGACCACAATTTGACATCTAAAAGAGCTCAATATTTACTTCTGTATTCGTCCCCCCTCTTTTGCAAGATTGTCTTAATGGCTGATCTCGCTATTTTGGTGGTGCGATGCATGACTACTTTTGTAGACTTTCTGGCCTAACGAACGAAATGCACTCACGAAGGGTCCTTTTATGCCGAAAATACAGATATGTGCCTTAAAAGTGGTAGTGGGAAAGAGAATACAAAGGATTTCCCCCCACAAGTTGAAAAAAAAGTTTGCAATTTTCGTAAGCAGTTTTCTTACTTAAACAAAAAAAGTCAGGTGAACGATTTTCTTCAAAGTAGGTTCATGGGTGAGACACTACCATTTCTTTTTTCACAAAAAAATATTCAAGCATTTTTAACTTTGAAACCACCTGTTCGAAGTACAAATTTGACACCTTCACCTATTCAAAATGCTAAATTTCTCTTCCTCATAGTTTTAGTACCACCCTGAGTGGCACTTGGCTGTCAGTCTTTCTCTTTTCAGCAAGGAGCGTGTTTTGTGATTTTGATGCTTGAACTGAGATGGCCCTCGCACTCCTGCAGGTCGCTACCTAAATGTTGGTGTATCTGCCTGGTGTACTGTTATATAGCTTAACGCCCTGGTTAACTGGTGCCAGCTATCTTTTTCTTAGGAGAAGCCTGCTTGTGTACCAAAACTAGTAGTGCCATGTATACAAGTCTTCCATGGCCATGCAAACCAAGAATTGGGAGAGTGTGATGGTTGACGACCACAAACCACAACACAGTTCATGGTAATTGGAGGTATTTCATGCAAGTTCGGCTGTGAAGTTAGAGGGTTTGGTCAAAAAAGAACGAGCATGTGCAAAGCCAATATGGCTGGTTTTGGCAAGCTGGTGTTACTGCTTTTTTCCTTTTCCTATAGAGAAGAACGAGAGAAAGTATGCTTCCTAGCAGGCTGGTGCACTTAGAACTATGTGAACACTTTTTAGTTTTAATGCGCACTCTGAAAAATATGGTTCATATTGATGCAAAGAAAGTTTATTATTGGTTTTGAATTACTGTAACTTGAAGATTTAGTTTAAACACACAAACGGGACTGAAAAAAAATATCGCGGACTAACACTGTAAAGAGAACCATTGGCAAAATGAAGTATTGGTCCACCAGGCTTGGTAATGAAGTGCCCATTCAGTGGATAGGTATTTTTGGTGGGTAGGTATCAGGGCACAAGTCAGGGGTACACGCTGGTGGTCGGCTTCCACCCACTATTTTCACAGGGTGGACTCTGTCCACCCTGCCAAAAAGTTGGGCCCCACTGTAAAATGCCGAACTCGTCCACGGTGTAATTTTCAAACACCGGGACACATTAAGCAGCATTGTCTGCTTTCGATCATCTTTTAGATTCTTGCTGGGCCCAAGCAAAGGCCCAATTTAAGGGGCTATCAGGCCTCCTTTTGTACGAGTCCCCTGGCTGGGAGCTATCTGGAGCCTCCCACCTAGATGCATATGCAGTGGACGGGAAACAAAGGTACACAACTTGTTAGCATTTCACACACACTTAAGAGAGACACACTTTTGACTTTGATCGGTCCCTGTATATGAGAGATATGCATGCACTGTAAGAATGTCAAATGTGTTGGTCTGTCCCAGTACTTACACAAAATAATTTAAATATCACTTAAAAAAAAAAAATTAGTTTAAAAAAAGTGATATATATATATATATATATATTTTTTTAATTTCTTTTATAGTGGGGGGGGGGGGAACATGGGGGCCGCTAGATAAACGGCCGCGGTCACGCTCCCTCGGGTTTCCCATCGGGGACTGATGCCGGAGCCCCGATCCTTTCTCTCAGTAAAAAAAACCTCCTTTTCTGCCCTTACCCTGTGGCGGCGCTATGCGAGAAAAATCCGCCTTTTGCGAACGTGGTGGACCTGCCGCTCCGAATTTTCGCTGCTGCGGGGTGGAGGCTGGAGACCGGCGCTGGAGGTGGGGAGAAGCCGCGCATGAGAGGAGACGCCGGGATACTGCCTGCTTTTCGCTCAGGTTCATCGGAGGCAGAGTCAGCACCAGCTTCGGCGTCTACCCAAGCCTCTGGACTAGGAACGACTGCAGGGGAGACTCTGGGCAACCGGGGGTGCTCCCCCAGGTAGGATACCAGTGTCCAATTTCTCTTGGTGGCACCAGTAAGGTCGGTCTAACCGAAGGTAAGAGGGGGTTAATAATATCTTCTGGGAGAGACTGCTCCATTGACAGCCCCCCTCGCCTTGCCATAAGAGGGCTTTTGTGATTTCTTGGCCACCGGGTAGGGGAGAGGTGCTCCCCTACCGTATGGAGACAAGCGACGTGACGAAAGTGGGCATCTCTCCACCCAAAATCAGCAGGTACACTCTGCGTGCCAGAGCGGCTCATCTTTCCTCCAACACAGTCATCACACAGCCAATGCTGCTCCCTCGGGTCTCCCCACTATCTCTGAAGTTAGAGTATCTCTTAAACAGCGTAGGCAAGGAGGGGTTATAATTGATAGTGGGACTGTGGCTAAGGGGAGAGAGGCTAGCAAGGGTAAAGGAAGAGGCAGGGGTAAGAAAATATTACCTTTAAAGGTGAAAATTACTCAGTCTCTGAAAACATACTATAAAGTCATGTCCACGGCTATTTTAACCACAAAGGCAACTGCATTACCTATAGGTGAAACTACAAAGAACGACATTCGGACCAGTCCAGCGGGGGTTGGACATAGGTTACAGGACCCCTTAGCTGGTAGCGTAAGTAAGCCCTTAGATCAAACAAAAGATGCTCCAGAAGCTGCGTCCCCCAATGCACGGAGCAACTTGAAGGGGCGGAAAGTACTGGTACCGTCGACTAACTCTAAGAGTCCCGATGTTCTTGTAGTACCTCCTGCAGCGGCAGCAACCGAATCCATAACTTTACCTATGGTGCCTGTAATTGAATCTATTGTCCATCCTGCAGTGAGTCTTTCCAATAGATTCTCTGCTCTGGAAACACAAGAGGAGCAGGAAGCTCAGCAAGAGGTCCACAAATGCTTAAGCACCTCGGATCTCGAGGAACGCGCTGTCTCAGCCCCCATAACCCATTCATTAGTCGATATACTCATTGCTATGAAGGAGGAGATGACAAGTAGGTTCACAGTATCGGAGACGAATCAAGCTGAGTTGGCTAGTAGGTTCTCCGTGTCTGAAGCAAACCAGGCCGCCATTCAATCATCCTGCGAGGTGCTGGCTCAGAAACTGGAAGAAGTCACTTTGAGGACCGACGCAATTGAGTCAGAGATTCCTAAGCTTAAAGAAGCGATTCACATGACCTCAGCAGATTTGGCAAAGCTATCTGCCCAAAATAAGGAACTAAAGGACGACCTCGAGCGATTGGAAAACCATTCAAGGAAAAATAACTTGAAGTTCCTAAATATCCCGGAAGCCCTTGAGGGGTCGGACATAAAGGGATTTGTGATCTCTTTACTAAAAGGCACAGTTTTAAAAAAACTCACCCAGTATCGACCTTGCGCATGAGATCCAAAGGGTGCACCGGGATCCCTTTAAGAGGAACCCGGGCAGGCAAAAACCTAGGAAGATACTGGTTTAACTTCTTGTCCTACTCTGTTAAGGAGTTGATCTTATCTTCTGCGCTTAAGGAAGGCACGATAACATCTACACTCACTGGCCAAAGTCCCTTCTCTTTTTCTATTAGATCTGACATCTCACATATAACCGCAACAAGACAGTGGGAGTTGAGGAAGAGGCTAGATGAATTAAATAGCCTGGGGGCAAAGGCTCAGCTGAGGTTTCCCGCCACATTACGGGTAATGTGGAATAACCATATGCATCAGATTCGTACAACTGAGGAAATGGATGCTCTTATTGTTAAAATCCAAAAGGAAAAGGAGGGTAGTGAAGGAGGGAGTTGAGGTTAAGGGTGCTCTTAGCATCAAGTCCCCAGATTTAATTTAAGTATTGGTTCTTTAGTGATACTCGAGGGAGGGGCGACCGAATAGGCTTAGCCTACTGGAAGGGAGGGTTCCTCAGGGGGAAGAGGGTCACAGGGGGGGGAGGGTGGGGTGCACTGGGTGGGGAGCAGTGGGAAAAATAAAAAATAAATATTCCTCATCTCTTTCGTATTTTAAGAAATGTCGTTTAGCCGGCGTCAGGGGTTCTCAAGTTGATGGCAGGTAATCTCATAAAGGATAGTAAAGTCAGTTTTATTTCATGGAACGTAAATGGACTAAGATGCCCATGTAGGCAAAGGTTGATATTTAAGTATTTAGAACTCTCCCCCGCTCAGGTTTTTCTCTTACAAGAGACACACTTGACCTTTGCAGAATGCCGGTCAATCTTCTCCAAAATTCCTTGGATAAATTGTTATTGCTCCTCACAACAAACAATTAATAGTAGAGGTGTTGCAATTTTGGTAAAGAAGGGGACCTCATGTGTTATTAAATCTGTCCAGACCGATCAGACAGGGAGATGGATAGTGGCACAGTTGGACCTCGGTGGTTTAGAACTAGCTTGCACCTCCTACTATGGACCC
The DNA here is from genome assembly GCA_963921515.1 of Calotriton arnoldi. Lineage (NCBI taxonomy): Eukaryota > Metazoa > Chordata > Amphibia > Caudata > Salamandridae > Calotriton > Calotriton arnoldi. The sequence continues at coordinate 366,477 of CAWUFW010007527.1, read as the reverse complement.
AATGTTGATGACCCTACTTACATCTGCAAGCTGCAAGCCAAATTGATGATGGCAACTCCCCCTTTGCTTATAGGAGGCGATTTTAATGTCCTTTTGGACCCTTTAAAAGACAGGTCGAATTTGAGTCATGTTATAGGTGCCCCTAGATCTCGTCGAGCCATGAAAAATCTGTTGCACGATATGGATCTGGTCGATGTTTGGAGTGCAAAGAGGGGAGAACTTCAGGGGTTCACATTCTATAGCAAAAAAATATCACCACTCATCAAGAATAGACTATATCTTAGTCAACAGGGATGATTTGGACAGTTTGAAGGAGATATCTGTATTACCCAGTCACCTTTCGGATCATGCTCCTGTATTATTTTCATATCTTAGGAAAAGTAACATCTTACAAACTAGATCGACGCTGAATAGAACAATGTTATTGGACCCTGAAATCACTCGGGCTATTAAATCATCCTCTTTAGAATATTTTCTATTAAATATGGGCTCCACGACCATGGATTTTGTCTGGGACGCCTACAAGGCTAACCTAAGAGGCACGCTGCATGGTCTTATTTGCTCTAAAAGTCGGGCTAAGGCCCAGGAGTTGCACACTATCGAGGGAAGGATCTTGCAACTAGAAACTGAGAGGAATCGACTCAGTCAGGAGAGCTCAGGTAGGCTGGCACAAGCCCAGAGGGAACTGGAGGGGGCTAGGCAGGAGTTCAGGAGTAAGTTGGATCAGAAGTGTAGGGCACAATGGCTTATTAAAAACATGCAAAATTATGAATATGGGGAAAAGGCAGGTGCTCTATGAGCATGGAAAGCCAGATCGGATCGTTCAAAAAATATCAACGAATTGATAATAAACAATAATGGGGGAAAATCAAGTAACGTAGAGGATATGCAAACCTGTTTCCTCTCTCTTTTTGCGGATCTCTATAAAGAGAATCTGGCCCCCTCCCAAGATAAAATACAATCTTGGTTACGGGGTAAATCCCGGTCTACTCTAACTGAAGCCAGCCGTGCTCTTCTCGATGCCCCTATTACCGTGGATGAGATTAAAAATCAAATGAAGAATTCTAAAGATAACAAAGCATCTGGAATGGATGCACTTCCGAATGAAGTTTATAAACTTCTATCGGATGAATTGACCCCGGCATTGGGCACTTTGTTTAATTCAGTTTATAGCCCAACGGGCGAGGTCCCTAGATCCTGGAAGGAAGCAACTATCGTATTGATACTAAAGCCAGGAAAGGACCCATTAAAGGCCGACTCTTATCGTCCAATCTCCCTGCTGAATGCCGACTATAAGATCTTCATGGGCATTCTAGCGGGGAGATTGGCCAAATTGGTCCCTAGCCTGGTTGGTATCGATCAGAAGGGCTTCATAACAGGGAGATACATTCAGGAACAGACCCAATTGTTGATCGGGAACATCGACTTAGCCGTGGTAAGATCAGATCCTTTGGCAGTAATTGCCTTGGACGCGGCCAAGGCATTTGACAGGGTGTGCTGGGTGTATCTTTGGGAGGTACTCGAGGAAATGGGCTTAGGCCCTATTTTTATTCAAACTTTGAGAAAATGCTATCAAGGAGCCTCTGCAAAGATCCTGTTGAACGGCACGCTGACCCCTAGTTTCGATATCCAGAGGGGAACTAGACGGGTGTCCTATTTCCCCCTTGTTGTTTAACATCTACATCGAGCCACTGGCGCAAGCTATTAGATTAGATGATTCAATCTATCCTTTTAAATCCCAAACCTACCATTGCAAGCTAGCATTGTATGCTGATGACATTATCATATATACTAGTAACCCGGGGTGGCTATTCCACGGATCGAAGCCCTTTCGGAGGAATTTGGCTCTATTTCAGGCTACCTAGCCAATTCTTCCAAAACGGAAGTGATGTGCTGGAATATTGACCAATGGGGGGGCACCTCCAGTAACGAGCTAAAGTATCTGGGTATTAAAATTGTTAAAGATCTGGACAAAATCCCCCAGATTAATCTGAATAAAATCATAAAGGAAATTGACCACCTCTTCGCCAGATGGAGGAATCTTCCCTTGACAATCTATGGGAAGGTCAACCTGGTGAAGATGGTTATCCTCCCCAAGCTGACTAATTTGTTCAATGCAGTTCCCTTGGTCTTTCCTAGTAAGAGCATTGGCAAGATTCAGAGTAAAATCGGGAGCTTTATTTGGGGAGATAAAGGTGCAAGGATGTCTTGGAAGAAGCTGAGGAGGAGGCTCACCAAAGGTGGGTTGGCCCTTCCTGACATCAGATGGTACCTAGTCTCATTTCAATTTAAGGGTGTTAGGATGTTACTTTCTAATCCAGATAAGACATCGTGGGGTAGGCTGCTGGGCGAGATGGCTATGACGGAGGGGGGAGGTGGTGGAGAAGGTTTCCTATATAAGTTCGGGGCCCCAAGATACTTTAAACGAGTGCGGCTTAAAGTCCTTAAGGCCGCTCTGGAAACGTGGTATAAAGTGAGATGCAGATGGGGAATTGGATATTTTTCTGATTTTGCACCTATATGGGTCTCCCCTGGGACACCACTTTGCCTTAGAGATAGCTTGGCGGCCCCAATTAAGAGAGCGGGTGTGGCTATGTGGTCTGACTTGGTGGATGCAGAAGGAATTCTTCCATCGGAGATATTAAGAGTTAAGATGGGCCCCGGTCTCTCCAAGTTTAAGTACTTACAACTTAGATCTTGGTATGATGCAGAAATAGGCGAAATAAGGGGGGACTGGGAAACAGAGTGCTTATTACAAACAGTACAGCCAAAAAAGAAAGAGATCTATTTGGTACACGAAGTTTCTTGATGCAGAAGATATGGACATTCCACCCCAATCTTCGGTCTGGAACCAATCTCCCCTTGAGCCCAACATTGTAGACCAGTTTGAGCCCTCTTTGAAATTACTCTACAAATTTATCAAACCAGCCAGCCTAAAGAAAAACCACTTCTTTGTCATCAACCGATTATACTACACGCCGGCCAGGATAGCCAAGTTTGCTCCGCTGCCTCCCCCAAAATGCCCTAGGTGCAGGACACCCAACGCTGATGACATCCATATCTTCTTTGAATGCCCCGAGCTAAGAACCTACTGGAAAGATATGGGAGATACTCTATCTGGTATTTTTAAAGTCAACATCGAGGTCAACCTCTCATTGTTTTTTTTTTGGGGGCAATGGTCCATCTAACCTGAACTCATCACAGTCTCACAGGGGGTTGTTGTTATATCTGGTGTTACTGGCTCGGAGGGAGATATGTATCAAGTGGAAAGACCCTATCCCCCCGAATAGAGAAGACTGGCTTAAAGCTTCATTTGCCATGGCACGCTTAGAGCATGATGAAAAGCGGGAAACCCCGACAAACATCTGGCAGCCTCTATTAAGTTGGGGCCGGGACTTGAGATTAATTCACGGTGAGAGTAATTGAATAAGTGTTGGTCTCCTTCCTGGTCCTATGATTACACCAAGCCTTTACTATCTGGGGCTGGTCGGGCTGACCTAAGCAAATGCAGTTAGCCGTAGGGCGCCCAGTTGGAGAATCGACGGCTTTTAAGATCTGCAGAAGCTTATCGGTGAGATGAGGACAAAAAAAACCATTTAAATTTTTTTTATTTTATAGTGCTAATCATCCCAAGGCAGGGTGTTGAAGCGCTTGGCACCATAATGCTCATTACATTGACAATAAATCATGCAAGTTTGTAAATCAATGTACAGAATGTGTTACATAAGAAAGTGAGGGTTAGAGGTGTAGGAGTCTCATATCATCCCTTCATAGCTCATTGTGCTATATTAGAAGGATTACAATACAACTGCAAGTAACAAAAGGATCTCTGTGTGTGTTAAAAGCAGTAACCCATTCACCTATCTACATAAAATAAAAATCTGTTATCTGCATGTTACATGATGTGCCTTGCAGGAGACGCATTAACCATCTATGCTACTTCGAGTTAATACTGGAACTGGACAAAACAAAGATCCAGATCATTCCAGCAAATGTGTTAACCAACAAAGTTATTTTACCATTATTCTTATTACTTCAGATTTACGGGGAACCCTAAGATCTTTGCAGTAGATTGCTTAACCCCATAAGATATTTTAAAATTCGGTCTTTGCAACCAATTAAGCAGAACAGATTTACTGTTACGTTTCTCCTTGTAATTTCTTTGTGGCAGAGTTTAAAAAAAATTGTATAAGTTGAGGCCCAGATTTTTGGGATTTACAGTAAAACAAAAATCCCAGTTGCGTGTCTGTGTTTACGAAGACTTGTAAACATAGGTTTGCACCAAACTGGTGGATATACCGGAGGCTGGCGTAATGAGAAGAAATATCTTTATTTCACTTCGTTATTTCCTCTTTGCATATATGCTGCATTCTGCAGCACGCATGCAAAGAGGAAATAGCCTCATAGGATAGTTTTGCGTGGTTTGGTTAAAAAACGCTGCCTTGCGTTACCATGCGTCAGGTAGGCATTACATGGGTGGTGCATTGTCGTTCCCTTGCATCCACCCATGCATTTTATGCTGGGCTTTGCTCGGAGTGCGCCCTGAGCAGAAAAAAATTTGACACCCCTGCTGCTGTTGGTGTAAAATGGGGCCACAAGTGGCCGCTTTTCACAGGTCAGTTCCTGGCTGACTTCATCAAAGCACTGACTTGCCTCTGATTTCAAACAACTTGCATTTCCCCCAACTCACCCTCCGCTTAAGTCTGTCAAGCTGTTCCCAAGTTGTTTATTGGGGTGGGGATGGGGGTTGGTGAATGGCAGCCGAGGGTGAAAGGTAGATGGGAGGGCACAGAAAGGGACTGTTAAATACAGCAATTGAGGGACAAAAAAAATTATTAGAACAACTTTAAACTAAATCGCTGAAGCCAAGGTAGAGGGACTTCGCTGCATGCAAGACCTTAAAGCAGAGAAACCACTCTGTGAGCCCCTGTGATGATTGGCGCCCTGGGCCATGGCCCAGCACGCCCATGCCAAAAGCTGGCCCTGTTTTGTGTACAAATAATATACACGGTCTTCTGGCAGGCACACTAGCTTTCCCTGGGTAAGCTCTCGAGTCCCTCTTCCCTGTCAAAGTATCGTATTTATTCCCCATTTACATGAGGCGACATTTCAGCTGGGCCCCCCTAATGAGTGCAAGTCTTAGAATCTATGATGGCTTTGAGAAAGTCAAAGTACCTCTGCGCCGTACCGTGTCAGTCAGAGCAAGTTGCCCGGAGGCCTGGCAGCCTAGTATTCAGTCTTACCAGCTCTCACTAGAATGAAGGTTCGGAGAGCCCTGGCACACGTCTGTGGTCCAGTGGTGAGCAGAAGTCTGGATGCTTCAGTAGAGGCGGCAGGTGAACACATGCTCCTATGCTGTAAGCCTTCCTGAAACCCAGTGGCAGGTTTTGGGTCCTCCTGAATTGTTGTGTAGTTGAATCTTTGACTTCCTCCATGAGTAATGCCTTGCTTCTGCTTCAGAGCAGCACGCTGTTCCAGGGCGACAGCCCTTTCTCTTCACCACGGCACCCTCCTGGCATACCGAGTTTGTAACAGTTCACACAGGGAAATGGACCTTTCAGGTCACAGCATTGCAGAGGGAGACAGCCTTCTTCTCGATGGAGCAATGCACCAGGGCGACAGCCCTTCATCACCACAGCCCCCACCTGGCATACAGAGGGCATGGGCTGCACACAGGTTTTCTCCATTCATGTTGTGCAATTCAGCCACTAAAGGGACATCTTTTCATTTCTCCTATGTTACAGCAAAGGTTAATGTTTTGTCTTTAATTCTTGGCAAATGAGGTCAGAGCATGGCTGGCAAGCAGAAGCCACATGAAAGTCAAGTGCATCCTATATGTGGCCTAGATTCTTATTCTACATGGTGCAACATTACAGCCTATTAAATCAAACACAAGAGAAAGAATTGCCTAGGATCACACAAACTGGTGAATTTGAGAATCTGGGATTGATCCCACGTTTTTTGCTTTCACACTGTTTGTATCAGCCATTCAATGGACATCTCTTTATTTCTCCTGTTTTAGATCAAAGGTTAATGCTTTGTCTTTAATTCTTGGCACATGAGGTTACTGCAGATGCTGTAACTGTGTTTTTCACTTGAAATAACGACTGCCATGCATAATCCTGCTTGCTCCTCCATGACCCAAGTATTTAAATTTTGTGCAGAAGTACTAAATCCGTCACACCACACAAAACCAGCATTTGCAATGCAATAGGTCTCGCATTTACAAGAGTTTGAGCTATTGTCATTGTAAATGGCAATGCCTTTTATTTATATTTTGAAAACCTGCAAGCGGTGCGTTAACACGCACTTTGTACTTGTAGTCGTTGCTTACGCGAAGCAAGGCTGGCAGTAAAAGAGGCGCGGTTACTGGCAGCCTCGCTTCTCATAAGCAATGACTAGAAGTTCAAAGTGTGTGCTTACGCACCGCTTGCAGGTTTTCAAAAGACATTTATAAAAGGCATTGTCATTTATAATGCCAATAGCTCAAACTCTAGCAAATGCGAGACCTATTGCATTGCAAATGCTTGTTTTCTTTACGTTTAGCCATGTTGCAACATGGCTAAGAAACTTTGGCAAAGCCAAAAGTTCTCACATAGAGAGGACCTATTGTCTTTGTCAAATGATTCACCCTTCACAGAGCGGTATTTTTTAATGCTCCGTGCAATGGATGAATTGCAGCTGGAAAGAGCTACAGGTGCCCCATCAGGGTCTCTTGAAAGCAAGACTCCTGCTGGTTCTTTTGTGATGTTTTGGCTCATTACATCTTCGCACAATGCATTTATTTCAGGTTACAGATAGTGTAGTGAGTTAAACTATCGCCACTGAAACATGCAGTGATATGAAGGTCACATGTTTCAATCCCCACAAGGCCATCTGAGCCTTTCTTCCTTCTGAAGTCGGAAAATTGATTAACTAACTTCGGTAAAAGAAACACTTTTATTTGCGGCACTTGGACACTACAGAAGTGCAGTGCGACGATATGTTCACATTTTTAACTTTTTTACTTTTCTGTATTTGCATTGAATGCCGTGAATGTCACAGTTTGGCAGCGGTTGTGTCTGTGAGTGTGTCAGTAAACGTGAAGGCTCACGTGGTGGTGAGGTAAGTGGGAAATCCCCAAGGAAAGCAATGTGTTAGTTACTTATCTAGTGTTTTTTGTGAATGTATTTTTTTGGCAAGGTGTAGTTTGGGAGCGTTTTTGTGTCACAGAGTTTCAGAGTGATTCCTTCAGCAGGGACTTAGTTCCTTTTATTGAGTTTAGGAGTCTTACAAGCAGTCTTGGTTGTGAATGTGTCAGAATTCAAGGCAGAGTGTCTGAGTTCTGGCGACTTTCAGTGAGTCTGTGACGGTTTGTACAAGTGACTAGCAGGGTTTGCCATGAAAGTGTAGTCGTCTTAAATATCAGCTGCAAACCATGGACCTATGTCCATAGGGCATCGCGTGAAGCATGGCGGAACGACGGTAAGGTGGGGGTGGGTGGAGGGTGGCAGGCGCATGGCTGACTGACACTGGAGGGGGTGCAAGGACAGCTTGACACTGGAGGGGGTGCAAGGACAGCTGGGGAGTGCGTGCAATGCGGCTGGAGAGGACGGAAGGGGGACAGGAGATGTGCACATCGCGTGCGTGTTCACATTTCCAGTCCGGCCTGCGCGTGCACAGCTCCTGTCTCCCTTCCGAAGCAAGTCAGTGACAATAGATCTCGCTAGCGACAGCGCTTCGCGCTGCGTCGCCAGGCGAGACCTAAAAATGATTTCCAAACATTTGATATGATGTGCTTTATTTACCAGTTCCAATCACTAAATGTTAGCTTTTTTTCCTTGAAAGGTAGACCAGTTACTTTTTTGTAGCTATAGAAATTCGAGAGTGCTGGCTAGGCCTATGCTAAATTTTGCAAAGTTGTTACCCTGTCTGGATATTGATTATCTTGTTTTTTGGCCTTCTCATTCCAATCTACTGCAGCGATGCTGCAAAGTTTGCGCTGTACTATATTAGAACACAATAACACAGGCTAGCTTTGTTGTTATGATGCTCTTAGGTCTGGCAGACTGATGTAATTCGTAGTCATGCTATGTATGGAATGAATGATAATGTGTGCTACTTAGGGCTGGCTCCTTCAGGATGAGTTTACAGTGAATCGGAGAGCCCACAGGTCAGTGTTCTACAAGTAGGTCAAGTTGGCCGTCTCCAGTGCACCATGTTGGCAGTGTAACATGTCTAGGATATGCAAAGTTCTTATTATCAGGCATAGTCTAGTATATATTCTGATTACTGGCCGTAGTTTATGGTGTGTCTCTGTTCCTACATCTCCCCACTTGGGTAGTTTTTCTATGCAAACTAGCAATATTTCCATCTGAAGGCCTGTGCTTTCTCAAAAGTGCTAGTTGGGACCGGAATTGCATGTGCCTTTTTCTTGTGAGTTAACTTTATTAAGATTTCCTTCTCATCCTTGGACCATGGGCAGCTAACACTTAATTGGATGTGGAGCTGATGCCTCTTATTGTGAAATTTATGGTCCGACTCTTTATGTGGGTCTTTTGGTTGTACTGATTTCAGGGTGAGATGTCAGGTTGCGCTGGTGAATGTGAAGGTGGTTTAGATATAGTTTTGCCAGCAATAAGAACATGAGATATGTCTGCTATATGTGGAGGTACATTGGGGGGGCAGTGTGTAATTTGTAAAAAGATAAATGTGGAGCCCCAAACCTTTTCTTAAGTCCTATTGCTATATGTCAGTGTCTCCATAACCTTTTTCTTTCACTACCCTGCACTTGCTTATTCTTACTGGTTATTTTTTCAATCCCTTTTCTGCCTTCATCATTGTATTCCTGTCTTTCTCCTTTCTTCCGTTTCTGTCTTTCTCTTGATTTAGGTCATGGTCTGTTGGTGAAAAATGAGCCCCAATCCCCTAAAATGAATGCAGGTGCCCACTAGAGACACATAGTGGTCGGTCCTGCTGAGTATGTGTACTTTACATAGGAGAGCTATCTCCCCTCTAGAGAGCACAGGCACCTAAAGCAATCGCATCTACATGGAAATGTGCTGCACATGGAATATTTTGATTGGTGGAGTAGGCTGGCAGCAGAGTTAGTTTGTTCAATCATTGGGTAAAGGAAGCTTTACTCTGACAAAAGGCAACATTGTTTTATGTGTAGCTTACAAAAGTGTGAGTCTTCTGCCTAAATCGGGAGTTTTTGCATGTATACTCATACTGCACTCAAATGCACTCATGATAAACCTGCTAAACGTGTGAGTTCTTAAGATCTGATGTCACTTCCTGTAAAGTCATGGGTTGTGATGCCACTTCCTGTGATGTCATTTCCTACGATGTCACGTGCCGTGATTTCACATGCATTCTGCCTAACTTGGTTAGTCCCCCACTTCTTTGTTTTTTTAGGAAGTGTGCCCTGGTAGGGATTACTGTGCATGGGGAGAGGCCGGAGGCCCCTCGCACTACTTGGCTCTACTACATGCGTGAGGAGACCCCATCTGTACCCCCATCTGTCCTTTTGTTGTACAGCTTGTCTCCATAAAAATTTTTTGGTAGTGCTTCCTATGCTCCATGCATATGGCACAGAGCCTTTGCCCATCTTAACACTAACATGGCCTGCATAAACATTAAGTCTGGCTGCAGCCCAGAAACTGCAGGTTTCGCATTGCAGTCAGTCTTGTTAGTGTGGGCCTCTTCTATGCTATAGTTTGTCACCCAGTGGCAATTTTGTTTTATGCATTGTGATGTCTCAGCATTTTTTTTTGCCTTTTAGGCATTGAAGATTTGGGCTATAATTCGAACGCTCGAATTTGCCCTTCTGCTCTTGATTGGAAATTCACAGGTGGCTAGTGCCATCGTTTTATTTGGTGGCTGCGAAAAGGTGGTTGTTTACTAACCACTTTGTGCTCCAGCCACACACAGGTGACTAGTCCTTTCAAGGTGTAATAAGTATTTCTAATCAGATAAGTGAAAGTTATGGATTTTTGTTGTTTGATGTCTCGTAGAAGAAGTTGCTTAATATTTGAAAGCAAAATCTTGGAAAGTCTTACTGAAAAATCAATTGGGCAAGGCAACTTGGATAATCTTTGTAATAAGCGTGAAATGTTTGGAAATGCTTTATTATATTTTTTTAATTATTTTTTTTCTGCTCCTGATTTTTCTAGGTGTTATGCAAACTAATAAATAGCCTTGCTCCAGGATCAGTAAAGAAGATTCAGAAGTCCACCATGGCCTTCAAACAAATGGAGCAAATATCACAGTTCCTACAAGCCAGTGCGGCTTATGGCTTGACAGCGGCTGACCAGTTCCAGACTGTAGACCTATGGGAAGGTATGGACCTCAGAGGAAGGGCAAAATGAAGGGAATATTGTACCATAAATGTATTGCTGTTAATTTCTCTTGAACCATTGGGCATTTTTGAAGTCTGCACAATAAGACCAATTGTATGTAATATAGACTTGGCTTTATGTCCGCCCTTTACTCATGATTCAATGGGTTTCTTGTCTATCTCACTTCCTTTCTCCCGATTTTTATGGATTTCTTCCTAATTATTGATTTTCCCACCAAGGGAGCATTTTGGTCTTACTGTGTTTTGATTGGATGACCCATATCCTCCCATTGTTGACATGACACCTAGCATTGCATTTTCTGTCCCTCTCTTTGCCTCTTCCGACTCCTAGTAATTAAATGCCCCTTATCTCACTTAATTAATAAATTAGCCACTTCCAGTGGCTGCTTGCCCCCAAGATTACTCGAGCTCTGTGAGCCGCTGATGCTGTACCATCACAGAAGGCTGGCCATGCGTGCGCATGTGTGGTGGCCATCTTTCAATTTTTTTCTTTTTGGTTTAAGAAAAATCATTCCAAGATGACCACTGCATGTGTATGTGTGGCAGCAATCTTTAAATATTCCACAATAGCTGCTACCCATGCTGGTGACCGCACAGCAGTCATCTTGGAACGCTTTTTCTTTGACTTCAATGAAAGTAATTTAAATATTGACACCGCACATGTGGGCACTCACATGACTGTCATCTGGTTAAAGATTATAATAAAATCATTGGCAAAGTCAGTAGTCCTGTGCAAGACTTTTTGATTTTGCCAATGCTTGTTAAAATGTTATCATTTAGAAGGAATGCTTGAAGAGATTTTGCACATGGATTGCATCTCCATTGGGTGCTGTGTATTAAGTACAATAATGCGTACTTCGAAGCCACTAAAAGTAAAATGGTTAGACAGAGGAACCGAATCAGTTGAACACAATTGTGCATTGCTCCAGTTAACCTGTTGAATGTAACAGCAAAACCTTACTTTAATTGGACCTGTACGTTAGTAGGATTTGCCTAAGAAAGGAGGCGTCCTCTTTGAGGAGGCACTCTAGTCATGGTGATTGTAGAGTAACGGGTAGTAGACTCTGTTCCATACCGAGTGCTTCATAGGTGTCTTCATCAACAAAACTGCAGATGGACCTGTTATGCCGCTGGATGTTTGCATTAGAAATTCTCCTGGTGAAAATCTTTGTTACTATACTAGTTTCTTCCACCAAAATTCTCCTCACACCAAATGTAGTTTTTACAGCAGCCTGAGACGTGCTTGTAGAGTATCTGATTCTTTTGGAGGCCCCTTGTTAACTACGGTATAAATGGCGTCCTTCATAATATGGTATTATTTAGTGCTGGGCTAAAGAAAAATATTCCTGGTGGGCCTACTGTAATTTTGCAGGCTGATTTTGTGAAACCAGTTTGTCATGATGTGACCTGGAACGCAGTCCCTCTCTGTCTCAGTCTAAAACAGTAATCTGCCCTGTCCTGCTTGGGTTGCGGAGGAGGATATGTGCCATGCCAATGCGCATAATTAGAGTATGTATCAGTGTGGGGTTTTTAGTATTGACAGGAATAATGGCGCTCAAGCTAATTCGCGCTGAGTTTGTTATACTAGGAGTGTGAACGGTGCAAACCAGGTCAGGGGATATGCCCTAAAACCCCCGTGATGGTATGGATAGAAATCCACACAAATGAAGTAGGTACAGTCCCGGGCACACGTAATGAGGATATAATATCAGGAGAAATGTCTCATACTGCAGAAATGTAGAGGGTCTACACCAGAATGATAATCATAGGTGTTTAATATAGTAACAGAGCATAAGCAACCAGCCAAAACAAAAGCAACCAGCCGACACGTGTTTCGTCACAAAGGGTAGTAACCCGTGACTCTTCAGGGCTGAAAGGCGGTGCCAACAAGGTGGATTCAAGTGACCGTTCAAGAATCCAAAACGGCAATGAAGAGCAGTGCGAACCACGGTAGGTGGACTACTGCCAAATGTGAGGAAAGGAAGACGGATATCGCCGGGCGGCGGATAAGCCAATGAGGACTATTGACCTTCAGAAAAGTTGATGCAGTCTGTGGCGACGAAATTGACCAAGTGCTAAGAAGCACAGGGGGGAATATAGAATTAGGCGTGCCAGGTCAGTAGTCCAGGACGACAACGGCGGATGCGCCGGAGTACAGGAAACTGGGAGAAGTGTTGTTCAGGAAGGAAAATGGTTCCGGAAGATGGCCGCATAATTAGAGCTCCATTGACGGCAATGCAGTGGATCAGGGCTAACAATAGCTGATATAGGCCTTCTGCAACAGTCCAATGTTTTTCTTTGTTTCTCCCCTTTTAATTCAGAACATTCTCCCCTGAGTCGGTGGAATGTTAAAATAGCCTTATTTCCATTCTGCTTTGGGCAGTTCGGGTTGTTAAAAAAGCAGCACAGGCCTAAAACTGTGGCTTAGGGAAATAACCTGCATAAACCGCAGCAGTGGGCCATAATGCTATGTTACAACATGTTGTTTTAAATTCTGACATTGGGAATTTAATGACAACAGATTCATGCGGAAGCTTGAAATTTAAATACAAAGTTTTTTCTAAAAATGTAGTTACCCATAATGCAGTAAAGACCTTGGTGAATCTGAAATGTGGCATGTGGCTGTGGATACCATTATACAATCTTGGAACGCAAAGACTTAACCTGGACTTTGGGAGATTCTCATGTATGGACCTGATCAACTTGAGCTCCCTGAAGGGACAATGACAGGAGTTAAATAAAACCATGTATTGTGATTCATGGGTAAATAGTCTTATCGTCGTTTGCACGATAATCCTAGTCTCGTAGTCTCATACACTTAAAAGCAATGGCGGTTTATTTTTCTTTAATGCTTGATAGTTTATATGTGTGGATATTTGCCTAGGATTACTAGAAGCTTCCCTTGTCCCCTAGACGCTATGGCTGCAGCCCTGGCCCCATACAAGAAACTATAGAATTCTGGTAGGTCATTTTAATTCAGTTCAAACAACTTTATTCGGTTTACCACGAAACCATAAAAGGCAGATGAAACCATTCAAATTACAATGCATGTAAAACACAATCTAGCTTCATTACAGAATGCAAGCATCTTGGGCACAGAAAATCCATCAACACAACAAACTAAAACTAATTAAAAGCAGAATTGATCAAGGGTCTAAAAAATGAGTACACTGCAATAAAACAAAATGTGCAAGATGTTAAACCTATACCAATTGACTTTAAATTTTCCTAGCCTTCAATATGTAGCTGGCAATAGTCAAACAAAGGACCAGTGAGTGCAGTTGCTGGAGAAAAGTGAGGGCAAGTTTGTGCTGTCTAAAATTCAAATTTTGCAAGGTCAGAATAACGTATCGGCACCTAGGACCAGAAAAAAAGACAAAAAAAATAAAGTGCAAAGTACATTGTGCAGAAATGTTGTCATATAGACAGGCTGGGAGAACCATGCGATCGTCATAGATCTAAGCAAATGCGACCAGATTGTGGGCTTTGTGGAGATGAAATCTGGTGAGTACAAATCTGCTCTGGGTTTGTAACCAAATATAGATATGGTTGAGTCCCTGGGGAGGGGCATCAAAGGTAAAAGTGCAGTGACTGTACTTGGTGCACTCCTGGTGAATTTTCACTGCATCTCGATAACTGGTGTAAAGGGCCTTCAGTGTGCTTTTGCTCATAGTTGGTGCCCTCGGAGTTCTCAAAATAATCTTTGATACTTAAACTCACGCAGAGATCTCGGATGTACTTCAGCCAAGGAATTCTATAAGCGCATTCAAGTAATAGGCAGTCATGCTCAATAGCTCTATTAGGGCAACCTTATGTTTGGCCCATATGAAGTGCCATAAAGGGAGTTGGACGTAACTTAATCAAATCCTGAAGGTAAGGCATCCCAAGTTCAAGGTAACATACACAAGTTGAACAACTGTTGGGTACAGCCAACCATCTTTTAAAACAGGCAGTCTCAATCTTTTGCAATGAATCGGCATTGCCATAACCCTAAAAGTCAGTTTCATAAAGCAACACTGATTTGATTTATATATAATAGGCATTTCTTTTAGCGGATTGGTACCAAGTATTAGAGGCAAAACGAAATACAAAATGAATTGACCGTTCGAATTTTAAAGCCCTAAATGTGACTAATTTCATGAATTATCGAGGTTTGAGCCCAAGCAAATAAAAGAATTTACACCAGTGATATTAGTACCCTTGATAAAATGCAAACAAGCCCTGACAATACTATAAACCCAAGTCACAGTAAAGATTTTGCTATGATTAGCTTTTAGATCCAACGTATCCATAAAAACTGAACTGAAAAGCTATCCATTAGGTTCTGTAGGCCATGCCAGTAAGGGCTAGCAAGAAGACGTCGCCCGCATACAGGAGTGCCGTTATTAGGCGTGACCTTACCTTCGGTACCTCTTTCGCACTTTTTACTGACGTCTCTTCAATATAATTAATATATACATTGAAGAGAAAGGGGGCCAGGACACATCCCTACCTAACTCCGCGAGATATACTTAAAAAATCAGAGCTTCCTCATTTTTTTTTTTTTTTTTAATTTTTTTTAACCACATACCACAGTTTTGGTATTTTTCAAAGAGGTAGCCCATTTATAGGTCTCTGCTCTAGACCGCGCACACGTGGTGTCTTGAAGAGACATGCTGTATCTACTTTGGAGGCTTACAGCCCACCCATAGGCTTTCCATTTGCTGGCACAATCGTCGCTCCATTTTATGTTCTCCCCATTTGTCAAGGGCATGCTTACGACGTGCCTCTTCCAATGTTTAACACCGCTCAGATACTTTTAAACACATGCAGTGGCCATTGTAGGGCATTGTTTCGGGACTACTTTATTTCTTTAATAGTGCACTCCTTCTCTAGAAACCGATCTTTACTCGAAAAATCTCCGGCCTGAACTTAAATCGGGCAAGGCGCCTCCTCCTCCCCTCCCACCCCCCCCACCGCCCCCCACCCTGCGGTCCCGTGCTCGGTAATTGGCATTATTTTAGCTGTTAATTTTAAAAAACATGCACGGTTTACGAACAAACAACATCGCCTAATATGTATTTTTTCAAATGGTACAGTCTGCTTCTTACTTGCAAAAGATGGCTGCATAATACTGCTTTCATTCAAATTACCTTAACCTCACACACAAGTTGTTTGCATTTTCAGTACATGATCTTCTTGCTTTAGATCACTGTCAACACTATCTTAATTGTCATATCTGTTGCCTCACTTAAGATGGCGGCCCACTGACTCCGCTCTTTCATCATATTTCATGTAGCTGTCAATGCTGCGTGCAATGCTCTCTGGTATTTAAGCCCTTCCTCCTCTGCTCCCCTTTACTCTGGCTTTGGGCGCAGTTACTAGAGAGCCAGCTCCTCCCACCATGTTGCTGTTTCCCTGCTCCCTGGCCAAAGACCGGCAGCTCAGAGTGAGGAGTTTCCCTGCTGACACCTCTCACCGCACCTTGCCTACACTAATATTCACCAAGGAAGGGAGACAGTCGAGCACCGAACGGCGATGAAATGTAAGTGCTTGTGCTAGCCGCCCCCACAGCCTTCTAACGACTTGTCTTAGTGCACTGCATCGCTTCCCGGTGGTATAAAGCGGGGGTTGCTCAAATGCCTCGGGAGTGACAGCCCAGCATGTACTTTGGCCTTACATCACCATCAACAGCTGTAGGTGACAACCACAACAATATCTGTGCAGCCTGGTGATGATCCTGCTGCCAACAGCGTGCTCGCCCAAATAGGCTGTGTTGGGGCGATCAAATATGTATTTTTCTACAGTGAAATGTACAGAAGTGTGTGATGTTTGGTGGAGCTCCTATGCGACCTATACCATTGGCTACGCCAATAGCTCTGAGCTCCACCATTGCCGAGGCCTATTGCCTTTGCCAATGCTTATTTCTAATTCTTATGCTTCCAGTTTGTGGTGGAAACCGGTGTGAAACCCACAGGTGATCCCATAAAGCTATATATTTCTGAAAAGTAGACAAAATTCTGAATTCCACAAGGGGCCATTTGTGTAACTCCCTCAAAGTTTTCCCAAAGAAACTAACTGTTAAAATACAAAAATATTGAAAATGAATAGGAAAAATTAGTATCCGGGAGAAACCCGTATTTCTTAGATGGGCACAGATATGGAGTTTAAGAGGAGGGCTTATTTGTACACAGCCGCGGTCCGTGCAGGTAACGGCGGTGGGGCCGCGTGATGGGGGGGATTTCGAGGGACGATGCAGAGGGAAAATTAAATAAATAATTAATTTTCCCTCTGCATCGTCCCTCGAAATCCCCCCTCACGCTGCCCCACCCCCGTTACCTGCACAGACCACAGCTGTTTGTACAACTCAGAATTTGTGGCTACCCATGCTAGAATATTATTCAGAGGGCATTTTTTCAAAATGTTGTCTTTCTTACACAATGGCTTACATTTTAAAGGCACAAATGCAAAGAAATCCAGTTGGTAATAACAAATGTTCTACTATTCTATGTTCCCACATGTCTCCTGATAAAGACTGTACCTCACTTGTGTGGGTAGGCCTAGTGCCTGCGACAGTAAAGAGCCCAAACACAACATGGACACACAACATTTTCCACACAAAACTGGCCATTTTTTGCAGTGTGGGTAGCTGTGGATTTTAGGCCCTACCTCAGCAGACACCCAGAGAAACCTAGCAAACCTACACATTTTTTTTTTAAAATATAGACACCCGTGGGAATCCAGAGTGGAGTGGCTTACGTGACTCTCACCAGGTTTTCTTACCCCAAAGGCTGTGCAAACCTCAAACTTTGATTAAAACACACATTTTCCTCACATTTCTGTGAAGAAAACTTATACATCTGTGGGGAGCTACTAATTTCCTACCACCCAGCATTCTCCCAAATCTCCCTATAAAAATGGTACCACAATTGTGTGGGTTGGCCTAGTGCCTGCTATAGGAAAGGGCCTAAAAACGCAACATGGACACATCACATATTTACACTCAAAAGCAACCCTTTTTTTACAATTTGTGTAGCTGTGGATTTTGGTCCTTAGCTCACTCTGCACCTAGGGAAACCTAGTAAACCTGTACACTTTTGAAAACTAGACACCTAGTGGAATCCAGGGTGGAGTGACTTGTGTGGCTCTCGCTTGGTAGTTTCCCAGAAGCCTGTGCAAACCTCAAACTTTGGCAAAAAACACATTTTCCTCACAATTCTGTGACTCAAATTTCTGTAATCTGCAGGGAGACACAAATGTCCTACTACACTGATTTTCCACACATCTGATAAGAACAGTACACCACATGTGTGAGTGGGCCCAGGGACTGTCGCACAAAAGGCCCTAATGCTCTGCATGGAGGGATCAGCGATAGGAGTAGCTGCTGTATTTGGGGCTGTGCTTTGCCATCACCCATGGAAACCTACCAGCCATACACACTTTTGAAAAGTAAACACCCAGTGGATTCTAGGGTGGTGTGCCTTATGTGAATCCCATGAGGTTTTCTTACCCACAATTCCCTACAAACCTCAAGCTTTCCCTAAAATTGTGCATTTTCATTACATTGCTGAGATGGAAACTTCTAGGATCCACAGGAATCCACAAAATTCCTACCACCCAGTATTACCCCACTTGTCTAGATTAAAATGCTGTCCTACTTTTGTGGCTAGGTCTAGTGCCTGCCACAGAAATTGATAAAACCAAAGTCAGTGGGAGTCCCCTGGCCTTCCATTGACCTTGGTTTTATCTGTTCTTGTCACTGGCACAAGGCCAAGCCACACAAGTATAGCAGCACTTTTATCAGGACAAGTGAGGTAATTCTGATTGGTTGGAATTTTGTGGTACTTAACTCCCCTGTTTGTCTACTTTTCAGAAATGTGCAGGTTTAGTAGGTTTCTCTGGGTGGTGGCACAGACAAGTTCCAAAATCTACAGCTCTCACATTGCAGAGCAAGGGTGGGTTTCAGGGGAAAATTTGATGCATCCATGTTCAGTTTCTTGTCTATTCCTATTGCAGGCGCTAGGCCCACCCACAAAATGTGGGTTCCATTTTTATTTGGAGGCATGTGGGAACACTGGGTCATTGGCATTTTGTGGATTGCAACATATTGTAGAAACATCCATCACAAAATTTAAATAAAGGAGTGATCTTAGCCATTTACGCCAACTACCAAGGTTTGCAGGGCATTGTGGGAAAGTGTGATCAATGGAGGTTACACCCTCCTGGACACCTCCGAGGGTGTTCAGTTTCCAAAAAAACATGAGGGCTTGTTACTGAACTTTCAAAGTAAAACCACCACTCATGCAGGTTAGATTTGGCACCTCCTGAAGTGCTAGCTTAAAAAACAAATATTAATCTAAGTACCAGAATACTGAAACCAAACCTACTGAAGGTGAGCTATAAAGCCTCAACAAGGCACCGACCTCTTTACAGACCATTGACACGCAATTCATGCACCACACGCGAGTTTCATACTGCCAGCCATGGGCTCAATCCAATACATCAGTACACTTGCAGCAACATACTGCTGCCATTTAAGGGCCCACATCTCATTCATATGCCACAGGACAGAATCCCCAATCAAACCACCTCTCACCCAGTCATCAACCAAATTGCATACAAACATGCCACAAGCAAATCTGTGCACACACATGACCAGACATTTTGACGGTTGGTGCCGCAACAACTTTCACAAATTTAAAAAAAACTGACTACCTGTCAAGCATCCGCCTCGAGTATTACTGAACATGTGCCGAATTAATCGTTACTAACTGCTCCCATGAGAGCCACATGAGGCTCAGGAAAATGTCTCTTATACACCTTTAGTGCCTTCACTGTGTTTAATCCAATTTGAGAATGTGAGTTGGGGGTGGGGTGGTGTCTGAGGATAAATCAATGCCTAGATTCCTCAAACTGTGTGAGGATATCTAGCTTTGAAACTAAAGTAAACATGCTGGGGAAGACTGTCCTAAATTCCCTAAAGAGGACTTCCTAAACTACGAATGACGTTCGTTTTTGCCACACAGGGTAGTCTGTGAGAACGTGGCATATGTCCCGTCCACGGTTATGTGCAGGACTGTGACTGTAATGCACTTGTTATACAGTGTATTGAACATCTACTATAGTCTGGCGGAGGATGAATATGCCAAGCAGAGCACAAATATGACCCATACATGTATTGTTGGGTGCAGAGTTCTCTGTAATGTTACGTGTTTCTGTAAAGTGCACTATCACCTGGTAGGGTATCCTTCCACCGATGCAGGAGCACTCAGGGCTGATCCATAGACTCATCTTGTTGAAGAGGCAAGTCTCCAGATTCATGTGGAATACAGCCATTTTAGAGGCAGCACAGATGTGTAGAGTCGGGTCATTCCAGCTTTTTAGAGCAAGGTAGGAGAATTCAATGCGTCCTGTTCTGGTGCTGCGTATGCATGGTATGTGTGTGCGAGTAATAGTCTGGCTGAGCAAAGGTGTCTGGAAGGTTTCTGAAATCTGAGGCTGTTTTGAGGAACTGGGCCAGTGTTTTGTTAAGCTTTTGTGCGTCAGGAGCCTAAAGACTGCTGTGAATGGGAAGCCAGTGAAGTTTTTTGAGGTGCAAGGTGTGTGCATGGTGAGAGGTTGAGGGAGATTCTGGATGCTGCATTCTGCATAGTTTGTAATCATTTGCTTAGTTGACTGAGTCAGCAATTGAGTATCTGGATGAGTGTGGAGCTGATTAGGTTGAGTCCTTTGGTGAAGTGACTGCATGTGTATCTCTACTACCTTGACTATCTGCCTTCTACCTATGCAATATTCCTGTGAAAGCACATTTAGTCTAAGGTTTTCCTACCTGTTCATGTCTCGGTCTCCTTCAAAGTCCTGACTAATCCCCCTATTCTTGCCAAGTGAACCTTTACTAACTCTTTCCATTGCTAGCTACCTGAAGCTCCAGAAAATTGATCTTTCATGCGCCTTTAGTGCACTCACTGTGCTAAATCCAACTCCTTCCGGTTTGTGGATGTAAGTTGAGGGGTGCCAGAGAATGCCTTCTGAGGCCTACATTCCTTGAACTGATGATGCCCATCTACTGTTGAAGTTAATGTAAGCATGCTGGGCAACACTCTCTTAAGTTCTGTGAAGTGCAATTCGGAAACTACTAAGGACTTTCGGTTTTGCCACACAGGGTTCTCTGTGACAACATAGCTTATGTTCCATCCAAAGTTATGTGCAGTGTCTTGACTGTAGTGCACTTGTCATACAGAGAACAGAATACCTACCACGTTCTGATGGCAGTTAAAGGTGTAGAGCATGCCAAAAGGGAAGTCCATGATTTCTTCAAGTAGAGAATTTGCAAGGCTACTTGCCTGGTGAAGTAGTGGCCCACGGAAGGTGTGTATCCATGCACAGCCATTGAAAAGTATATATTTTTGCAGCCCCACTTCAGTCAATTTCCCAATACTTCACTTCTGTATGATACGATGTAAAGAAAGTTGGAAAACACAGGCCTGGCTGAGACGGGCACTGGGGGACAGTAACTGTGAGCCTCCTGCTGGTTTTCTTGCTTAGAGCAGACTCTAATAACAACATTGCTGAGTCTTTCTCGCTTTTACTGGTGTGTGGTCGGTAAAGTACAGATCAATCAATCAGGGAATTGTAAGCGCGCTACTCCCTGTGAGTCTCGAGGCGCTGGGGAGTAGCTCCGCTCAGTCGAAGAGCCAGGTCTTGAGTGTCTTTCTGAAGATGTTCAGGTAGGGGGCGCGTCTGATGTTGATCGGGAGCTCGTTCCAGGTCTTGGCCGTGATGTAGGAGAAGGCTCTTCCACCCGTTCTGCAGGGTTTCGGCGAGGTCGGCGGATCGGATGTTTCTCTTGGGTGCGTGGAAGGAGATTCTCTCGTTGAGGTATCGGGGGCTGGGGTTGTGGAGGCATTTGTAGGCATGGGTGAGCAGCTTGAAGGTGACTCTTCTCGACAGGGAGCCAGTGGAGAATACGCAGGTGTTGGGTGATGTGTTTGTGTCGAGGGATGCCGAGGACGAGTCTGGCTGCGGTGTTTTATATGGTCTGGAGTTTGTGGAGCAGAGACTTGTTAATCCCGGCCTAAAGGGCGTTTCCGTAGTCCAGTCTGCTGGTTATGAGTGCGTGGGTGACGGTCTTCCTTGATTCGGAGGCGATTCATTTGAAGGTCTTTTGGAGGATGCGAAGGGTGTTCAAACAGCTGGAGGCGACGGCGTTGACCTGTCTGGTCATAGAGAGGGAGGAGTTGAGTATGATGCCGAGGTTTCGGGCGTAGTTGGTGGGGGTGGGAGGGCTGCCGAGTGGGGTGGGCCACCAGGTATTGTCCCATGCAGAGGGTCCAAGGACGAGGACCTCTGTCTTCTCTGAGTTGAGCTTTAGGCAGCTGCTGCTCATCCAGGATGTGACATCCTTCATTCCTTCCTGGAAGTTGAGTCTGGTGGTGACGGGGTCTTTGGTGAGGGAGAGGATGAGCTGGGTGTCGTCGGCATAGGATACTATGCTGAGTCCGTGCTGCCTGACGATGGCGGCGAGGGGGGGCCATGTAGATGTTGAAGAGCGTGGGGCTGAGTGACGATCCTTGGGGTACTCCGCAGTTGATTTCCGTGGGTTTGGAGAGGAAGGGTGGTAGACTGATCCTGTGGGTTCTGCCAGTGAGGAAGGAGCGGATCCAGTTGAGGGCGGTTCCCTGTATGCCGGCCTCGTGGAGTCTGGCGGTGAGTGTGCGGTGGGAGACGGTGTCGAGAGTTGCGGAAAGGTCGAGTAGGATCAGGGCAGCGGTGTGTCCTTAGTCGAGGAGGGAGCGGATGTCATCTGTGGTGGTGAGTAGGTCGGTCTCGGTGCTGTGGAATCCGGATTGGGAGGGGTCGAGGATGGAATTTTCTTCGATGATTTTTGTTAGCTGGGTGTTGACGATCCTCTCGGTGACTTTGGCTGCGAAGGGGAGGAAGGCGATGGGTCGGTAGTTCTTGAGGTCCATGGGGTCTGCCGAGGGTTTCTTGAGTAGGGGTCTGACTTCTCTGCGTTTCCAGTCATTGGGAAAGGTGCCGGTCTTGAAGGTGGTGTTGATGGTGCGTCGTAGTTCTAGATCGATGGCGGTTCTGTGGTAGATGTGCGATGGGCAGGGGTCCGTGGGGGCCCCCGAATGGGTGCCCTTGATGGTCGAGGTGGTGTCTTCGGTGGTGACTGGGATCCAGGAGGAGATGGTGGGCTGGCTGGAGTTGCTGGGGAGGGAGGTGGTTTCGGAAGCAGGTGTCTGGTCGTTGAAGTGGTCGTAGAGGTCCTTGATTTTTAAATGGAAGTAGGATCCGAGCCTGTTGCAGAGGTCCTGAGATGGGGTGATGTCCCTGGTTTCGCTGGGGGGGTTTGGTGAATTCCTGGATTACGCTGAAGAATTACTTGGAGTTGCTGGAGTTGGCGAGGATCTTGTTTTGGATGAAGGTCCTTTTGGTGGATCTGATGCGTTGGTGGTGTTCCGTCATGGCATTCTTGTAGGTGGTGTGATCTTCTGGCATTTTGCCGTTTCTCCAGTTCTTCTCAGGGCATCTGCAGGTGCGTCTGGATGCTTGGAGGTCAGTGGTGAACCAGGTGGCCTTTCTGGGGCGCTGTCTGTCGGAGTTGCGTAGGGGTGCGAACTCGTCTGCGCAGTTGGAGATCCATCTGTGGAGTTCTTTGGCTGTGAGGTTGGCGTCGGTCTAGGTGGTGGGGGGCTGCGGTCGAGGGCGGAGTTGAGTTGCTCCTCAGTGATTTTGCTCCAGTTCCTTCTGGGAGGGCGTGGTGCAGGTTTGGGGGTGGTGGGTTTGTTGACTTAAGTGTACGCAGTGGTGGTCCGTCCAGGGGGGTTGCATGGTGTGGCTGAAGTGGATGCCGTTACCTCCTGCGAAGATGGGGTCGAGGGTGTGTCCTGCCTTGTGGGTAGGGGTGGTGACCAGCTGTTTCAGTCTGATGTTGGCGAAGTTGTCCAGGAGGGTGGAGGTATTGGGGTTGCTGGGGTTGTCGCGGTGGAAGTTCAGGTCTCCGATGAGTATGTAGTCCATGGAGGCGATGGCGTGGGGCGCAATGAGGTCGGCGATGGTCGCGGTGAACGAGGAGCGAGGTCCGGGGAGTCTGTAAGCGAGAGTGCCGCGGAGTGTGGTTCTCGGGCTGGTCTGGATTTGGAAGTGAAGGTGTCTGGTGGTGGAGAGGGAGTCATTCGTAGTGGAGGTGGAGAGTCGGAGGGAGCTCTTGTGTGCGATGGCGAGTCCCCCTCCTGGGCGGTTGGGGCGGTCTTTCCTCTGGATCTTGTATCCGTTGGGGATGACAGTGGCGATGTCGGGGGCAGAGGAGACGTTGGTCCAGGTTTCTGTAAACAAGGCGACGTCTGGTGAGAGGGTGTCTAGGAGGTCCGAGATCTCAACGGTGTCTGTGCAGGGAGCGCACGTTGAGGAGGTGTTGGCGTTTGGTGTGGGGGTGGTGGCCGTGGGGGTGCTGATGGTGTTGGAAGGTATGGCGGCAGTGAAGGCAGGAGAACTGTCCGTGGGTGGAGGTCGGCATGGATAGCTGGCAGTTCAGGGGTGTGGAATTTAATGAAATATCTACTTGTCCATGGGACAGGTTGCTTCATAAATCTACTTGTCCTGTAACAAAATCCACTTGTTCTTTTGGTGCGATGTAGTGCGGTGACAAATTATGGCAGCAATCTCATTCTATAAGAGCTCTGATATAGCCTCTCTGATTATGCCAGGGCTCAGACCCATAGTAGTGTTTGAATACTTGCAATCCCCTTATGTTGCCACTTTGCCGCAGATCTACATACTAGGGGCTGAAGGTAGTGGTAAGCAATAGTTCCAGGGTTAGAATGCCCTTTTGAGTCTGTGCAAACCTACTAACTTGCATGTTTTAGGGGTTTTCAACAACTCTTCTCTAATCTTTCCCATACTGAGAAATGTTGGAAATTTACTCCTGACAATTGCAGACGTAAACCTTCTTCCAGAGTTGAGGGAAAAAAGTTGTTGGAGGAAAAGTGAACTTGCAAACACTCAGATTTTCACATGAGCAAATCTACACATGCATATTTGCTCATGCTAAAATGCAGTTCCCAAATGTTTTCTAGGAGTACTATTTCGTGTCCTATTTCTGTAAATTCTTGGGAATTCATGAAAGCTGTATAGCTGCACTTAATGCAGGGACATATACCATGGGTGCACTTATGAGACTTTCTTTAATAATTGGGCTGCAGATTTGTTCTGGCATGGACCATGACCTTTTGCGTTTATTAAAATTCTGTCTCTCTCTCTGTATCGGCTGGCTTCACTGTGAGTGACAGCATTCTGCTCTTTCACAGGGAGCATATCGGCACACAAAGTAGTTTTGTTCAGTGCCAGTAACTACTGTGGTAGTGTGTGCTTTTTGAGACCAAAAACTATTTTTGCTTTTGCCAATGTTTGTCAAAATGGTGAGGGCCCGGCAGCTCCCACACCAATAAGGTTTAACAAAAACCATGCCAAAACAATTCACACGTTGACAAAACTAAAAAGCTGACAACCAATTTTTGACCTGCTGGGTTTGCCAATGCTTGTTTAATTTGTTTCCCATAATCTTATTGAAACTGGTTACACTGATTTTCCATTATGAATATTTTCGAGAAATACTAGCATGCATCAACACGTTACTAAATGATGCAAAGAAATGGTACCTGAAATTTTACAGTAGTTTAGCTAAATGTTTTTTTCCTGCTTTCATTTTTTTATGAACATTTTATTTTGAAAGCAAAGAATCATCAATCTTGCTTTCAAGCTTCTGCAAATATTTACATCAAATCAGAGAGCATTCTGGGAGCATTATACTTCGCCTCATATTGCTAAACTTTGAAAACGTGTGTACGCATTTTTATACTGGAACCACTGTCAGTAGTGCAGTCAGAGCTTACAACATTTACTTGGAGTGCTCACCCTAATAATAAAGGCTTTCAGTTAATGAGCCATAAATACAAATTTAAACAGCATTAACATATGGACAAAAATATTACCTTAACTGCAGACAGTGCCCTTCCCTGATCCATAATGTGGTACTGCAAACCGGCAGCCAAAGGGTTTTTGCTGCAGGGGGTTGGGCCTACTTGTCCCGAGGACAAAATACATATGAAAACTTGTTGCCCTTGACATAAAACAATATGTCCTGGGCGTCGGGCTGTAGATATTCCACATCCCTGCAGTTGTTGATCCTCCCGGGGTTGAGTGCGAGGAGGGTAGCTGAGTCGTAGCGGTAGATGGTTGGAGATCCAGGGTTCCTGGCGCTGGTTGCGGTCGGGTCCTTCGTGCGCGCCCGTCATTAAATTGGGGGAAGGGAGGGAAAGCTGAGCTGGGAGGCGGTAGCGTGGGCGGCAGGGGGGAGGGGCCGCTGGCGAAACAGTGAACAGAGTTAACGGTATCAAGGCAACACCATACAAATTACAAGCATTGGCATAGCCAATAGGTCTCGCCTTTGGGGCCTTATAAGTGTTTAGCCAGAGCTATTGACTTTGCCAATGTCTTCAAGCTGTGCTGTAGAGAAGTGTGGCTGCTGTGCAGCATGCTGAAAAGTTATAATAAAAAAGTGTCAGAAGCATTTTTGTTACTTTATATATGACCAAGAAGGCATTATGTAAAACTGAACAACCATAATAAAAAAAGTATTTACAATAAAAAAATTCCTCAGTTTTCTTTTGTTCTTGCAATGCTGGCAACTTGTTTCTGCCTATTGCAATGGTTGTTTGTTAAAGCTTTTTTTTTGAGGGGGCATAAACAATCGGAGGGTGAAGGTTGGGAACTAGTACCTGTATTATAACACTAGCAGCGGCCAGACGCTAGGGGAGAATCAACAGATGCCAGATTCCGAGAGCAGGCTGAGGTGGTGCTGAGTGATGCTGAGGTGGTAGTGGTAGTGGTGGTGGTGGTGACTGTTGCGGAGACGATGCTGAGGTGATGCTGAATGATACTCCGGTCTTGCTGAGTGATACTGCTGTGGTGCGGAGTGATGCTGTGGAGGCGCTGAGCGATGCTGTGGAGGCGCTGAGCGATGCTGTGGAGGCGCTGAGCGATGCTGTGGAGGCGCTGAGCGATGCTGTGGAGGCGCTGAGCGATGCTGTGGAGGCGCTGAGCGATGCTGTGGCGGCGCTGAGCGATGCTGTGGCGGCGCTGAGCGATGCTGTGGTGATGCTGTGCCGGCGCTGAGCGATGCTGTGGTGTTGCCGAGTGAGAGATAGAGTGAAGATATAATGCCGAATTAGAGAGGGTGGTGAGAGAGAAAGAAAGAGAAAGGGTGTACATAGAATAAAGAGTGGAGCGGGATAGAGAGAGAAAGAAGGGGAGAGAGAGAGAATGAAGGAGTTTGAAAGAGAAACAGATAAAGGGGTGAGAGAATGAAAGGCTAAAAAAGATAGAGAGGGGAGAGTTAATTAAGTAGAGAGAATTAGAGAGGAGAGAGAGGAGAGAGACAATAAGAGTGGGGGTGTGGAGTTTAAATAGAGTGAAGAAGTGACGCGGAAAAAGTAACCTTAAATATAGCTTTGTGCTTTGCGCGAATAAATATTTTTTTTAAAAAACAGAGTGAGACAAAAATACTGGTAATTAGGCTGTGACTCCCAATATAAAACAAATAGCGATATAAGGTGAAATCAACCCACCGAAGCAATATTTCTAACTAGAAAAAAAAAGCTTGCATTTCAATGCTAATCGCTGTTGTTTTTCATGTGACTGTAGTCCAGGGCCGTCAGTTGGTAATGTGAGCTGCTGCTGCGATTGAAACATCAGAGTCCAGAGAGTTAATGAGCCATGATGAGGAAATGAGGAAGAGATAGGAAACCCAGATGGCAGCTGCGCGCATGCACGCCATTGTGAACGCAAGCTGGTCGCCAGCCGAAAGCCAGTGGGTTTGCACTTCCAAAACCCGCTTACTAAAACTCTCGGCCAGACCAGCGCAAGCGCTGGTGCAGGCCGAGACCTAAAAACATACCTGACATGCTGGTAGGTTTCTATAGAGGAACAAGAGGTCCCTTCCTACAGATACATTACAAAATGCACATAGAAGTCAAATAATTTCTATGGCAATGAAAGTCAAATGAAGTAATAGAAGAACTTAATACATCTTGGAAAAAACATAAAAAGTGAAAAAATGCGGGACAACAAACAAATAAATCAACAAAGCTCCGACATTTTCAAAGTGACTTAACAAATAATAAACAATGTCACTGCTATTTTAAGGTACCAATGCTATCCTTATTCAAATGAAAAATGATTACAATAGTCATGGTACCCATGTTGACGACGTTTCGATCCCTCTTTATGATCTGGGGATCATCATGAGGACTTAATTGTATATGCCTGAGACAAGAAATGCCTGTGGAGGCGATCAGTCCCAAAATTGGGTATGTCCTAATCGTAGCGAATTGTGGTGCCAATGGGCCGGCAACCACGGTGGCGATGATCAATGTAGGTATTGCCGCTGGTTGAGCTGGCTGAAAGTGACCCTGGGTCCTGTGTAAGAGGTCAATACATTGAGCTGCTGGTGGAGCGGGCAATGAGCAAAAACGAATAGAGGTCCGGGGGGTTCCAGAGGGAAAGCAGAGGCCACCGCAACGGAAGATCCAAGCACCAGGGGCAGCAGTGTACAGTTCCCATCTACACTGATAGAACGTGATTAGGGAGAGGCAGCAATGTGAGGCAGCAATGTGCAGCTCGCAGCTGCAACGGACAACGATGGCACCTGCAGTTAAAGTGCGCGCCATGTTTTCTTCCAGCACATGGGGCATTCTTTAATTTCCTGTTTGCTCCCACCATGCCTCTCACTGCCCTCCTTAAGAGGAAAAAATTTGCATGGGAAGCGCTGCCCTATGTAGGACAAGAATTCCGACAGTTGATTGGTGCGCAACACAAGAGAAGGCTGTGTACACGGTTAGGGGGTGCCCAAGAAGCATGCAAAGGTATGGGGAAAGTGGATGGAGTATCGTAGTCTGCATTGAAATGTATATTCCGGTGGTATGTGGTGGTGTACCACCGAGGGTGTCCTTTTACTGTATTTCAGGGCATGTGGATTTGTTGTGGGTTGTTGATTGCCAAAAACCAATACAATTATTTTTAAAAAATGAATAAAGAAAGAAAAAGAATTCTGAAACTTAAATATGTGGCCCTATAGTGGTTGGATGCCATCAAATGGTTTCTGATAGAGTGAGCTGAGGCTCTTCCACTGGAAATCAAGCGGTTGTCCCAACTCTAAATGAGGCCAAGAAACCACAAGTGTGGAGGAATAAGACGCCACCATGTTTTCACGTGTCCCAATATCACCACGCTCTAAATGACTACTTTAATGAACCTCCATCTCCATTTTCCTGCTAACAACTTTTGGCAATATTAATATTTCAGCATTCTAAAAACTGGAATCAAAGCACACCAAATTCTCTGATACAACCATTTACAGAATAGCTGGATATCCAACAACCAAGCACAAAGGGAGGAAGCTGCATCCCTTAGCGTGTCCTCAGAGTAGTGATACAAGCAACAGAGGTAAATCACTTCTTTAGGTCTTCCTGTGAACGAATGACACTGAATATTAAAATACACTATCCACACTAGGCACCACGCCGCAGCCCTGCACTTGATTAAAATGGATCTGTAACTTCGAATATTAATCCACAACGGAAGAAGGCATAGAATGTCAGGCTCGGCTCAGAATTTGCTCATCTTTATTTACAGACAATCTGTTGTACTCTAAAGATTTGAAAAAATGCACTCGAAAGGACTAGTTCAGCTGAATAAGAAGATTTTCTTCCAGCTTTGCACCCTCTTGGGAATACTTCAATGAAATGGAAAGTCCTGGAACATTTAAAACTTTTTTCACGAAGTCTTCTCGTCCCTAAGAGATGCATAAATACATCAGCTAACAGCATACGGCAGAGCTAGTTTGTCCTACTGTAACTTTGTAATTTGCAGTTTTTATAAAACACGTGAATCCTTTATGAAAGAACCTCTTTCCCGGATTAAAGCTCAGCACTTCCAAGGGGACACAAGACAATATTTGCAAGAGGGAAAACAATTACATGTCTGTGTTTAGGAAAGTGAACTCGATGCCAACGCTCTCAAACCAGGCAGTGTGGCACTAGATAATTAAATACACTTTGGCTGGGGATGGCGAAAGATCAAAAGACTGTCCTGAATCCCTTTACCCAAGCTTCCTATGAAGATTACATTTACCTAATGAAGTATGACCAAGTATATCTGAAGGAAATGTAGCGTGGATATCAATTTTAAAGCATTCGTAAGAACATCACGTGGGAGAAAGCTTGATCCGTTTACCACCATCGTAAGACTCGAACACACACCACAAGATGAAATATATTGTTGTAAAAGTACCCTCCCTGCTGTACTAAAGATCTCTCCTGGCTTGCCTCCAAAAAGAAGAAACGGAGACAAACTTACTCAGGTAATTTTAATGCGGCACAGCGCCCAGCCACAAGCAGGTCCAAGCAGCTCAGATGTATGGACGCTCACGTGACCTTGAGCCCAGTAAAACCTGCAATAAAAAACAAGACAGCAATAACGAGAGCTGAACTCTGGGGAGGGAAGTCGGCTGCCTGCTTGCAGCAGAGGAGGGAGGCAGCGTCAGCACAAGTGAAGCGCTGGACAGCAGCGTCCGAGAGGAGCGGGGGCGAGTAGCGCGGCAGCCTGCAGAGCTGACCACACGCTCGTGCACAATGGCCATGTGTTTCCAATTATCGCGCCCGCGTCTGGGCACGATAATTGGAAACAGATGTCTGCCCTGCGCGTAACCGCAGGGAAAAGGCCATGACGCACGAGCGTGTGGTCAGCTTTCGAAACCCCCTAACTTAGAGTCTCGCCAGAGCAGCGCTTGCGCGCTACTCGAGGCTCGACTTAAAAACAGGAAGGATGACGACAACAAGACAATACAATTTAGGCAAGAGAAAGACAAAATTACACAATTAAACACTGGTGACACAGGAAGAGAAAAAACGGGCACAACGAGGCAGAAGGTCGCAGGGGCAGGCGCGAACCCTACCAGAACAGCGGCAGCACAACGGTGGAGCTACTGAGGGAGAGAGAAGGTCCCTGACCGGAGGTCAGGGATCCTGCAGCCTTGTCGCATCCTCTACAGCAGATGAGGTGGAGGCTACTGCTTTTTCATCTATAAAACTTTCAATGACGGTCAATTTAAAGTCATGAAAGATCTGTCTTCCTGTGGTGGTCTGATGGTAAACAACATAAGCAGTGTATATTGCCATCTGGATCAGGTGGGTAACCAGCTTCTTACACTATGTGCGAGTTTTACAACTTGTGTTGCATGGCTGAAGTACCTGGTAATTCTTATCTCCTGCGCCCATCTACTTTCTGTAATCCAGTATATAGTTGGGCTTGTGAACTTAGGCCAACTTGCCGCAAACCATGACCGCAGAAGTACTCTCGTCATGGATTGTGGTGCTCACGTACACATCCCGCCTATCGAAAAATTTGACTGTGAAAAGTTCTCCAGGTTTTTTGGAGCTTCTTACAGACAAGCTTCTGGAGGCATCCTCTGCAGCGACATCTCACTGTACAGCATGCCACAGTGCCAACTTTGTACAGCTTGCTGAACCGCACTTATCCCATATAGACATTGCCCACATAAAGGTTAGCACCTTTATGAAGCAATAGTTGGACAAGCTCCCATATAATCTTTACTGCGCATCCAAGCGTGGAAGGGCAACCTACAGGATTTTTAAGCAGAGTACTTACCTGTATACATTCTCAGGCTGTATACATTACTGGTAGAGCTTACAAAGAGCATGTACATTTTGATGCCTTAACAAGTTTTTTGCTCTGTATCTACAGCACGGAATGGGTAAATAAATCCAGTCCAGACCAGGGAGGGCACCACACTTTACATCCACAGAGAGAAACGATGAAAAGGCAAAAAAATAAAAAATGTGTGTATCTTTTACACAGTTCGGTTTGTAGGGGGGAGGCAGAGAGACTCTTGCGTTGTCCCGTCTCCTCCTCCAGGTAATGCTTTTCTAATCTTATTAACTGCACAGGGGCTGGCGAGTGTGGTGCCCGCTCTGGATTTATTTACCCCTTCCGTTCATGACGTGGCCGCAATTGCTATGGCTCATTCCCCCATGCAGGCAGGTCTGCCAGGGATGCAGGAGGTGCAAGCTAAACCTTACTCAAACAGATAACTCCTTGAAGATACTTCTGACAGGGAGACATTCATCACAGTTATAATAGCAACAACATGATGTATATGATAGAGATCAACTTTGTTAAGAACGAAGAATTTTGAGTTTACAGCCCTGAGGAAGTCGTAGAGTGATTTACCCAAAGACGAAACATGTGTTGGCTGGTGTAAGAGGTGCTAATCGATTTAAAAGACGAGATTTGATGAATCTGAAGATGTGTTTTTTCCCCTGGGGGCACAATAGTCCCCCTTTCCCTGGGGAAAACACTTAAAATATATATATAGTTTGCCCCAAAGGAGGTCCCCCCCCTTCTACATTTTTTTGCTACAAAAGGAGCTTAGCCCATGTGTGTATACACTTTTTTTTTTTTTAATTCCCCACCCCCAAACTAACACACCCCTGGTGACCTAGTTGCTTTCCTGGTTGTGAATCTCCACTGTGATCCACAAGCAGGAAAACCTTTCAGGGAGGCATCATTGGAAAGGGGGGAGACT
Organism: Calotriton arnoldi; assembly: GCA_963921515.1. Taxonomy (NCBI): domain Eukaryota; kingdom Metazoa; phylum Chordata; class Amphibia; order Caudata; family Salamandridae; genus Calotriton; species Calotriton arnoldi. Next base: position 334,492 of record CAWUFW010007527.1, on the reverse strand, counting down.
CCCCTTTTCAACGATGCCTCTCTGAACTGTGGGGAGGCACCCGGGAGAGAAAAAACCCCACCGGAGAGAGCACTTACCTCCTCCACATCCGTTGGAGAATATGTGATGTCGGCACGCCTCTGAGTGAGCTGACATCACAGGTGGGAAGGAGGGGTTTCGGGGGCTGAAGCGATTGTGCTTTGCCCCCACCCAGTAAAAAAAACAAAACAGAGGAATCCTCCAGTGCAAGCACAAAGGATCCTTTTAATGCCTTCCCAGTGTCGGCCAGTAGCCGACGGACGCACTGTGGAGGTAGTGCAGATGTCAGCCATAGGCCGACAGACTCACTAAAAGGGTTCAAATGTAGGTTGTGCGAAATTTGCCCCACAAAATCAGCAGACTTGAAGTTCAAAACAATTTAGTCTCTAGAAGGCATTTCCTTACCCTTACCCAGCCGGAGTACCCTCCAAAAAGTTAGCATGTTGCCAAATAATTCATCTGTGTAACCCACTCTTGACCCAATCCATTGAAATGACTTATTTCTCAGTTCTTCCCAACCTTCATGTTAGTTTTTATGAAGAGTGGGTTCATTTATTGAGACTAACACAAAAGTTGTGGCCTCGGGGGGTAATTGTAGGAACTGTGAGGAAGAAGCAGTTTTTGGGCTAGGGTGAATAGACTAGGATTGCTAACAGGGTTATTTTGTTTACTTCCGTCTTAGAACGCTGCTGCTCTGTAGGACACAATGTTTGGGCAGATGAAGTATTAACAGGGGCACTGAAGTTACACTGGCTGTTAACTGCCTCTATACAATTATTCAGATTTGCTTCCACCTTGGATAACCTGTTGCTGACCTTATGACACACTTTTAATAGCTTGCTGTATATCAAATAAACCTGTGTTGGTTCTATCCAAAACAGTACACCGAGTGTAGCCGAGAGAATTTACTATAGTTGCTCTATCATTGGTACCGGAAACGCTTAACCTCAACGGTTTAGTCTCACACAGTTGTTGATTGCAATGATACTGTCTTGGGGTGAGGTATTCTATTAGCAGCCTTTTTATTTATTTATTCTTTTGGCGAGTCCGTAGATTAACTAAGTGGTGTGCAAACAATTAGTCGAGAGTCTGTTGGAACTAAGGGGGTTTTACTCCTAGTAGAGGTTGAACCAATCAAATTGCCTTCGGGTGCAGCAACTGATGTGGCAGGGTTAGTAAAAAGAGGAGTTGTTCAACTGCTTTTTGAGTGATGGATATATATATATATATATATATATATATATATATATATATATATATATATATATATATCTCACAAACAAACTCCTCCACAAGAAAGAGCAGAGGCCACACAGGGGAAAACCATGGAAGCGCTTTATTTCAATTCTGTGGCGAATGCATTTCGGCTTTAGATTCTGCCTTCATCAGCGCCCAGGTGTTTAGCAGGCTTCCATCATCACGGTAAGTTTGTCCTACTGCTCTTTTGTTGGTGAAGGTCAGCTCCGCCCCCACAATTTCACCTTGCACCAATACCAGTTCACAAGATTGCTGTGAACTGCAGGCCCCAGAATGCATTGTTCCAAATCTGGGTGAGTGATACATGGAATGAAAATCAAACCAGAGTGGCTGGGCGGTAGCGCAGAGGATTCCGCAATGAAAGTGTCCAGATATTTCTGCTATGAAAGAAATGCAGTGCCTCCTCGAGTCCCCAAACCTATATTAAACACCCATTACTTCGCGGCTTATACTCCGCATACCATTACTTATCAAGCGTTACAATGCATGCGATGTAACAACACGTAGCCTTTAATACGCAAGTTGTTACATCGCATGCGTTGTAATGGCTATCCACATCGTTGTGAAGAAACGGACGCGCTTCCGTTTCCTCACAACAATGTGCACCTCTGACGACACTGGAAGCCGGAGAAGAGAGGAACCACGCTTGAAGGAGAAGAGAGGAACCACGAAGAGAGAGCGGTAAGAGGGGCTGTGTAGTTTTTAAGGGTTTAGGGTAGGGGGGAGGATCGTGCAGGGGGTAGTGTTTTAGGGTAGTGTAGTTGTGTTTTTGTAGTGTAGAGTAGTGTATTTGGGTTTAGGGTAGTGGCGGGGGGGGTGGGTCATGCAGGGTAGTGTTTCGGTGTAGGGACCGGACTGGGGGTAGGGGCAGGGTCATGCTGGGGGTAGTGTTTTAGAGTTGTGGTGTTTGTTTAGGGTAGTGTTTGGGTAGTGTTGTGAAGTTTGTGAGGAACGGACTGGGGGTAGGGGCAGGGTCGTGCTGGGGGTAGTGTTTTAGGGTAGTGTTGTGGTGTTAGTGTAGTGTAGGGTAGTGTTTTTAGGGTTTAGGGTAGTGTCAGTGGGTCGTGCAGGGTAGTGTTTCAGTGTAGGGAACGGACTGGGGGTAGGGGCAGGGTCGTGCTGGTAGTAGTGTTTTAGGGTTTAGGGTGGTGTTTGTGTAGGGTAGTGTTTTAGGGTTTAGGGTAGTGTGGAGGGGTAGTGTTTGAGGGTTTGGGTAGTGTTGTGAAGTTTGTGATGTGTAGGGTAGCGTATTTGTATTTAGTATCTGAAAGAGACACGTTAGTGATAGATTCCTTACCTTAGAATATCCCCAGGCGTCAGGCTGGATCCGGAAAAGTTTTGCGTAGCAGTACCCTTGCGCGTCGGTAGGCGGCGTCGTGCGGCTCCGCGTCCGTCGTCGGCGTCGTGATCGCCGGGATGACGTCGCGGGCAGTACTTAGGCGCCGCCCCTGCGCGCTGACGTCAGTTCTTCTTTTTCCGCGCCAGTAAGCGCAGATCCGGGAAGAGCAGTGCCCTGGTCAATTTTTGACCATACTTTTTGGTGATTTTTCACTGTGTTTTTCCAGCTTTCAGGTGTCGTAGGGATGCCCGGCTTCAAGCGATGCGGCGCCTGTGCGCGGATGATGTCCGTCACCGACCCGCATTGGGAGTGTCTCTTCTGCCTCGGCCGAGGCCACGACACCGAGTCTTGTCCCGAATGCCAGGCCCTCAACCCGAAGGCTTTGCGAGAGCGGTCTCGAAAGCTCCTCGAGGCCCGGCATTCGGCTCCGCGGAAGCCCCGGTCGCGTGAGAGGTCCAGGGGTCGCTCGCGGAGTGCACACCGGTCGTCGGCGTCGAAGTCTTCTTCGTCCGGTAAGTCTCGACACAAGAAGTCCAAGAAGCATCGTCGCTCTCGGACTTCGCCTCGCCGGTCTCGCGACTCGGCTGAGGCCCCTCCCGGCACCGTCCCCGCCCCCGCGGCCCCGGACTTGCCTGTGGAGTCGCCCCCGTCATACCCGCCCTTCCCGGGTTCGGGGGCGGATCCGGCCAAGGTACAGGAGTTCCTGTCGGCCATGGCCCGCCTCTTCGGGCCTTCAGGCCCCTCCGGTGCGCCTTCGGGCCCCGCGGGCCCTGATGGGGTTGATCCGGCGTCGCCGGCGGCTCCGGCCCCGGCGTCGCCCGAGCCTCCAGCCTCGATCCCGGCTCCGGCTCCGGCCCCGGCCTCGATCCCGGCTCCACAACCCCCATCGACGCCGGTCGACCTCACGACACCCTCCGCCGGCGCCGATGTCTCCGGTGCCGTTCTCGACGCCGCCCTGGGCTCCGGGCGGCGTCGTCCCCAGTTCCTTCCGGCTCCGGACTTGGACCCGGAGCGACGTCGCTCGACGCCGGCTCCGGCGCCGATGGGACCTTGGGTCCCAAATGTCCCTCCTCCTCCTTATTTTGAACCAGAGGAGGACCAGGAGGACTGGGAGGGGTCTGATGACCCTCTGACACGCAACTGTCAGTATGATGAGGACTGGACAGAGAGTCTAGGGGAGGCCAGTGGTCTGGATACTTCTCCTGACACTGGCATGCTGTCTCCTCCCGTGGCTACGGAGGAGGGGGCCAATTTTGGTACGGTGTTGCGTAGGGCTGCTGGGGCCTTACGTCTCCAGCTCCCTACTTTGACGGTCAAGCCTAACATCTTGACAGAGGTGCTTCAGCCGGCAGCCTCCTCTGCGGAGACTGTGCTGCCGTTTAACGACGCCCTCACGGACGTTCTTTTGGGCGCCTGGTCCAAGCCCAACACAGGGGCTCCTGTGGATCGGAACGTGTCACGACGCCATCGCCCCGCTCCGGGCGACCCCCTGTTTCTTTCTGTCCACCCCACTCCTGAGAGCTTGGTTGTCCAAGCCTCCGCTTCCCAAACCGCCTTCCCTACCGCTCCTCCGGATAGGGAATCCAAACGCCTGGATCAGTTTGGGAAGAAAGGTTTTTCTTCCTCCAGTGCTGGCTTGCGGTCCGTTAACACCGCTTGTCTTTTGGGCCGATATACCCACTCTCTGTGGGATTCGGTGGCGGATGTTTTGCCCCAGTGCCCTGAGGAGGTCCAGGCACTGCTTTCCCGCGCCATTGCGGAAGGAAGGGATGCGGCCAAATACACTATCCGTTGTGGCCTTGACACCGCCGACTCGCTGGGCAGGTCGATTGCAACGACGGTGGCGCTCCGACGCCACGCCTGGCTAAGAACCACTGGTTTTTCAGGGGATGTCCAGAATACTCTCATGGACATGCCCTTTGATGGAGTCGGTCTTTTTGGGTCCAAAGCAGACCATGCGTTGGAGCGCTTTAAGGACTCACGGGCTACTGCCAAGTCCCTGGGCCTTTCTGCTACACGCCCTCCGCTGCCTTCTGCTTTTCGCCCCTATCGTGGCCACGGTAGGGGCGCCCCTTCACGTCAGCAGCCCAGCCACCGGCCCGCGCAGCAGGCGTCTTCGCGTGGCCGAGGACGTGGATTCCGCCGTGGCGGATCGGGCAACCAGCGTGCGGGTCAGGCCACCACCTCCAACCCGTCCGCGGCCTCCAAGCCCTCCTAGTCCCTCCTTTCAGGTGCACGGCACGCCAGTAGGGGCAGGGTCCGCCATCACCTTCCCCACTGGCGCACCATCACCTCGGACAGGTGGGTCTTGGACATTGTCCGAAGGGGCTACTCCCTCCCCTTCGAGACCACCCCCCAGCCATGCCACCTCAATTCCACCGCATGTCAGGGGATCACTTGGTGCTTCTACAGAAGGAAGTCACGGCCCTCTTGACCAAGAGGGCCATCGAGCATGTTCCGACCCCAGAAGTAGGGCGTGGTTGCTACTCCCACTACTTTCTGGTGCCCAAAAAGGACAAGGAGGACATGCGTCCTATCTTGGACCTCCGGAACGTCAATCGCTTCCTCCGGAAGGAGAAGTTCAAGATGCTCACCCTAGCTCAGGTCTTGACTGCCCTCGACCCTGGAGACTGGTTGGTAGCGTTGGACTTGCAGGACGCGTATTTCCACATCCCCGTCCTGCCGGCCCACCGGCGTTACCTTCGGTTCACGGTAGGCCCCGAGCATTTTCAGTTCACCGTGCTCCCCTTTGGCCTTACCAGTGCCCCTCGGGTGTTCACGAAAGTGATGGCGGTGGTCGCAGCTCATCTGCGCCGGGCAGGGGTTTCAGTCTTCCCCTACCTCGACGACTGGCTGCTGAAGGCGGGCTCGTCCCAGGCAGTCGTCTCCCACCTCCAGACTACGGCCGAACTCCTGCACTCGCTGGGGTTCTCCATCAATGTGCCGAAGTCGCATCTAATTCCTTCTCCACAGCTCCTTTTCATCGGAGCAGTTCTGGACACGACGCAGTTTCGGGCCTATCCTCCCGAACGGCGAGTCCGGGATATTCAGGCTATGATTCCGATCTTTCGGCCTTTATCCTGGGTTTCGGTACGGATGACCCTGAGGCTGCTGGGCCTCATGGCCTCCTGCATCCTGCTGGTCAATCATGCCAGATGGCATATGCGGGCTCTGCAGTGGGACCTGAAGTTCCAGTGGGCGCAGCACCAGGGCAACCTGTCCGATCACGTCCAGATCTCGGAGGGGACTGCAAAACAGTTGCAGTGGTGGCTCTCGAACCGGCAATGGGTCATGGGCAGATCCCTCTCCCTTCCCCAGCCAGAGCATACAGTTGTGACGGACGCGTCCCTTCTGGGATGGGGCGGTCACATGGGAGAGGCGGAGATCAGAGGCCTCTGGTCTCCGGCGGAGTCCCGGCTCCATATCAACCTTCTGGAGCTCCGGGCGATCCGGCTTGCACTCAAGGCATTCCTTCCCTCTGTCAAAGGGAAGGTAGTGCAGGTGTTCACAGACAACACCACCGCCATGTGGTACTGCAACAAACAGGGCGGGGTGGGGTCTTGGACCCTTTGTCAGGAGGCTCTGCGCCTCTGGACATGGCTGGAACATCAGGGCATGTTCCTGATGGTTCAACACCTGGCAGGTTCTCTGAACGCCAGGGCGGACGAACTCAGCCGCAGGTGCATGATGGATCACGAATGGCGTCTTCACTCGGAAGTGGCGCAAGGACTCTTTCTACAGTGGGGAGAGCCTTGGTTAGATCTATTCGCCACCGAAGAGAACGCGCAATGTCATCAGTTCTGCGCGTTGGAATTTCCAAGGCGGCACTCGCTCGGCGACGCTTTTCGTCGCGAGTGGAGTTGCGGTCTGTTGTACGCCTTTCCGCCTATACCACTTCTACCCAGAGTGTTGAAGAAGTTTCGGCACGACCGGGCCCAAGTCATTCTTGTGGCTCCGGACTGGGCTCGAAGAGTTTGGTATCCCGAGCTACTCAATATGAGCATAGATCCCCCGATCCGTCTGCCTCTTCGGGAGGATCTTCTGTCGCAGCAGCAGGGGACGGTCCTCCACCCGAACCTGTCCAGTCTACACCTGCTTGCGTGGAGATTGAGCGGCGGCAGTTGATTCCTTTCGACTTGCCTCCCGAAGTTTGTGATGTGATTCTGGCAGCCAGGCGTCCCTCCACTAAGGTGGTATACGCCTGCAGGTGGAACAAATTTGTGGCATGGTGCACAGCAAAGGCTGTGGATCCCCTTTCTGCCCCTCTTTCTGAGGTCCTTCTGTTCCTTCTCTCTCTGGCCCAACAGGGTTCTGCCCTGGGTACCATCAAGGGTTATCTTTGTGCTATCTCGGCCTTCCTCAGGCTCCCTGATCAGCCCTCCTTTTCAAGTCCCCTGTTGTTAACAGGTTCTTAAAAGGCATTACTCACCTCTTCCCTCCTGTTCCGTTTGTAATGCCTCAGTGGGACTTGAACTTGGTTCTTACCTTTTTAATGTGCGCTCCCTTTGAGCCTCTGCATAACTGTCCTCTTCGTCTTCTGACTCTAAAGGCAGCCTTTCTGGTGGCCATCACCTCCGCTCGGCGGGTGAGTGAGCTCCAGGCTCTTTCTTGCAAACCTCCCTTTCTGTCTGTTCATCCAGACAAGGTTGTTCTTCGGACGCGTCCGTCCTTCTTGCCAAAGGTGGTTACTGCTTTCCACATTGGGCAGACCATCACTTTGCCCACCTTCTTTCCGCCTCCGCATCCTTCCAGAGAGGAAGAGAGGCTCCACCGTCTGGACCCAAAACGTGCGCTCTCCTTCTATATCGACCGCACGAAACACTTCCGGGTGGATGACCAGCTCTTTGTTGGCTACGTGGGCGCCAAAAAAGGTCGGGCGGTGCACAAGAGGACCATCTCCCGCTGGGTTACCTTGTGCATCAAGACCTGCTATTCTTTGGCTAAGAAGGAGCCTCCTGTTGGGCTGCGTGCCCATTCCACCAGGGCAACGGCTGCTACCACGGCCTTGGGCCGCGGTGTTCCGCTGCCGGTTATCTGTCAGGCAGCTACGTGGGCCTCGCTGCACACGTTTACTAAGCATTACTGCCTTGACAGTCAGGTCCGGAGGGACGGCTTCTTTGGCCGTTCTGTCCTCCAGGACTTCCTTGTCTGATCTTTGTTCGCAGACCCACCACCGGGGTTGGTATTGCTGGGGTATCTATTCTAAGGTAAGGAATCTATCACTAACGTGTCTCTTTCAGATGCACAAGTTACTAACTTGTGTAACGATATATCTGTAAGAGACAGTAGTTAGTGATAGATTCCTACCGCCCACCCATCCTCCCCGTTCTGCGAACTGATTTCTAGGGTTAAGGACATCCCTTTCAGGGCCCTAGTATTTTTCAGACACCTGTGTCAGCTTCTTGCATGGCTCTGCGTTCCTGGCGCGGAAAGTCGTGTACAGAACTGACGTCAGCGCGCAGGGCGGCGCCTAAGTACTGCCCGCGACGTCATCCCGGCGATCACGACGCCGACGACGGACGCGGAGCCGCACGACGCCGCCTACCGACGCGCAAGGGTACTGCTACGCAAAACTTTCCGGATCCAGCCTGACGCCTGGGGATATTCTAAGGTAAGGAATCTATCACTAACTACTGTCTCTTACAGATATATCGTTACACAAGTTAGTAACTTGTGCATTTAGCGTAGTGTTGGGGGGGGGGGGTTTTAAAATTCAAAAAAGGAGTTGAAAAAGTATGCAGGGTAAATGTCTCTTTAAATGCTTTTGAATACACTTGCAATGTAAATGTATGCGAACGTAAAACTTGCGTAGTAACTGTACTTGCGAACTAAAAACAACGTTGTAAAAGTATGTGTTTTGGTTCACGAAGTAACAACATATTATTTATATATATATATATATATATATATATATATATATATATATATATATATATATATATATATATATTCACTGAAAAAACCATAGGTTTAGGGACAGTTCTAGTTAGTTGGACATTTCACTCGTACAAAACCATAGAAATTCCCCGTTATAGTTAGTTCAGCTAACTATAACTCGCGCCCCCGCAATGCACTGCTGATGACGTCACATATTACATCACTCATGACATGGTCAGTGACATCACTGATGACATCACTGATGACATCACTGACATCATCCAGTGACTGTGTTTCTGTAAAGTTTAAATATGTTTAATATATATAGGGAAAGGCGTATTGAAGAATGAGTGGGTGTATAAGTGTCTGAATGGATGATTTAGTACGTGCGTGACTGACTCTACAAGTGAGTGATTAAACGTATCTCACTGAATGCATGGGTTAGTGACTAAACTGTGTGAATGTCTGTATCCGTCTGTTGGTGTGTAAGTGGATGCATGGATTTGCAAATAGCTACATGAGTGTCTATATGGGTTATTGATTGGTTCTCTGAGTATCTGTATGGCTTCCTGAGTTTGTGTGGGTGGGGTGTGTGTGACTCTGTACATAGATGTGTGAGTGGGTGATTCACTGGGTGCATGATTTCAAGAGTGCATCTGTGATGGACTGCTTGGGTGGGTGAGTGTGTGTATGGGTGTGTTAGTGAGTGAATGTATATCTCAGTGGTACATGTGCGAGTAACTACATATGTAAAAGGCAGTATATATGTGTGTTAGAGTATTTAAATGGCTATAAGTGAGTGTGTGATTGTGAGAGTGGCTGTATGGATGCGTGTGTGCTTGTATCAGTTATTGTATAAGAGCGTAAGAATGTGCTAGTATTTGTATGAGTAAGTGAGCTGGTGTGTGTATAACTGTATAGGTGAGTAAATGGGTGTGTGATTAATTTTTTGCATGACTGACTAGGTGTGTGAGTACCTCTATGGATGAGTGGCGGTGTGTGAGTGTTTATATAGGTGTATGAGTGCATATGATAGTCCTGTACTGAGTGACTAAGGGTGAGTGACTGTAAGGGTGAGTGACTGTAAGGGTGAGTGACTGTAAGGGTGAGTGACTGTAAGGGTGAGTGACTGTAAGGGTGAGTGACTGTAAGGGTGAGTGACTGTAAGGGTGAGTGACTGTAAGGGTGAGTGACTGTAAGGGTGAGTGACTGTACGGGTGAGTGACTGTACGGGTGAGTGACTGTACGGGTGAGTGAGTAGATGTGTGTGTGTAGACCTAAGAATCAGTGAGTGGGTATGTAGTTATTGGTTTTGGAGTGTGTATGGTTTTGAGAATGGCAGTCTGTAATTTAGAGTGGGTGTATCAAAAGTTATATTGGGGTGTGAGAAGATGCATGAAATTATCACATGGATGATGTCATTTGAGATGTCATCAGTGATGTCACTGACCATGTCATGAGTGATGTAATATGTGACGTCATCAGCAGTGCATTGCGGGCGCGAGTTATAGTTAGCTGAACTAACTATAACGGGGAATTTCTATGGTTTTGTACGAGTGAAATGTCCAACTAACTATAACTGTCCCTAAAACCTATGGTTTTTTCAGTGAATTTCAAAGGTTTTTTAAATGCTAGTTTCTAACTATGCCTACAGAGGTAGGACATGTGAAGAAAGAAGAAAAAACGCACAGAAAGAAGCAAAAGAAATGCAGAAAGAAGCAACAGAAGTCCACAAAGACGAAGAAAAGTGCAGGAAGAAGCAAAAGATGTGCATAAAGAACCAACAGAGGAGCAGAAAGAGGCCTTGTTGCAAAATCATCCTGTGCCCACAACTTTTTCAGACGGGTACTGGTGGTAACTGACTTTGACTAACCAGAGCCAGTGCTATGCTAAAAGACACTTAGAATACAGTGAAAACACCTACATACACTAGGGAACACTATGCGTTGAGGTACCCCTGTGATTAGCATGACCTCCTCTGTAAGTCCCTAGTACATAATAGGGCAGGGGGATTAAAACTACCTCTTAAAACGCGCTACAGGGTGCGTTTGCACAGTGGTGAAGGGGGGGGCCTAAGGTGACATGTGTGCAAACGCGCCCCGTGGCGCGTTTTAAGTTGCGGGATTAAGTCCCCTTGAATCCTGAGGGTCCCTGGGGCCCAACTAGCCCCCCAGGTACCTACAGTTAGGACCACAGAGCTGAGTTGCAGAGAGGCGTTCCGAGGCCACGCACCTTTTTTCACCTCTCTGCAACGCAACTCTGTTGTGCTTACTGAAGGTACCTGGTGGGCTAGTTGGCCCCCAGGGTCCCTCAGGATTCAAGGGGAATTAATTCCCCAACTTAAAACGCACCACAGGGCGTGTTTGCTCACATGTCACCTGAGGCCCCGCCCCCTCCCTTCACCACTCTGCAAACGCGCCCCGTGGCGCGTTTTTAGTTGGGGGATTAGGTCACCTTGAATCCTGAGGGTCCCTGGGGCCCAACTAGCCCACAAGGTACTTCCAGTAAGCACCACAGGCCTGCGTTGCAACGCCTGTAACAAATTGTGCAGTTGTGTTTAGGTAGTGAAGGGGGTCGTGCTGGGGGTAGTGTTTTAGGGTTTAGGGTAGTGCAGTGGTGTTTGTGTAGTGTAGGGAGTCGTGCTGGGGGGAGATTTAGGGTTTAGGGTAGTGCAGTGGTGTTTGGGTAGTGTAGGGGGTCGTGCTGGGGGTAGTGTTTTAGGGTTTAGGGTAGTGCAGTGGTGTTTGGGTAGTGTAGGGGGTCGTGCTGGGGGTAGTGGTTTAGGGTAGTGCAGTGGTGTTGGGGCAGTGTAGGGGTTCGTGCTGGGGGTAGTTTTTTAGGGTTTAGGGTAGTGCAGTGGTCTTTGCGTAGTGTAGGGGGTAGTGTTTTAGGGTTTAGGGTAGTGCAGTGGTGTTCGTGTAGTGTAGGGGGTCGTGCTGGGGGTAGTGTTTTAGGGTTTAGGGCAGTGCAGTGGTGTTGGGGCAGTGTAGGGGGTCGTGCTGGGGGTGGTGTTTCAGGGTTTAGGGCAGTGGTGTTCGGGCAGTGTAGGGGGTCTTGCTGGGGGTGATGTTTCAGGGTTTAGGGCAGTGCAGTGGTGTTAGGGCAGTGTAGGGGGTCTTGCTGGGGGTGGTGTTTCAGGGTTTAGGGCAGTGCAGTGGTGTTCGTGCAGTGTAGGGGGTCGTGCTGGGGGTGGTGTTTCAGGGTTTAGGGCAGTGCAATGGGGTTCGGGCAGTGTAGGGGGTCATGAAGGGGGTGGTGTTTCAGGGTTTAGGGCAGTGCAGTGGGGTTCGGGCAGTGTAGGGGGTCGTGAAGGGGGTGGTGTTTCAGGGTTTAGGGCAGTGCAGTGGGGTTCGGGCAGTGTAGGGGGTCGTGCAGGGGGTGGTGTTTCAGGGTTTTGGGCAGTGCAGTGGTGTTGGGGCAGTGTAGGGGGTCGTGCTGGGGGTGGTGTTTCAGGGTTTAGGGCAGTGCAGTGGTGTTCGGGCAGTGTAGGTGGTCGTGTAGGGGGTGGTGTTTCAGGGTTTAGGGCAGTGCAGTGGTGTTCTGGCAGTGTAGGGGGTCGTGCTGGGCCTGGTGTTTCAGGGTTTAGGGCAGTGCAGTGGTGTTCGGGCAGTGTAGGGGGTCGTGCTGGGCCTGGTGTTTCAGGGTTTAAGACAGTGCAGTGGTGTTCGGGCAGTGTAGGGGGTCGTGCTGGGGCTGGTGTTTCAGGGTTTTGGGCAGAGCAGTGGTGTTTGGGAAGTGTAGGGGGTCGTGCTGGGGGTGGTGTTTCAGGGTTTAGGGCAGTGCAGTGGTGTTCGGGCAGTGTAGGGGGTCGTGCTGGGGGTGGTGTTTCAGGGTTTAGGGCAGTGTAGGGGTTTCTTGCTGGGGGTGGTGTTTCAGGGTTTAGGGCAGTGGTGTTCGGGCAGTGTAGGGGGTCTTGCTGAGGGTAGTGTTTCAGGGTTTAGGGCAGTGCAGTGGTGTTCGGGCAGTGTAGGGGGTCGTGCTGGGGGTGGTGTTTCAGGGTTTAGGGCAGTGCAGTGGTGTTCGTGCAGTGTAGGGGGTCGTGCTGGGGGTGGTGTTTCAGGGTTTAGGGCAGTGCAGTGGGGTTCGGGCAGTGTAGGGGGTCATGAAGGGGGTGGTGTTTCAGGGTTTAGTGCAGTGGGGTTCGGGCAGTGTAGGGGGTCGTGAAGGGGGTGGTGTTTCAGGGTTTAGGGCAGTGCAGTGGGGTTCGGGCAGTGTAGGGGGTCGTGCAGGGGGTGGTGTTTCAGGGTTTTGGGCAGTGCAGTGGTGTTCGGGCAGTGTAGGGGGTCGTGCTGGGGGTGGTGTTTCAGGGTTTAGGGCAGTGCAGTGGTGTTCGGGCAGTGTAGGGGTCGTGCAGGGGGTGGTGTTTCAGGGTTTAGGGCAGTGCAGTGGTGTTCTGGCAGTGTAGGGGGTCGTGCTGGGGCTGGTGTTTCATGGTTTAGGGCAGTGCAGTGTTGTTCGGGCAGTGTAGGGGGTCGTGCTGGGGCTGGTGTTTCAGGGTTTAGGGCAGTGCAGTGGTGTTCGGGCAGTGTAGGCGGTCGTGCTGGGGCTGGTGTTTCAGGGTTTAGGGCAGTGCAGTGGTGTTCGGGCAGTGTAGGGGGTCGTGCTGGGCCTGGTGTTTCAGGGTTTAAGACAGTGCAGTGGTGTTCGGGCAGTGTAGGGGGTCGTGCTGGGGCTGGTGTTTCAGGGTTTTGGGCAGAGCAGTGGTGTTCGGGCAGTGTAGGGGTCGTGCTGGGGGTGGTGTTTCAGGGTTTAGGGCAGTGTAGGGGGTCGTGCTGGGGGTGGTGTTTCAGGGTTTAGGGCAGTGCAGTGGTGTTCGGGCAGTGTAGGGGGTCGTGCTGGGGGTGGTGTTTCAGGGTTTAGGGCAGTGTAGGGGGTCTTGCTGGGAATGGTGTTTCAGGGTTTAGGGCAGTGGTGTTCGGGCAGTGTAGGGGGTCGTGGCGGGGGTGGTGTTTCAGGGTTTTGGGCAGAGCAGTGGTGTTAGGGCAGTGTAGGGGGTCGTGCTGGGGGTGGTGTTTCTGGGTTTAGGGCAGTGCAGTGGTGTTCGGGCAGTGTAGGGGGTCGTGCTGGGGGTGGTGTTTCAGGGTGTAGGGCAGTGTAGGGGGTCTTGCTGGGGGTGGTGTTTCAGGGTTTAGGGCAGTGCAGTGGTATTCGGGCAGTGTAGGGGGTCTTGCTGGGGGTAGTGTTTCAGGGTTTAGGGCAGTGCAGTGGGGTTCGGGCAGTGTAGGGGGTCGTGAAGGGGGTGGTGTTTCAGGGTTTAGGGCAGTGCAGTGGTGTTCGGGCAGTGTAGGGGGTCATGCTGGGGGTTGTTTCAGGGTTTAGGGCAGTGCAGTGGTGTTCGGGCAGTGTAGGGGGTCGTGCAGGGGCTGGTGTTTCAGGGTTAAGGGCAGTGCAGTGGTGTTCGGGCAGTGTAGGGGGTCGTGCTGGGGGTAGTGTTAGGGTTTAGGGTAGTGCAGTGGTGTTTGGGTAGTGTAGGGGGTCGTGCTGGGGGTAGTGTTTTAGGATTTAGGTTAGTGCAGTGGTGTTTGGGTAGTGTAGGGGGTCATGCTGGGGGTAGTGTTTTAGGGTTTAGGGTAGTGCAGTGGTGTATGTGTAGTGTATGGGGTCGTGCTGGGGGTAGTGTTTTTGGGTTTAGGGTGGTATTTGTGTAGTGTAGGGGGTCATGTTTATGGGTAGTGCAGTGGTGTTTGGGTAGTGTAGGGGGTCGTGCTGGGGGTAGTGTTTTTAGGATTTCGGTTAGTGCAGTGGTGTTTGGGTAGTGTAGGGGGTAGTGTTTTAGGGTTTAGGGTAGTGCAGTGGTGTTTGTGTAGTGTAGGGGGTCATGTTTTAGGGTAGTGCAGTGGTGTTTGGGTAGTGTAGGGGGTCATGCTGGGCGTAGTGTTTTAGGGAAGTGCAGTGGTGCTTGTGTAGTGTAGGGGGTCGTGCTGGGGGTAGTGTTTTAGGGTTTAGGGTAGTGCAGTGGTGTTTTTGTAGTGTAGGGGGTCATGTTTTAAGATGCAACGCTCCAATACCTGACCAGTCTGCACTACATAAAACTGCAAAAAAACTAAAAATGAAGTGTTTTGCACACTTTTGTCATTGGGCTATATGTAGGCTACATCTGGGTAATATTTGTGCTACATTTGGGCTCTTTTTTCTCTGGTGGCCATCTTGGAAGACTTCTTTGTTATGAAGTTTCCTAATTTCGTCATTTACTGCAGTCTCCTCAGTAGGAAATGCTTTCAGTTTTTTACTTTGATTCCGTCAAGAAGGCATTCAGATGTCTCACATTTGCCATAAATTCAGAATGTTAGCACTCTAGTTGCTCATTAGATCACTGTAGTAAAGCTACTGCTCACCAGGGAGTTAACTGGAAGTCTGCTGCTGGTATTGAAAGTTATTGTTTCAGTCTGCATGTCAGAATTTTCTAATGAAATGGAAGAGGATTTGAGATCTCACTTAAAACATGCCCTCATTTTTCTTTCTGCAGCACTAACCATAATTTCTATTTCAAAAAGAACCCCATCATTTTGTTCCTTTTTAAATTAAATGTTTTAAGTGTTACCAGTTTATTCCAATCAAGATGGCTTCAGGTGTGCCATACTTTTGTCATAAGTAAGGCTGTTAGCACTCTAGTTGTTCTTTAGAACACTCTGGGAAGCTGCAGTAGAACACAAAGGAATCAACTGACAGTCTCTGCCCTTGTTGGATGTACATGTTTTACTGAGAATGTCAGACTTCATTCTCACATGACTGTGAAAGATAATGTGAATTTACAGAAAATATGCTCTCATTTTAGCTTCTGGAGCACCTTCCAAAACTCTATAGGACAAGCATGTGAAAATAGTTTTCTCTCAAACATGATTCATGATATCCCAGCAGAAGGTTTTTCACAGGGTAAAATCACCTTAGAACACACCACAATTCCTGAAATTAGTATGGTACCATCAACAAACGAATTCTAATGTAACTAAAGTCTGTTATCACCCTTTATAGTTCTCCTTTTGGTAACCCTCAAAATCTTTGATTCACTACATAGCATTTCAATGGGGGTACTATCATGTATATTGGTCCCAAGATGGCTGCCAGCAATTCCAGGATGAAGTGCTGACAGCCAATCAGATCTCACGATGACATGTGTGGTTAGGCTCCGCCCAGATATGTGATTTTACTTTTGATTTTCTCAGGAACTACTGAACGGATTTACGCCAAAAGGCACGACTCTGAACCAAGGGCTACCTTTTTGCCAAATTTGGTGTAATTCCGTTCAGCAGTTAGGGCTGTAGCTGCGACTAAAGGTTCCTATGGAAAATTGCATGGGGAAAACATGTTTTGGGCCCCCCCTTTTTTCTTGGCCCCCCCTTGACGAATCACCCCGAAACTTTCAAGATAGGAGCAAACCGGAGCGGGCCATAAGTTTTGAAAATTTCGCGAAGATTCGTCAACCGGCGCCAAAGTTATTGGGAATAGAATGTTGCGGATTTCCTATGGAAAATAGGTCCTAACTATAACTATCTACTGGCGACCGCCAGTAGATAAAATATATATATATATATATATATATATATATATATATATATATATATACACACACACACAAAACTTTATTCGGCAGTAACTCCGCCATAAAAGCGATGGTACATTAAGAACAGCATCAAATTCATTAAAAAGCATGTTAATTCATCGTGCAATAATCATTCAAAAGTCACTATCAATCTCCTGGTAATCTAAGCAGTCTCAATCTCTAAAATAGCTCTTAATAGTACATTGAAACAGCATTAAATAATTACATAGATTCCTATAGCATAAATACAGTCATAAAATCTTAAAATTTCCCTGTGCATTTACTTCAACTATCGCTCTTGCATAAATCCATGGTAACCTTCTCCATCTTAGTCAAATCTGGATTTCCTAGATCTTAACATTGCACTTAAAAATTGCGTAACAACATAAACTGTACGATCAGTTTGCAATAGTTACAAGGGCAACACGTGCTTGCCTGAAGCCCATTTCTTTTAAATAGGGTTTAGGAAATTGTCGTCTAGGATGGGAAAAATATTTGCATAAAAGGACAAAATGTAAAATATCCTGTGGAGACCTATTGTCGCAGCCACAGAGCCCCCTTTCCTCAGTGCATGCTACAAAACCAGGAGGGGAGGCAACTAAGTGGTGAAGCATGTTAAATCTAAAACGGGTATTAAAAAAACGCTCATGAGGATTGGTTAAAATTGAGAGGTAAGGACGCTATACCTGGCGTTGATTTAACTAACGCGTGAGCTCTTACCTTAGGCTTTTAAGTTCATTACCTTCACGCTCAACGCTTTGTTCTAAAAAAAAAAATAGATCTTTAATTAACTTTTTATCCACCCTCTTCACTTTCTCATAATTCATGAATATATCTGGTCTTCCAAGGGCACTAAATGCATCTTTAATATATCTTAGCCAAGGGATTTGCAATGCATGATTCATGGAAAGACAATCCACAATTACTGCTTGATTAAAAGAAGCCTCTTCGTTGGACCATACATTTACCCAGCAGAGCAGGGGCTTAACTGCAACTAAGTCTGTGATATATTTGACCCCCAGTTCCTCGTGTACAGCGTGTGTGGGTGTTCCCTGTGGCACTTTCAGAATCCATCTTAAAAAATTTTTGGGGATGGTTTGTAATTTTTCAACTGCCTTATCACCCCAGATCTCACTTTCATACGCGGCTTTAGAAATACAAAATGCCTGATATAATTTTAAGATCACCCCCGGAAACCATGTGCCTAGTCTATGTGCATAATTAGCAATAGCTCCCAGGGCTTTATTCATGTCTTATACCTTTTCCTCCTTCAGACTATTCCAATTTTAATTTATCATCTAATAAAACACCCAAATAACTAAAAGTCGGGACTTTGGCTAAATTAGTAGTGCCTGCCTTATAGGTTTTTGTGCTAGCCCCCCGGCACCCTATTTCCATAACAAATGATTTAGTAAAATTGGGTGATAAATCCAACTTGTTCATGAAGTAGACAAATCCATCAATTAAAACTTGCAGTGCTCTGGATGTTCTAGCTATAAGCACCGCGTTGTCTGCGTGTAACAGGACTGGTCTAGTGCCTATTCTCGGGGTGTCCACGTGTAATGAAATCAGATGGGATTCTATCCCATTAATATACAGTGTGAATAAAAAAGGGGCAAGAATGCACCCTTGACGCACACCTCTTGAACACATAAAATTATCGGTAAGCCCTCCCTCCTGAGTAAAACGAACTACGGCTGTTGTGTTAGCATATAGTGACATTAAAACATTTATTATTGCACACTCGTCGCCTATCTCAACAAGTAGAGCCCACAATTTACTACGGTTCACTCTATCAAACGCCGCAGTAAGGTCCATAAACCCCAGATAAATCGAACCTTCTTTGGCGATTGTATTTTTTGGGGAAACGTCGATTACATCGCGGTGGGTTTACACCGCAATACCTTTACAACGTGGGTATTACAACGCAAGTCATTACAATGACTTGCGCTGGATGGCGCTCAAAGCTAAGGAATAGTATGATTTACTATTCCAACACATTCCCTACTGTAACGTAGGCTGGAGTTGGAATAGTAAATCATACTATTCCTAAGTCCAGCACCCTCCAACGCAAGTCGTTGTAACGACTTGCGTTGTAATGCCTGCGTTGTAAAGGTATCGCGATGTAACGTCTTATATTCTATATTTTGATATCAACAGGTAGAGATTCGGGCATTGTTCCACTGTTGACTTACCTAGTCTAAAACCATATTGCGTGTCTGAAATAATCCGGTTTATATCTGCCCATTCTGATAACCTATTTAAAAGAACACTACTCATAACCTTAACAGTGGAATCTATCAGGGATATGGGACGGTAACACTGTGGGTTGTCCCTGTCACCCTTCTTATAGATGGGGACAATGATAGCGAATGACCATGACTGGGTCATTGACGTCTGTGCTGCTGCATTAAGAACCCTGGTCAAAATCGGGGCCCATACGTCTATGTTGTTCCTTAACAGGTCAGGGGGGAATCCCATCTGGACCTGGGGCCTTATTACACGACAGTCCCTCGATTACAGATTTAACCTCCTCCCAAGAGGAAGTTAATCTGCACATCACTTTGGATGGGCACCTGATCAGCTATATCTTGTTCTCTTTCACCGTGATTATAGACCATCTGGAAGTGTTCCTTCCATTGACCCGGGGTTATATGATGTACCATGCTCGGTTTGTCTGGTTCAGAGAAACAGGGACTATTGATGACCTTCCAGAAGAGGGAACTGTCCTTTAATTCACTAGCTTGCACTAGCTCATCCCAGGCCTGTGAGTGATGGATAGACGCTCCTCAACAGTTGAAAGTTTCTTAATAAATACACCTTTGCAGTAGTTAACAAATCCACTATTGAGGTAGAAGTCCAATTGTCTTTACCCAGGCAGAAGTGGTTTGATTTCATTATCCCCATGTCAGTCTAGGAGTCCAAAAGTAGCCGAGTTTAAGAACTAAAAGAAGGGGCAAATGTGGGTGGGGGGGGGGGGGTTGCAGCCCAGCCTCTAATGGGCTGTGACGGGATAAGATGGGCACCTGACCCGGGCAGTGCCAGGGCACGCCCTGGCCTACAGGCTCTTGATGGTGCTTATAAAACGCTGGTCGATGGATCCTACCCCTCCTGGACCAAGGGTTTTTGGGTAATGGAGTCCCAGAGGCCTGGAAAACCCAAACTGCATCCTGCGCTGCAGCTCGCAATTGCGCTTATGAAGCGCTGGTTGATAGACGCTCTCCACTCTTGAACCAAGGCATCTTGGACAATGAAGTCCTTGAGTCCTTGAAAGACCATGCAGCAGCACAGCGTCCCACACTGCAGGCGCGCAATAGTGCTTATGTTATGAAGCACTGGTTGATGGACCCCCTGCACCTCCTGGAGCAAGGGATCTTGGGCAATGAAGTCCCAGAGCTGTGGAAAGCTCACACAGCATCGCAGCAGCCTCTCTACGGCCTCACGATGGTGCTTATAATGCGATGGCCGATGGACCCCCACGCCTTCCGGGGCAAGGGATCTCTGGCAATGAAGTTCCAGAGTAGGGTGACCAACCGTCCTTAAATTTCACGGACTGCCCGTAATTTGGGCCTCTTGTCCGTTAATAATTCTTTCAGCGACGCCTTTTGTCCGTAATTTTGGACTTTAGAGCGAGCTGCCCCCTGCAAGCAGCCTGAGAGTTCTGTAACTCACTGCAGGGGCCATCTCGCGCGCCCTTGCTTTGATCAGTGACCTGCAGCCGCCCCTCCCCGACCTGGCATAGGCTGCTATCGGCCCATTATCATTCTGTATGTCGGCCTAATTATCACATACAGAATGATAATGGGCCAGTGACAGCATTTGCTGGGCCTTCCTCCTGCCAGAGCCCAGGGCGTGGCAGACTGCTTCTGTTTATGGGCTCCTGTCACCTCACCAGGGGCAAAGCTCTGGTGTGGGAGGAGGTTTCATTTTGGCGCATGTTACCCAGGTGCATCCAATATGAAAACGCAGGTATTTAAATTTCACTCGGGCACACAACAGATGCAGTGCAAGGTTCTCTCAACCTAATATAAACTTATTTTGACTTGTGCTGGTTGTGTATTTACTTATGTAATATTGCGCGACCTCCTCAGATGTGTCTGTAAAATGTACCTTTTGCCCCAAATTTTTGTCCTGAATTCTTACCTTCTGTCCTGAATTTTTGTTCTGAATTTTTACACGCCCTGTCCTGAATTTGCACCCATGCCAGTTGGTCACCTTATTCCAGAGTCCTGGAAAGCCTACGTACACAGCAGCACAGCGTCTGGTGGCTAAACTGGCTATAGTCTTGGTACGCTACTGGGGATGAAAGCACATTAACACAACAATCACTTGTAAAAGGCAAGCATAGGACTGGATACCTGTGTCCTTGTGAAACAAAGCTATATGGTAATCCCACGTATGCCACGCCACAATAAAAATAAGATGCCATGCCAGTCTGAAAAAATAAAAAGCAGCGACCCAAAAATGTACTTGTTTTTCCCTCCTTTACTGATGAGCTTGTAAAATATTGTTTGGTTGGTAAAAATGTTAAGGCAGACTCTACACAACCAAATACGGCACATTGAAGGCATCAGTAAATATGTCCCAGTTTGTGTTTTTTGCCGCCTTCGATCCAGCACGAACACAATTGTCACCTCGGGCTAGCCAGCCTAAACTTGTTATGGAACTTGCTTTCTGTCAGGGAAATATTATTTGGAAGATGAGCACAATTCTATGGGGAAAACTTTACAGCTGTTACATGCAAGACCAGCCCTTGAGTTCCGGCTGCCTAGATGAAAATACTCCAGTGTGCCCCATTTCAACAACTGCTTCCCAGCGCGCACCCTCCTTAAAAGCAATCCAGCGCCATGATCTCCTGTTCTATAGTCCCATTATTGGCAACACACCCCACCCACACCACAACAGAGTATGCATGCATAAATAAATACACAACACAACTTTTGTTTGGGAAAATTAGTGCTGCAGGTTTATTCCATACAAAAGTATGCAATATGGTGGGTTATCTTACGGGCGATCCAAGGGCAGGCAGCTGTACCAACCTATGCTGCCCTGCCCGCCTGATGAGCCAAGCACTGTGGAGTAACCAATCAGCGCTACCCTTATGGGGGTGATCCCCTTACTGGATCACGTGACACATTGGTCCTTATTACTCACGCCCCTTTCAGGGCGGAGCGTAGCAAGGCAAGCCCCCGGTTGTTCAGGCCCACAACCGCCCGAAGGACTAACTGGGCGCCGACGTAATTGTTCCAGGACCCTCCCATGAGACTCCTGGGATTTGGCTCTGGCACCCCTATTGTGCTCTTGCAGAGGTACTCTTCTGTACCCATTTGCTTCCAGATCGCCCTGTAACTCCTCCTGCAACGAGAAAGAAAACATTACAACGTTCGATGTATTTCGCCTGCCAACCCCACGCCGGGTAAGCGGTAGGGTGGGAGACGGCGTGTCCGGCGCAAAGAGGACGCCAAGATGGCCGGGGGAGGCATAAATACCTCCCCACCTCCTCTGTGTGCCGGAAGTGCCGCGTCTGGTAGGGGGACTCCTCCTTGAGTCCCGCACATCATTGGGGGTGGGGAAGTGCCCAAATGGCACTAAAGGGGCCGCCCGTTTAGGGTGGCCCCTGCGGGGCCGCGGGCAGCCGTATAGTCCCATTATTGGCAACACACCCCACCCACACCACAACAGAGTATGCATGCATAAATAAATACACAACACAACTTTTGTTTGGGAAAATTAGTGCTGCAGGTTTATTCCATACAAAAGTATGCAATATGGTGGGTTATCTTACGGGCGATCCAAGGGCAGGCAGCTGTACCAACCTATGCTGCCCTGCCCGCCTGATGAGCCAAGCACTGTGGAGTAACCAATCAGCGCTACCCTTATGGGGGTGATCCCCTTACTGGATCACGTGACACATTGGTCCTTATTACTCACGCCCCTTTCAGGGCGGAGCGTAGCAAGGCAAGCCCCCGGTTGTTCAGGCCCACAACCGCCCGAAGGACTAACGGGGCGCCGACGTAATTGTTCCAGGACCCTCCCATGAGGCTCCTGGGATTTGGCTCTGGCACCCCTATTGTGCTCTTGCAGAGGTACTCTTCTGTACCCATTTGCTTCCAGATCGCCCTGTAACTCCTCCACAGCTCTGGAGGCGGCCCCCGTCGCCTAAAGAGCCCCCCACCAAAACAGCTCCTGTCTCACTGCAACCTGAAATTTCCCGGGCCTCATTCATGTCCAGAGGAACAGATCCAAGCCCACCTGTGCAAGTGCACCCCAACATTGTCAAATTAACCTTTGGTGTTCGCCCGGCATAGCTCATGCCTGATGAAGCCAAAGCCCCTTGTTCTGCAAACTTGCGCATGGAGCGGTTTATCCTTCTCTGGGAATGTACCAGTGCCTCACATGCGCTGCAAGAATGTGATGGCCTCCCAGGAGGGAGCTCTACCCTTAAACATCGCTGTATTACCCTTCAAGCTGATGTGGCTCCCACCTCCTGCAACCTGAAGTTGCAGGCCTTCTAGCAGTTCGTGCTCCCTAACACCTGTTTCCCCAATACCTGGAACAGCAGCACACATGCTTGAAGACCGCTTCCACAACCAGGCTATATACTCTGGCTATGCGGGCGGGGCATTTCCTGCTCAACTGAAGCAACCCGTAACCCGCCCAGGGAGCAGGGTGCACCTACTTTGTTGAGGTTGACCAGACATGTGCACCGACCTTTGTGATTAATAAACCATGGCGAAGAGGACTGATCGCCTAGCGCACACTACTGCAGTACATCAACCATTTGGAGTGACAACTTCGCCACCTGCCAGGCTTGCTTAACTAAAGCTCGATGACAGATACACACATACCTGCTAACCAGTTGTGACCCTTGATGTTCAACCCAGCTAATGACCTAGTACCTTGATATTCCAGGGAATATTGCCCTCCACAAGATCAAGCCGCACATGAGCATATGGCCTACACCTACTGGGCCGAGGTGCATAGTGTGCTCTGGAATTGTCAGTGATGGAGCTCCAAACACATTTCAAACCGCTATTGGAGCCACAGCACACATTCTGGCGTAACCAGCTGGCGCATGCCACCTGGCTACCTTGCCGCTGTGAGATTTTGCTCTTAACGCCAACCTCTTGCGGCTACTGGTGCACATAGTCTGGAGGTCTTGCCTCCACTCTATTTATGCCGATACCTGCAATGTACCCCTCTGCCCCTGTATGGGCGGGAAAATACCCGTAACATTGCAAATCCCCCTGCACTCACAGTCTCGGGCAGTCAGGAGGGGGAAGAGAGGTCCATAGAATTGGTTCTGCTATCTTGCTTGGCCACCTAGCCCGCAAGCACCCTCGTCTGACAGCACCCTATCTGCTGTGTCGCCCGTGCAATGTCCGCGCCCTGGCGCAGGACGTCCCGATCGACACCTCTTCTAACAGACTGCCTTCAGGAAGCTGGAGTGAACGGTTGTATGTTGTGCACTGACCATAAAACCTAGGTTTGCTTTGAGAGGGATCAATTTGTTGCACTCAAACTAGTGGCAACGTGCAGTTCTATAGCATTCTACCCTGCAGGGTGTGCCTGGACGATCCTAGACACCCCCTGTGAGCCAACCTGCTTTGACCCAAGATGCAAGGCACTACACCCGGTACACTTGGTTATCCCGAACTTAATTGCCCTCCCCGGAATCGTGTGTCAAGGTACCTGCTCCCTGAATTACTCCCTAATAGTCTATGTGTCACGCCATGCTCCTTTTTATTCCTTGTTCAAAGCAGTGAACTCGCTCACCCACGAGACCTGCTAGAAGCAAGTTTAGTGTAGCCTGTACACGGAATTAAATTCCCCCGCCAACTGCACAGAGGGCAAGCCACACTCACTGCTACTGATGTCTGACTAATTGGCCCTTGGAGGCCGTGGCAGTACTGCCCGGTCGGCAAGTACGCCCACGGTACAGTTGTAATTTAATACCTCCTGCCGCTGACAACTGCAGGTGCCTAATACCGGGCTGTGAGTATGCGGCCCAGGGAGCCTAAAAATAGGCTTGGTGTGGATGGGTAGTTAGCAATGCCTGGCAATAAGTGTAATGCCATTGACAAACCTCTCCTGACTGGCATCTATGCCATTCTTAAACATTCACGGTTTTGCCACATGTCACCCTTCTGGTTGGTGATATGGAACCTCCTACCCAGCATAAGCGGACAGTCTCGCGTTGCCGTCACACCACCTGTGTATCTTGAATCACCCTCCTGTGTCACCTAACCTCTGTTCTAGAGTGCACTTAATCCACGCCGTTGACCAGAATTTCACAGGCCTCTTTGATTGCTAGACCCTGGAGAACACATTGATGGAGTCAATTCTGGTTTGAAACAATATATATGCATTGTGCCCTCTATTGGAGACAACTCACCCCTCATGTGTAGTTGTGGAGTGACAACTACACCAGTGCCTACACAAGTCACCCAACAGACAAGTAGACCCTGACTACTTTGTGTTCTGGTGCTAGATTAGGGAAGAGTCTTGCCTTCACTTGCTGCTCCCTGGGAAACACACAATGCCCGTGCTCTGGCTACAACTCAGCGATGCCCTCGTGTGGCAATGAACCCCTGGTCAAATGAGAGTGCCACTACAACTAATAAAACTTACACCTTGACCATGGGTGGGTGGAGTCTAGCTCTCCCCAAACTTCTGCTGTTGACCCACGGACACGCCTCCTCCTGTCAGTTCAAATTAGTAATTCCTGTCACTGACCACCACAAGGGGTTCCTACTGGGCTGTGTAAGTGAGGCCCAGGGTGACCTTGACGATCGGCTTGGTGTGGATGGGTGCTAACATTACCTGGCTGAAGTGCAATCCCTTTGACAAACACTCCTGCCAAGATGTGCCACTCAGGTAGAAGCAAGAGTTATCCCGCCCACCTTACTTCCTGTCCCAGTTATCTGAGTAAATTGTGAAAGATGCACATTTGAAATGGTAGCGGATACTGTAACTTACGCCTGCAAATGCTCTGCACAGAGCAGCCCGCTAGACAATGGCTTCCCTTGAAAGGCGGTGCCAACAGACCTCCTAGCTCTAAAGGCGGTACCTCTGAGTAGGGCTCTACTCTAACAAGTGCCCCATGCATCGGATACCGCCTCCGGCTGCAAGCCGCTCAATGCTACCGATGCCTTGGCACTTCATGCCCCACAGCCAGCTCACCCTGCTACAATGCGCTCGTGACTGGGCCTCAAAAGTGCGGCGAAAGCGCGAGACTTCCTAGCCTGACCTTGGCTCTTCACCAGGCTCCCTCGCAAGAGCCAACCACAACCTTGTGGCCTAAAACATTCGCCCTGTGGGGCGGATGCGAATTGACTGCAAACCACTCCTAGGCGTTCTCTATCCATGTTGTAAATGGAGTTTCAGGTAGGCTAGGGTATGCACCTAAGCCTGGCCGAAGCCACCCCTCTAGTCAGGGGAAGGGGGTGCACACTTATGCTGACTCCTGCCCACCCCTTAGGTGGCTAGGCAGAGACTGGCTATCCCAGAGGCAGTTTAAATTTGATGTGCCATATGCACTCCCACATTGGCACCTGCAGCAGAGATTCCATACCAGGCAATTCTAAATACCCTGCGTATCGTCCACCCAAGAGAGACTTAGTACCATCTGCCCCTATTACTCTGTGCTACCAAACCTTATTATGACCTCACCGGTATTATATAACTCACTAGGTCAATCGGGCCACCGTCCTACAGCTCAGATAGCACAACCCCGTAGTTGTTGGCAGCAACTGTACTTCGCATAACAGCACAGAGTAAATAAAAATTGTGCTTTCCCCCTTGGGCTGGTAACTGACATCCAACAAGTCAGAACCTGGTCATGAGATCCCAGTTTCCTAGAGTAAAACAATGATTATCCTGCACCATTAACAAATGTGCTACATGCCCGCATGCCCTAGCCCCCTGGTGCTACAGTGGGCAGCCACCCCCCTGGAGGCAGTGGTCTTTCCAACTCTCCTCCGGATTACGCAGCTATAGGGGCTCCAGATAATCTACTGACCGAAGACACATCAACCCTGCGGAAACTAGGTGGGGATGCGAACCTGCCCCCAACTCTGCGTAAACCGCAGCAAGTGCAAGCTTGCGGCAAACATGACAAGCTGCCCACCAACAAACCATCCCCAGCACCCGGGGGGCATGCCGCCATTCCTTGGCTTGTACACTGACGAGCTTAAGGGGAATAATGGTATCGAAGGACCCATCTCTGAGCGCATGCTTGAAACACTATCCACTGCCTCACCTTAGTCACTAATAGGATACCGCCTCAGACTGTAACCGCTCAGTGCTACTGATGCCTTGGCCTTCTTGACCCACCGCCAGCTGACCCTGCTGGAATCCGCTCGTGACTGGGACTCAACAGTGCGGTGAAAGCACGAGACATCCTAGCCTGACCTTAGCTCTTCACCAGGCTCCCACACAATTCTTTGATTAGCCTACGTATCGTCCATACAAGAGAGACTTAGTACCATCTGCCCCTATTATCCTGTGCCACAAACCTCATGACATCACAGGGATTACATAACTCACTAGGTCAGCACGAGACATCCTAGCCTGACTGTAGCTCTTCACCAGGCTCCCACACAAGAGCCCTCCACACACCTTGTGGCCTAAAACATTCCCCCTGTGGGGCGATTGCGAATGGACTGCAAGCCACTCCTAGGCATTCTCTACCAGTGTTGTAGATGGAGTTTCTGGTTGGCTGGGGTATGCACCTACGCCTGGCCGAACCCACCTCTCTAGTTGGGAGCCCACGCTTAGGCTTCTCCCAGAGGCAGTGTAAATTTAATGTGCCAACATAGGCGCCAGCCAAACTACAGAATTAAAATTTGGCGATCACTCCTGCCAAGATGTGCCAATGCAGGTAGAAGCAAAAGGTATCCAGCCGGGCTCGCTAGTTACTTCCTTTTTCTAACACAATTTACTTTGAAATAAATGCTTGCCCCTTTATCTAGCCTCTTTTCATTGCTGGAGCTGAGCAGTAAACATCAGCCAGAGCTTTTCAACGGCTCGCCCCGCAAAACCCCAAAGCTGCCCGCAGGCACCCCAGCGCAACTCAATGCCGCTCAGCCGGAACCCATCGATCAGCGTGTCGCCCGGCGAGGGTAGTCTCTCATGGGGGCGCTGCATGGAGTCAGCAAGACACAGCGGGACGTACAACTACCAAGTGCACTGGGCAAGGGTGCAGTCCGTAGACGAAGGATGCGAACACCGGTGCTGGGAAGACACTGCCACACCCTACCCTTGCTGCTATGCCACGCACGGACACACCGTCCCTTCTGTGATTACAATTACCACCTCGTGTGCCTAGCAGCGCCCGGATGCCTCACGCAGTCCAGCCAGTAGTAATGCCGGTGGTGACTGGGGACTAAGCCCAAAACAAACAAGCGTCACTGACACTAAGGCCGCTGCCTCGGTCAGCCTAGCAACCTTCACTTATCTAATGCACACCTGATAACGCGACCCACAGCCTTAACTTGCAAACAAAACACTGGGTTGGTCCAAGAGGTCAGTACCGTGGGATCCCCTTCCGAATCAACAATGATCAGTACCATTCTTAACCAAGCAGATATGGTGTGGAGTTGTACTTGTGAGTGGCTGCCCCAGGGGATAAACTGTGTGCACATGGTGTTATAGCAGTGACACACCAAGCAGACCACCGAGTATTGATGAGGCAGCCAACCATGCCCCCAGTTGCCAGGTGAGGCAGCCCGCCCGAACTGTACAGCTTAACGGTAATCCCACCCACTGCTTTATGTAGTAAGGTGGTGCCTGGGTGAGCCTGTGCAGCAGGGGTAATGGACAACTCAAGGTTTGCGGAGCTTTGAATATGGATCACGACAGCAACCTTAACGGTTCTACACCAACCCATTGGGCACGAGACAGACCTGTAAGACGTACCTGTCGAAGCCGTGACTGGCTCCCCCAGGCGGCCATCTCCAAACCGCATCCACTCCCGCTTAACCCAAGGTCAAGCAAACCAGACGCAAAACATGGAGATCCCAGTCTGGCGATGGCAAACTATCCCTCTACGGGGCAGGCAGCTTGGCGAACTGTGCTCCACATCAAACCATTGTCAGTCTAAAGTAAGTTGTGCTCACCAAGAATGCACCCCTATCAAATACACACACAATTTCACGTGGGCTCCAAGGATTTGAGAGCACCGCCAATGAAACCTGCATTCCAAATGCACACAGCCGAAGACCGGGCCTCGCCAAGATAGCCCCTCCCCCACGTGTGCAAATGGTAATGGCGGCAAACCTAAAACGGCCGTAGGTGCCCCGCCCAACTGATATACCCACACAATACGTCCGCCGGAAATCGCATTACAGTACCTCCAAAAACACAAACATGGCTACGCTCAGGAAGAATGAAACCTAGCCGACATAATTCAAAGCTGTTCCAGGCGGGGCCCCCAGATAAGTTTCTGCCACGGGCAGCCGATAACACTCCCGCAAGTGCTGTTGTGCACGAGTATGCACTCCTGACCTCCAACCTTCAAATGCCGTGTTAAACGCGCCAACCACGCATCCTGAAGTAGGCTGCATTGCCAACAGAGAGAAGTCAATGATCAATCCATGTGCGACCAGGCAACATCAGGCATGTCTTTCCTTCCGCAGCCGGCCATGAACATATGCTGCGATATGTTAACTAAACCTCAACAGCCCTCGGTGGCAGTAACCGCAAAACCTACTCTCCTCCATAACGAGGTTTAAGGGTATGGCTTAACCCGTGCGAGCAAGATATTTGCATAGCATGGTGTGTCGCCCGACTAGTATGTTACTGTTTCTGCCCTTGCAATCCTGTGTATGATGCAGCAGGACATCATGCCTGCAACATGTCAGGGCTCTTGACTTTGTCACAGGTTGCCTAAGATAAATGAGCAGCACATGGCTTGTATATAATATTGAAAATTTTTCATTTAAAGCTGCTAACACCAGGACAATGTTGCCGTTACCGAGTTTCAAAAGTGGAAGGGAAATCCACAGAGAAAATGACCCCCATGCACTCCTGCTGTGCTCTTATGCCCCCCACCAGCACACGCCCACTACAACGCTTTTGTATTATGCTCACGTATAATTTTCTCTTCATGTTATGTTACTGTTCCTATTGTGAAGCGCTCTGACACCTACCGGTAAAGTCCGCGCTATATAAAACGCATAAAATAAGATAAACAAGCTACCAGCTACACATGATCCTAGGCCAACGGGCATCACAATCTCACCCTCGGGTGTAATACGTGATCTCTAGTCATAGTCCCCGGCATGTGAAAGCCCTCCTCCCAACACCGCATCTTGCTTTAGCAAGCACGTTGATCCTGCACTGCACTCGTGCATGGGCTCTCGCCTCTCAACTCCTGCCCAATACAATGCTCAACCTCGGAGCATACAAACACAGAACCTCCAGCGTAGGAGTCCGAGCCCTTAATCATGGGCAATGGTTCACCCAGAGATGCGACCTCAGCCCAGACCGCCTGTGCGCCGCTCCTAGGTCGCTACGCCGGAAAACACTCACACCACGTGTGCCAGAATAACACACACCGGCACTAGCACCCCCAGGCACACACGCGCAGCACACCGCCCGGCTGAGGACCCCCGCCCGTCATGCCGCGTCCCCCACACTCGCACCCACTCGACGGGAGCCGCACGCCGGGTGGCCCAGGGGAGCCGGCTGTGCACATCGAGCGACCGGCACCAGAAAACAGAGCTCCCGGCGACCTCAGCAGTGCGGCGGAGGCCAGACACGCCAACCAGGCAACCGGCCCTCCACTGACACCCTCAGCAAGCCACGGCGCCCAACCCCGTAGCCCACTCCACGCGGAGCCCAGATAAATGCAACTCGAGGGGGAGCACGCAAACCCAGAGCACCCAATGAGGGGATCGCTGACCTCCAGCACCGTGCGCGCGCCCCCATCCCCGTGAGCGAAGCCCGACCCATAAACGAGGGGGTGCCGGGGGCGATGGAGGGTGAGAAACCATTGGCACTGCTGGGGACCAATTCTTTACACACTCGAGCACACACCTCCGTGACTAGAGCACCCCCACCCCACGATCACGGTGAGCGGGAGGACCGCATGCCACGACCCCGTCCCAAACACCTGGCATCCATGGGGCTGTCCCCCACCACGAGGAGGCAGGGGTCCCGACTCACCGCCAATAAAGAGGCCGATCACGACGCAAATCAACCGACACCTCACCCACGACAGGGGGAAAGCACATAGGATGCTGATGCCGACGCCAGACCAAGGCCTGTGGACCGCGGCCAGGAGGAACCAGGCGACGTGGAACCTCGACGGCGTGTCCGGCGCAAAGAGGACGCCAAGATGGCCGGGGGGAGGCATAAATACCTCCCCACCTCCTCTGCGTGCCGGAAGTGACGCGTCTGGTAGGGGGACTCCTCCTTGAGTCCCGCACATCATTGGGGGGTGGGGAAGTGCCCAAATGGCACTAAAGGGCCGCCCGTTTAGGGTGGCCCCCTGCGGGGGCCGCGGGCAGCCGTAAATCACCTGCATCTGTAATACTTAAAAGAAGAAGTGAACTTAGAACTCATTAAAAGAGAAAACGTTTTAAAACCAACTCCTTTTTGCCTTGGGTTGCAGATCTGAAACAGGTTTTCCCCTTAATTTCGTAAATGAAATGTGCCGCTTTTTTAACGGTCATTGGTTTGAGCGTTAAAAGGGAGGGGGTGCACGAGAAACCCAAAATACAAGCTGACATTTTAGTCACTCTGACTGCACTGAAGTCTGTTCGGACGCACGCAAGTCTGACTAAGCGTCCTTGACATATCATCTTTTTTCAACATCGAACTTTTAATATTATTCTAATATGCATATTGCAATATACAAGAAGCAAGTCTGTAAGGCTAGACAACGTTGTTTAGCGATAAGTTACTATAATCAATGTAAAGTCTAGTGTGGCTAAAAATCTGAGTCTAAGGTATATAACAATTATAATTATTATTAAGAGATGCATTGAATGATTGTAGATCCTGACTTATCATTGTCACAGAAGGAAGCAATTGGTACACAATTTCTTGTCACAGAATGTTTAATAACGAGTAAGTACTTTTAGCTATGGACTTTGAGAAAATCACCCATTTAAATGTTTGGGTATTATCTCACATTGTGTACAGTATTTACGGGTTGAGGACCACTTAGAATATGTCAGCATTACAGGAATAAATTTTCAAATTGAATGTAGAGTTCCAGTTTAATATTGTCTTTGAATGTTTGTTTTCATTTTATTTACGCATTTTTTGAGAACAGGTAACTTGGCAATAAAACATTTAAGCTGGAATGAATTGGTGTCATTGTATAAGAGGACTTTGTTGCTTTTCTTGCTTCCCCTAATGTGCTAGATTACAGAGTCTGCCTTGATTTCACGAGGAAAGCATCAGATGGATTCTTCATTAAATTTAGGCAGATCAACCATGAAGAAAATCCTCTCGAATACCATTCGAAGTCTGAAAGAGTTTAAGCTAGCCAGAATTTCCTCCCTCACTGCTGAATAGAGCAAGCACATGGAGCAACATCAGATATGCACATCCCACACCAGAGAGCTTAGTTGTTCAGGGGGTCCACAGGCAAAGTAAATTCCAATGCCTTTCCTACCATCTCAACCGATTGGGTTTCAGAACAAATGGAGACATTTGGCAAGCTGATTTTCTCCTCTACAAGGTCCATGAATGGCAGCTGCCTTCCAGGCTACTTCTCCCATGCCCTTTGGAACCAGTGGCGGCTCCTCCGCCAAGGCGGCGCCCCACTGACAGGACGCAGCAAAAGAAAGGTTAAAATAACGTAATGTTCTCATTTTATTTTGTCCTCCTGCTGCGGCAGCGTGCGTGAGGGGGCGGGTGGAGCTGCAGAGCAGGGGAGGAGTGGTAGAACACTCCTGTGCGCAATGACTGTTTGGTCGACCCTCTCAGCCGCCCAAAACAGTTATGCGCACTTCCCTGTTCTCCATGCAGGCTGCGTGGAGAACATGCCCACCCCGCCAGCCCCTGGCTGAGCGCCATGTCACGGCGCTCAGACCAAACACACCGCTGCATTGCAGCATTGTGATCGGCTGCGGGGAGCGTGGGAGCCCTGGTGCTTCCTGCTTCCTCACAAGAAGTCATGAAGAGGACGGGACACAGGAGAGGCGGCGGTGGCGGCCGGCTGGCCGGAGGGAAGTGTTTTCTTTTTTTACTTGATTCCACCCGCCGCAACTGTTTGCAACATGGTGGCACCAGTGGCGTAACGTAACTTGAGGTGGGCCCCCCTGCCCCCAGTCAGGAACCCAGTCAGTGTACTATGCTTATGGGCACCCTAGAGCCCTCCTGCACCACGGGGGCTAATGTTAGGCTACTGGGTGGCACACGTTTTGGCCGCTGTTCCAGATGACTTTCAGGCATCTCTTACTCAAGCTATTCAGGATGGACACAATGCAGCGAAATTCTTTATACCTTTTGGCTTGGGTACGAATGACTGCTTAGATCGAGCAAGGGGTACCAATGTGGCACTTTGGTGTCATGCCTGGATGAGGTCTCCGGGCTTCTCTGGGGATAGCCAAGCATCCTTGATGGACATGCTGTTTGTTTTTTGGGACTCAGCAGATTCAGCTCAGGAGCGGTTTAAAGAAAGCATGGCACATTACTTAGATCTTTTTGTACCCTCCATAAAGTTTGTTACTGAAGGTAAGTAACTTAATGGCTGAGTGGGCACCTGATGAATTAGTGAAGTCACCTTAAAATAGTGATAATATAAAAACCTTTTAGCTGAGCAAGGCAGTCTTCATTTTCTCGCCGAAGGAGCCACGAGGTAGGAACTGCTCAACGTCTGAAATGGCACTTCAGTAGTCAACCTTCGGGTGAGCAAGAAAAGACGGATGAGGCAAGTTATGGTAACAGTACAGTTATTTCTATTCCACAATCCCCCCCCACTTGTCCTATTTATTTGTGCAATCTTTAAAATCTGTGTTCATTAATTAATCGGGCAGTCTCTAATATGTCTCTGGGCTGTCTCTTATGTAAAGAGGGCTTTGATTCAGGGTGTCTAATGGCTGGCACGGCATAGGCGTGGTAGCAAGATCTAGCCCGTTCTTATGAGTAGGCTGCAGGGCTAAGTGTTTCTCACAGACCTAAAAGGTTCCATGTCGATCAGTTGGGCCACTTTGAGTAAACAGTACTTCGGAAGGACATTTAAAAAGATAGTAAAGTGGTTGGCTCAATCAGTGCGGGAAGAGAATGTTTTTTCTTCTCGCAGTGCCCTACATGTAAACTGCCACTTCAGTTTCCCAAGCTAGTCTGCAAGGAGAAGAGCATAGGCCAAAATCATTTGGTCGAGTAAGACCAGATCCTAGCCAGAAAACTGCATAAGAGTGGTGCCATTGTTGCATTCAGGAATGAAGTGCACATGTGCGCGCAGATAGTCACACTGCTTTTCATTTGAACAGGGGTGAGACTTTGGGCACTCCGCCACTGGAGTCTGAGCAAAAGGGTACATATCCAGCAACAAGAAAGGCTTATATTATAATCTACTTGTACTGCTCCAGGAAGTGCAGGAAATTATCCTTGTAGAAAGCTTGTACCTGCCACCCGCCCCCTCCAGACATATCCATTCAGTGATCAAACAAACAGACATGCAGAGAAGAGAGCTGGCCTGGTGAGAGCGCAAGTAGCTGCAATGCCTTCCTCTGCCAGTTGCTTTGGTTGTGGCCATGGACCAGAGGATGGGTTGAGTTTTGATGGCTTATGTATGGTGTGATGGCAGGATCAGATGCACTACAGGGTTCCGGAGCAGGAACATTTTGGGTTGCAGGTTCAGGCGTGTTTCAGGTTGCAGGTACAACGTATCTCAGTTCTGTAGTCCGCTTGCAGTGACTTGTGGATCTATACAGGCAGCCCACAGCACTTAAGTTTAATTTTAAGTTTGTAGATTTATATAGCACAGCTTATCACCCGTGAGGGTATCCAGGTGCTGTCTGCCGTGCCGAGAGATTAAGTGATTTGCAAGAATCGCAGGATGTTGTGCTGACGCAGAGACTCTAACCCGGATCCCCAGCTCCTGAGTCGGCTGCTCTGGCTGCTGCGCCACATCCTCTCTACCCACTGCATTGTTCATGATGGACAGGTTTTGATGCTGATGTCACCATTGGGGCTGGTGTGCTGACTTTCGATAGGTAATCTTGAAAATTACCCGGACTCCTGTCTGCAGATCGTGACTGACTTTAGTAGGGCTGGAGTATTATGCAGTTTGGACCTGATAACAAAAGCTGTGGAGACTCCAAATCAGTTGTTTGCAGTATTGAAAAGTCACATCATTCAGGTGTAAATTGGTGGCCAAGACGGCCATGATGGCGGACGCGTCTGCCTGCGGCTCCGAGCAGCGGCCCGTTATATCACAAAACATCAATGCTGGAGGGGTCCCTACTGCACCATCTACTGCAATGCTGGTGATGTGAACGTCAATCGGTGTCATCCTGAGCCGAGAGCTGCAGCACAGGCGGGGACATCCCCGGCGTGGATGAGACCGGGAGGAGTGGGCCCGCAACCAACATGGCCGCTCCTTGGTGGCGCCTGGAAATCCCGGCGGATCGGGGGACGTGGGAAGCCTAGTGCGGTGTAGATAGCACACTACCAGAGACGGAGCACCCCGCCCGCTGCCTTGGTCTGTCCTGCCACCAATTAACGGTGAGAGCAGCACCCAGCAAGGATGCTGTCAGTCGCATAGGACGCGCGGGTCCCGGCCGCGGCGTGGGCTGACACCCATCCAACACTCTCCCTCTCCAGCTCGGACCCGTCTGCATGGCGCCGGAACCCAAGGCGCGCAGCGGGGGGGCATACGGGCGTGACACACTGCAAAAGGTACTGTAGGGGGTCGGCCTGCCTCGCTGCTGGGGCCGGACCTGCGACCACCGGGGAGGAGTAAACGCGCTGCTGGGGCAACTGAGTAGGCCCGCAACTAACCTAGCCGCTCCCGGGCGGCCCTCGGAAATCCCAGCGAGTCGGGGGAGGCGGAGGGCCTACGGCAGCGAGGTCAACTCACTATCAGTGGCGAAGCACCCAGTCTGTCATCCTGACCTGTCCTGGCATTATCCAACGGCGTGAATACAACCCTGCGCAGGTACTGTCCGTCGCATAGGCCGCGGTGGAACCCGGCCGTGGCGCGGGTTGATACCCATTCAGCACCGTCCCTCTCCCGTCCGGACCCAACGACCCTATCTGCACAGCGCCGGGACCCGAGATGCGCAGCGGGAGGACTTGCAGACCGACATTGGCAT
Source organism: Calotriton arnoldi (assembly GCA_963921515.1). Lineage (NCBI taxonomy): Eukaryota > Metazoa > Chordata > Amphibia > Caudata > Salamandridae > Calotriton > Calotriton arnoldi. The sequence goes on along the minus strand of CAWUFW010007527.1, from coordinate 299,184 downwards.
CGCAAAGGGCGCTGCGAGAGATCGGCCCAATTCACTGTCCAGATCAGACTCGTGACTGCCAGAGTGGGGGAAAAAGCGTGACTGGGGCACATGATGAGAGAGCAGCTCCGATAAGACCGGGAGCTGGTGGGACAACTGCTGCGGAGCCCGATTACATCTATGGGCATTTTCCTAAGTGCAGTACCTCATCTGAAAGGCCTTCTCCACCGACCAGATTGACAGACGGTCCCCCCCCTGGTGTACAGACCCGTGGGCCCCGTTCGCACGGCGCTGGGCCTCGAGGCGCACGACAGGAAGGCCTGACGTCCTTTCACAAGAATGTGATCAGGGACCTACGACCCGGGACACAGAACCCTACAAACCTATTGGATGCAGGTGTGCAATTGGTGACTGCCCACGGCGCCCGGAGGGGGACCGGGAAGATCGAGCAAGGGAGGCTGACGATCTGAAGGGCCAGACGAGAACAGTGACAAACCCCCCCCTCCCCCCTGACACACACTAAGGAGGGAAAACGCTTGCGCGTCCTCGGTACCACTTGGGACCTGCTCTGAAGCGATTGGAGGTGAGGAGGCAACGGGGGTCATTAGCGGGAGACCACCGGAAGACACAGCCCAGTGGAAACCATAGAAAACCGGCCTGGTGAAATTAGCCGATAAAGAAGGCCCTCTACGCAAACCGGAGCCCCTCCGGGACAGTCTCCACAAGCGGCGGTGGCAGGTGGCCTCCTCTTCCCCACCCCCACCCCCAATGCGCCCACGAAGTAACACGGGCCTCTTCTACACGACATCGCTCCCTGAAGTAAGGGGCAGGCGAGATCTTTGCCCGCTGGGCGAACATGTCCCAGCCACCAAACCGGGGGGCTACTCCAGGTAACAAGCCGCTCTTGAAGGACAACCCAGGACACGGAAGTGAGCGGATGCCGACGGCGCCTACAGATGAGGGACGAAGGTCAAAAGAGCCGGGGAATCTCAAGACATACAACCACACGAGGTGCAGGCATAATTCCGACCATACCCCAGGACAGACCGGCGTAACCCGGAGCCCGCACACACCGGAGTCTACCGGCCCAGAACACTGGACGAACACTAAAATCCCCTTCACAGCGGCCGTGACTCAGGAGTAGGAGGCAATCGCAGGTATATCGAGCAGAGGTGGCCACAGGTGTGAACGGATTGTGGCACAATACTCCCAGAGACTGCGGTAATTCACCCAGAATTACCGAAGGGAACGCACAGCAGTACCCGACGGCTCCCTTCCTGTCTCCTGCGATTCAACAACGGTGGCTATCCAGGTACTGACAGTAGTGCGTAATTCAACCATAACGTCAGAGGGGCAGCAAAGGTTTCAACGAGTAAGTCCTGCACCACAGGCACCTCTGATTGCCAACGGGCCCTCAACAGAGGGGACAGGATGATAATATAAATGCAACAGGGAGACATATAGGAACTCCCCACCGCCCAACTGCACATACCTCCACCCACCTTTCGAGAATATCCCGCCAACAGCTACAAAGCAGGCGGACACCATGGGACGCCAACGCAACACGGGAGCCTCGCAGACGCCGGCTCACACGAGACAGTCCTCCCCAGACCCCAAGTCTGCACAGTTGGGAGGGGAGCCTTCCCATACAGTATCCATGTCCGACAAACTGGATCAGGTGCTGGCGGCGATTAAACACTCGAGAGTAATGGAGGACAGATTTGGGGCACTGTCCTTGGACCTTAACCTGCTCAGAGATGATCACAGGAAATTAGCGGAAAAAGTAAAGCAGGGGGAAAAAACGCTCCAAGTCATGGAACCTCAAGTGCAGTCACAACAAGAAACCCTGAAAGACCTGCAATCTAGGGTGAAAATCCTGGAAAGCAAAGCTGATGACTTGGAAGGGTGATCCCGCCGTAGCAATATCCGAATTCTCAACTTACCGGAAGGAGCAGAAGGGTCCGCCCCCATTCAATACATCGAAACATGGCTCAAAACGTTCACCCAGGCACGAGACTTGACCCCTTTCTCTTCTGTGGAGAGAGCGCACCGGGTCCCGGCCCGCAGACCACCCCCGGGATCACCACCCAGACCGTTCCTTCTGAAACTATTACACTACCAAGACAGAGACCCTGTCCTTTGGCCCGCTAGGCAACAAGGGCCGCTCAGTCGAGGACAAACAAGTTATGTTCTTCCCAGATTACTCCCGAGCGGTCCAGTGACAAAGGGCAACTTTCTTGGAAGTCAAGCGCCACCTACGCCAAAAAAACATACAATATGCGCTCCTCTTCCCAGCCCGCCTTAAAATCATCCACGACAACACTAGGGGTAATAGTGGGGATACGTAAAACACTCGAACAGTCACTACAGCGAACGGAAGTAACACTAGCGACATTAACAAAAAAGGCAGATGCAGGTGAAGTCACCCTAGCCCAAGTGGCGACAGCTAAGACGTCACACGCAGAGGCAATGAGGGATTTACCTAAATACAATTTCCGGATGTACGCTACCAGGATGCACAGAGGGCAATAGAGCGGGGACGCTCCTAGCGTGGTTAGCCAAGCAAGACACAGACATGAAACCGGTCACGGAAATCCTAGATAAGACCGGGATCCCCCGATATTCGCAGGTAGATATCTTGCGCACCTTTCACGACTATTATTCCAGTATATATCGGGCCCCGGTTCAGAGGGATCACCAAGCTGTGTCCCGATTCCTCCGCCCGTTGCCCATACCCCGCATCTCATCAGCAGACAAAACCTTGGAGGCGAAGATTGTGGCCCCGGAGGTCACCCATGCAATCCGAGCATTGGCACGTAATAAAGCGCCAGGTATCTACGGCTTCCCGTTAGAATATTACAGCACTTTTTCAACCCTATTGACACCCCGCATAGTGACCATGTACAAAGATGAACTAGAAAGAGGCGAGCTCCCAGGATCACTCCGGGAATCTATTCTAGTAACCTTCCTAAAACCGCACAGAGACCCGAAGCTCCCGGCCTCGTATAGACCCATAACACTGCTTAACGCAGACTGCAAAATACTGGGCAAAATACTAGCAGACCGCTATGCCCAAATCCTCCCACTACTAATTCACCCAGTCCAATGTGGGTTTGTCCCGGGACGAAATACCTCTCAGAATTTACGTAGGCTGTTTCATGTACAAGATAGGGCAAGCGCTCAATTCCCCAATGCAGCATGTCTGATTCTAGACCTCAAAGGCCTTCGATACTCTTACGTGGCCATACTGGTTTGAAGTCCTTTGCAGAATTAATCTGGGGCCTACCCTAATGTCGTACACACGACTTTTATATAAAGGCCTAACCTCGCGGGTGAGAATGGGTAAATAAATTTCTGCTTCATTCCCGATAGAAAGGGGCACGAGACAGGGGTGCCCCCTGTCCCCTCTACTGTTTGCTCTGGCAGTGGAACTCCTGGCGATACGTCTGCGCCGGGAGGGCAAGACATGGGGTATTCCGAAAGCTGACACGGTACACTGTGTGTCATTGTACGCAGATGACCTTCTGCTATACGTCCGTGACATTACTAGCGATCTCACTCCAATCTGGACGACGTTGCGAGACTTTGCGGAGGCCTCTGGTCTCAAAGTAAATTGGGACAAATCCACAATTTATCCGCTGAACTCCCAATTGGCCCCTCTTGACATAACCATTGGGGATCAGATAATTACCTGGAGCGCGGCTGCGCCTAGATACCTGGGGGTGAGACTGTATCACTCTCCCAAGGACCTGTATGAAGGAAATCACCGCAGGGCACTAGCGGGCATAAGAACGGCGGTGGGTTTTTGGAAAACATTACCACTAGCCCCCATTGGGCAAGTAGCCCTTGCTAAAATGATCATAGTCCCCAGACTACTCTATCACTTTGCTAACCTCCCAGTGATACCACTGTGCCCCTTCTTCCGGGAACTAGAAGGGCTGCTTGCCTCTCTGATCTGGGGAGAGGGTCGCCATAGGGTGGCCCTAACTACTCTGTACCTGCCCACGGACAAGGGGGGTCTGGGAGCACCATCCTTCGAAGCGTACTTTCTGGCAGCGCAGCTGCAATGGTTATCACACTGGACGGCTGAGCGCCATATAGGAGAAACAATCACTGACGAGGGACGGGTACCTCTCCCGGCAATAAGAAGAATGCTAATGCCTGGCACCAAACCGATGCACACTTACCCCCTGCAGGTGTCAATAGCCCGCACGTTCATGATGAGGATACATGGCATGTCAAGGGACAAGCCCCTATACTCCCCCCTACTTCCACTAGCGGGGCTCCCCCGAAAGGACAAATAATACACTACTCGAACCCTTCAGGTATGGACTGAGCACTCAGTCACAGAGGTGGAATCACTCTTTGAAGACGGACAGCTACGGACCTATGACCAATTAGTGGAGGGATACGACCTCCCTCCGGGACAGTTCCTGCTCCATAGGCAACTCTTAGATAGTAGCCGTCAATGCTGGGATTTGACCGAGGGGGAACCTCCGACGCATCCGGTGCTACACACAATTCTGCTTATGGGGGCAGGTAGACACCTAATTACCTGGCTCTATAAGGCTATCCGGGAACTGATTCTTAAGCCACTGCACTAGATGAGGCAAACATGGGAAAATGAAGTGGGAAGGGCATTTAATGATGAGGAATGGGAAAAGGCTCTGGAATATCCCAAAAAGGTTTCCCGAAACGCGCGATTCAAAAATATACAAATCAACATTCTCCATAGAGCATATCTCACGCCACAACTCCTCCATCGTTTTTATCCAGACACCCACTTTGCATGCCCCCGTTGTCAGACCCCTGAGGTAGGCTTCAAACCTATGTTTTGGGATTGTCCCACTATCCAGCAGTACTGGAATAAAATACACCAGACACTCCGAGTGACGACAAACATCACGAACATCTCCACATGGGAAGCATGTGCCCTCGGGGTAATCCGCAGGCGAAAGTCCGAAAAAGTACAGGGCCGCTTCGCATCCCTAGGATATTCTCTTGGCCATGTATTGGCGGGCCCCGGTTGGACCCCCGGAAGCAGCCTGGGTGGGCGCAGTAAAAAAATGGGGTGCAGCAGAGAAAGGGGTGTTGAGGGATGAGGAAGTGAAAGGAACGCGCAAACACCCCATATCTCTGGAATGGGCACAACTATTGCATCAATTCAAATACGACACCGCACAAGCGGATTCACCTGAGGCCTCTCAGCCCCAGACACCACGCCTTTCCCCGATTGGACCGGCAGAAGTCCATAATAGGCTAGGCCCAGGTGTCTAGAGCGGACGCCCTGTAAACATCATGCCAGTTAACCCCATACACCAAGCCGGGACTGCCCGAAGTGGCCCCCTCCACATACACGCAATCATATTGTGAAGTCACGCTATGACCAACCGCACAGTAGATCTCAGCGATACGCATTCCCGCCAACCCCTAATAACTTCCCCAGTTCACCCCCACAGTTTGTAGTTATTGCTCTCCATCGGCAGTTCCAACGCCGGTGATCGTTAAAAGGGAACGCATTCACCGCATATTACACTACATAGCACCCATATGCTCATTTGGGATAGACATACCTCCATGACCACGGGAAACTTAACTCAACCATGCTCTTGTACATGTATTAACAAAGTAATCGGACCTACCAAGAAGGTAGCACCCAGAATGTACCATTGAGAAATGTTAAATAGGCATTGTACGAAAAGCTTTTGTAAATTCAAATATCTGTCGCTATCTTTCTTTTGGTGCGTACACATGGTGATATACTATGCCTGTACTATGTTAATTTGTTATGTGGAATGCTAAAACCCAATAAACAAATTTAAACAAAAAAATCATTCAGGTGTAAATTGAGTACAGCTGGAGACATTTGAGGGATGGTGAGAATTATAAGCCCACTCATTATGATCTTATATAGACTAAACTTAGCCCTTTAATTAGGAGTGTCTTGAAATAACCAGTGTCCGAGGCAGAGCACTGAGTGTCTAGAGGCTCTTCCCACTGCAAGTCTTAGATCTGTTAGTTTTCAGATTATACTTCTCTCCTTTCGTTGGGAACTCAGGGTGATTTGCACAATAAAGGTTCTGGATAATGCAAATTGCCTTACAGAGCTCTTGGATTATAGAGGACAGAAAATAAGTTTCCTCTTCACTCCTTACCCTGAGTTGGATTCCAAATCTGGAGATAACGTCTCGGAGCAGTGTTTTAGCTGCAGTGATGGCATCAGCTCGGAACCTGGGTAGGCTTCAATCCATCTGGAAACATGCACACTAAATTTGGTACTTAAACATAAGAAAAACTTAGGGGCATTTGGATAATGTCAACCTACATATAGACTGAGGGACCCCTGAGAGAGGCAGCTGGAGTCGTTGTGACACCCTTTCCAAAATGATAGGCTTGGCGAGTAGTACAGGAATGACCGACAACACAGCTGGCGAATTAAGAGGATGTTGTGCGGGAATCCTGGGGTGCCTGCGACACAGATCATGCCTCCTTTCTTAACCTGAACTTCACCATGATGTAGTCGAGCTAAATTCAGGCTGGACACTGGGGGCAATCACTTTTTCCTGTTGATCTCTCCACCCTCTGTCTGGGACTTTTTTACAATCGTGTTTCAGCCAGGTGTTCTTTTAATTGTATAGGACACTTGTACAACTCCGAAAGGTACTTTAAGGCGAGCATGCGGGACTCGGTGAGTTAGGACACCCTCAGAATGAATTCCGAATGGGGAGATAGAGCAGCTTTTCAGCAGCACATTATTGGGTCATCCCTGTCCTCCTCTCTGTTAGTTTGTTGCTCTACTCGGGGCGCTTACTTGAGGTATCTTGCCCTTTGGACGACTGCTCTGATTCACAGTTTTAGAAGGGTGGGGCCCAGAAAAAGATTGCATCTGAAATGGTAAGTGGAGTCGTATCAGCCTTTCATCTTCCCCTTGTCATATCGCCCTCCTGCACACGTTGGCTTGTAACGCTGTTGCTTACCACACTGCTTGCGTGGAGTCTGCCAGTGCCTTGCTTGGTGACTGGCACTGCCCTATTCTCAGGTGCTGCCAACAGAGCACTCCCCTCACCTGCCAGTATAGGGACACTTAAAACGTGAATACATCCTCCTCCTTTTCCTCTATTGTTGCAAGACTATCAAGTCCTTTGGGTGAATACATAAGAGGGGGTGGCACAGTACAGGCACAAGCCGCAATACTGCCCCTTAAGTGGTTAATTTGTGTTCTCAGTTTCTCATGTGTGCTTTCAGCCCTTGTACCTCAAATTCCTACTTTTATTTCATGGCTTTCTTATACCAATTTAGGAAGGCTGACCATTGCTCTGGACTAGATTTGTTTTTGTGGTTCTTAAATCTTTTCTAAAGTTTATTCAAGCACTCTGTCAAAGGAGCCTTCTTCTGGAAAATATTATTTATTTTCATCACCATTGCACCTTACCCAATCCTAAATAGTAATTAGTAGATTTATATAGTGCGACTTATCACGCGTGAGGGTATCCAGGTGCTGCCCATGGGCACTGGGAGATTAGCGATTTGCCCAGAATCACAGGATGTTGAGCTGACGCCGAGATCCGAACCCGAATCCCCAGCTCTAGAATCGGCAGCTCTGGCCCCTCTATACCTGCCTGTGCATTTATCATATTGAGAGAACGTAGTATGAGCGGGAGTCACTTAAGCTGGGGCTTTATGTAGTTTACCTGGTTGTGAATGAGAGCTTAGTAAGGAAATTGGAAGCAAAAAAATATAAAAGTTTAGGTGCCTGTTAGCTTTGTGCCACCAGTGACGTAGCTAAAGCTTTTGCCGCCCGGGGCGGTCCCTGAGTTTGCCGCCCCACATACATACCAAAAATACTATGGTGGCACTGACTGGAGCACTGGTCCACTGACTGCTGGTAAGTACATAGGCACTGGGTGGCTTCCCTGCGACAAACTGAGGTGGCCGGCAGTAGGTTGGTGCGACTTGTTGGCTCACTCGGATGTGGCTGCCTGCTCACTGGCTCCCTCTCTTGTACTTCCTTCACGCCCGCCACCCTCAAGTCACATGCCCAATCATTTGTGTGCCACTCTCTTCAGCACTGACCCCTGTTTGGCCCCCACTCCTCCTGCCTCACCACAGACACAGCGCTTTTCAGGGGGTGGCGTCCGTAACCTCACGTGAAGTGCCGCCAACCCCAAAAAAGTGCCGCCTGTGGTGGAACCCCCTCCAAACACCCACCCCCACCAACTATGCCACTGTGTGCACTGCTCATCCTCGGGAAGTGGTGAGGTAGATGTGTAGTAAGGGGTAGGGTAGGACTAACCACTCTTCCAATCTGCTCTCGTGGAGGGATTTAAAGTATGTTCACACTTGTCTTCTGACCCCTTTGCAAGCCTCAATAGGCTGTGGTCTCCAATTGCAAATATTCAGTGGTGGCTACATCCGCGTTCCTCTTGCCTTCACTTACTCATCCACAAGGCACTGCATCTTAGGCAATCCTTGCCCATGTCCTGCACTTTCTAGAGCTCCCTGCTCTTACGCTGTGGATTTCATGCATGCATTTAACACCCTATACCTTTCCAAATCAGTTGTTCCCATGGTAACCTGCCCGACTGGCAAATATTAACTCTGAATACCAAATCCCATTACTAAGTTCAGTTGAATAAACACAATCCGACTTTATATTTCATGAAAATGTAATTACATGGGTGCTGTCAGACCTGATCAGCAAGCCAAACTCTGGGGGTCTCCACAAATTTCCCCGTGGAGAATCCTCTGCCTTGCCTTTTGTACCTGGGGCTGTCGTGTGGAGTCTGGTCTAGCTCTGGTCACTGCATGCTGTCATGTATAGGCCTACAGCGCAAGGTTTGGTCAAATAAAATATTCTCGCACTCTATTTGAACTGTGAAAGGGTTAAAAATAAGAAAAATGAATAGTCTGTGAATCATAAAATCAGCTGGACAGAATTTACGCCATCATGGCTGAATGTAAAACTCTTGTGAAGTAATTTATAGCGAAGCACTCATTTATAACCTAGTACGTGTAATTTCGAAAAGTCGTATGATTGATTAAAAAAATACAAACTGGTGTCTAACCTGAGACCATCAGTACAAGTGACTTGACCTTCAAATAGCAACAATAATATGAAAACATTTAGTCTGAGCAAGCTAGCCTTCATTTTCTTGGTAGCAAAGAGGTGGAGCAACTCACCATAGAGACAGGCTGTGAGCAATGTTTGAGTAAGCAGGAAAAAATGGCTGGGGCAGGCTAATTGTACTGGAATATCCACTGCATGGTATATGGGTGTGTTCCCCTGCCATGTGAGTCCAAGTTTGAGTGGCGGCCGGCACAGATTGGGGTGGTAGGGAGGGAGGAGGGGGAGAGGGTTGTAAAAAATAATGGAAAATAAACTTACCTCTTAGCCCGGTTTCTCCTCCATTGTGCCCCGTCTCTCCTCTGTGTTCTTGCTGTGTCTCTCCCAGCCAGTAACAGGAAGCACATCCAGGCTCTCCTGACCAATCACAACGCTGCAATGCAGCGTTGTGGTTGGTCTGAGCGCCGTGGTGCAGCGCTTAGCCAGGAAATGGGAGCCTGGGCATTTTCTCCACCCAGGCTGTAAAGCGAAGTATGCATGACTGGCCAGCCCGAGAGTGCAGGCCAATAGTCATTGTGCACTTAGTGTGCCCACCACTCCTCCACTCTGCTCTGAGAGCAAAGCAGCCCGCCCGCCCCGCAAAGACGCTGCAGCAGGAACAAATAAAATGATAACGAGTTACTGTCATTTTATTTAACATTTTATTTCCACTGCTGAAAGCAGTGGGGCAACGCTCCTCCACCTTAGCAGAGGAGCCGCCACTGCCAACTTCATGTGTATTGTTTATTCAGGCTTTATCATGCTGGCGTCGCGCTAAGCTTGTGTAGAGGCCTAGGCCTGTCCTTCACTATGCAAGGTTTCTGAATGCCTTGAAACAGTCTTGAGAAAATTGATATTCATGCTTATCCCCTAAATGCTGAGGAACAAAAGCAAAAAAGGTTACCGAGGTGGGAGAGAGCACAAAAGGAGATGTGGGGTGTAACACCACAATCATGACCAGAATCACTTCCTATAAACTGGATTGAATTATGTATTATTTAGTACTGCTCTGTATTCAAAGCATACTTTCTTTTTTCCAAAAGGCAAGCACTAAGCTGGGCATTAAAGTTATTGTGTCTGTTGGTTGATTGAGGTGTGAGCTGGTGCACCTCACAATACCTCCCTGAGTACCCTATGACTGCTTGCCCTTGCTACCTTGTGATTAAAGTATAGAAAGGGCTGCCCCTTGTCCTGTGTGCAGAGCCATAGCAGGACGGGCACCAGTTGCAAACTACCACAATCGCCATGTTTGGGGCTTAGTAGCCCTATTGTCTTGTGCCCCCTCCCCCACCTGACCCCACAACGGCTCTGGCACTAATGCAGTCATTTCTATCCACACGTGCCTTATCACTGTTGATCCATTGTAGTTGTTCGGCGTATCATTGTCAGTCTCTCAAAATCAGTTGACATAATTACCATTTTTCAAAAGACAAAAAATCTCGCCATTACAACTTCATTCGAATGGCCACCTATGAGCAGTTATCTAGTTGCAGCACTTAGGAAAGCAGGCACATCTGTTAATAACTTTGCAGATCTTGTTTCATATAAGGAAGACACAAAAATAATTTCTACCCCAATTATTATGAAACAATCCCTGTTCTGACTTTCCTCATATTTGTAGAAGTGCCCACTAGTGCCATCTGACTCCTTTAAAGGGTTTTACTGGGTGCCATAGAGGCTGAATAAGGCATGTGGCCTTGATGACCATGATTCAACAGTTGCTCTTCCAGGCTTAGTATATGGTGGCAACTGCACTCTTTTCTGTTGGTTTCCAGGTTGTCTGCTACCCCGTGTTCCCCGCAAGACCCTCCCTACATTAAGCAGAGTGAATAAATTCCATCTTATGCTATCTTTTTTGAAGGTAGAATGAACTATACTGGTACATCATCTTATTGTAGCCTTAATATTTCATTTAGTTAATTTGGTGGCCAGGCTATGAATATTATCCTGTTAACTAATATCCTTTGCCAGATGGTGACCTAAATTTAAAACCCTATTTTGAGGCCCAATGCAGGAATGTGTAGAGTAACTTCACAATGACGAGATTGCAGAAGGCTCCAGGGGCATTCCTATGGTTAGCTTTCTGGGAGTGATGCCCCGGTGTTAACTGGGTTTGTTATCTCAACCTTGTGTTGTGGATTCACTCCAGCAAACCGCTGACCTATGGGTGCACCTTACATTTGGACTCTCGGATAGTGAGGGGTGCTGCCAGTAGATCAGAACTAAATTGCCTAAGATTGGTGAGCGGTTATGTTACGCTTTGCATCTAGGATCCAGTAATTGGTTATTATGCAAGATGCTCTGCTTGAGACCACGGCGTCTACAGGGACGTGGCTGCAACCTGAGAATGGGGACATTCTGATCTCTTTGGTACTGTTTCTTGCTTTGACTTCTGCCATCTTGGGTCCAGTTCTCTGTTTTGCATACAAGAGCCTTAGATGTCCTCGCAAGTTAGATGCCGAAGTATGGTAAGACCTTGCAGCAGACACCTGCTGTGACCCAAAGTCATGAGTTCCAGTCCCTGCCTGGTGAACTTTGCTTCCCCTTTCCAGGCGATATTGTTACATTGTGTAGTAATAGGGTCTTTTATTTACAGACCTTCATAGCGTCAAAAGTACTGTTCAATTATTATGTTGTATAGCATCCTTGTTGAATGTTGTAGTGTTATTTATGGCCGCTTGTTGTGCTAGTAGGCCTGTCTTGCTGCACCCTACACTATCCTACTACCTACCAACAAAGTACTTGGTGAAAAGAATCCCTTCTCTATTAAAAACTGTATTCCAAGCCTTTACCCCAAAGCTAGGCTGTGCTTGGTCTAACTTTATAATGTCAAATGAAATTAAGTTCCTAACTGTAAAATAGCTTGCATCGGGTTCAGTGAAGTGTGCTGTTTTGTTTTACAGGAAAGGTAATGCCGAGTGTACAGAGGACCCTCATGAACCTTGGTGGGCTCGCAGTTACAAAGAAAGATGGCCGTTTCAAAGGGGACCCCAGCTGGTTTACCAAGTAAGTAGTTGCATCCAGTCCCAGTACTTGACAGAACTAAACACTCTACCTCCCTTGTGTTTCAAGGAGATACTGCTTGGAATCTCGGGCATATATATAGGCGTGGCCACTGGAATTATGGATCAGTACCAAATTATACGGCAGGGTTGACTAAATTATGCCGCAAGAAAGGAAAATTATGCTGCATGATGCTGCACATTCTGTTGTAATAGTATGTTGTATTGGCATTTCAGCACATATTAGCAGTCTCTGGTCTTAAGGTTCACATCCTTACCAGTTTTCCAACTGAATATAGCAATCTGCATCTGAAAGGCCTCCAGTTAACCTTTCAGAGGGTCGGGTCCTCGGTGGCACTTTTTTTTTTTTTTTTATAACTTTTGATCCATTTGAGCTAAGCAAGAAATATTTTCAGGAACTACCAATTATGCAACCGACGGTGGGCCAAGTGCTCAAAATGTATAAATATGTGGAACATCCAGCAACTGAAAATTCATAATTCCAGTGGCCCCTGAAGTGGGTACTACTGGTGCATTCTTTGAGTTTTGGTGCATGTTATAAATGGGGGTCTCTAGTTGGCAAGGGTTTGCACCTTTCTCCAAGTAGGGACCCTTCCTCCTTGTCCGGGTAAGGGAGTTACACTCCTAAAATAACCCCTGCTCACCCCCCTTGGTAGCTTGGCACAAGCAGCCAGGCTTATCTCAGAAGCGGTGTGTAAAGGATGTGCACATAACCAACGTTAATACAGTGAAAACATTACAAAAGGACACCACACCAGTTTAGAAAAATATCCAATATTTTTATGTATCCAAAACACGACCAAAACGATAAAAAACCAACATACAGTACTTTAAAAATATATACTTTGCAAGATCTCCTTAAAATTGCAGAAATACCTCAAAAACAGGTGGTTCGAGTCGGTAGCTCCATCCGGGGCTACCTCGATGCTGAAAACAACAGAGTCTAACAGTTCCAGCCGACCGCGTCAGTACGGGCCAGCAAAAGTGTGGACCGACTCGGTAACAGTACCTTTCTCGTTGCGGCTGGCATGTTGGTGCGAGCCAGTCGTGGCAACAGTCGCGGTTGCGTTGCAAAATGGAAGCGGTGCATGGTGCGGTGCCCTCTCGATGCGGTGCAGGCAGCGGCTCGGTGACGATTGTCCAGACGGCGTTGGTGAGACCAAGGCTTATGGTGCAGGGAGAGGCGGTGCTCAATGCGGTGCTGTCAGGTTGCGGTGCAAGCGACAGCCGGTTAGCAGGAGCTAGTGTCGGTCGGCCCAGACTGCTGTGTGAGACGAGGCGGTGCATCGTGAGACTTAAGAGCGGTGCCCACAGCCACCATGTGGTCACGGGTGTCGAAGTCAGCAGCAGCGACCGCGTCGGTGAGACAAGGATGGCTAAGCGAGGCGGTGCGGAGTGCGGTGCCCACAGGTCACGATGCAAGCAGCGGCTCGGTGGCGGCTGCGTGGGTAGTCATCGGTGAGACCAGGGTTGCGGTGCAAGATGCGGACGGTGCCCTCTGCGGTGCCGTCAAGACACAGAGCCAGCGATGGAGTAGGTTGCGTTTCCCTTCTCTGTGGCAACTGAAACAACGGTTCCAGAAGCGGTACTTGGAGGTTGGTGAAGTCTTTGCAGTCCCTGAGACTTCAGAACAGGAAGGAAGCTTTATTTCAAGCCATTTGAGATACTCCGCATAAGTAAAGAAAGTCCAGTCCTTTCACTGCCCAAGGCAGAAGAAGCAACTGCAGGCCAACCCAACAAAGCAAATTGCCGTTCACAATGCTGTCTCCACCTCCTGCCAGGAAGCTGGGCCAGAGAGGACAGAACTGGTTGACTCCGCACAGACACGCTCTGTCTAAGAGAACAAAGGGATTGTGAGTATAAATATTGGGGCCCAGACCCCAGAACTTTAGAACTCGCTGGAATCACGGAACCTGCCGAGAAGAATAGCTGGAAGAGCTGCCAGGAGGAGTACTGCCCCTTTGCTGTGTTGTGCCATGTCGACTCTTCACTTTGTTCTGCACCAAAACACGCAGCCTGCAATGTGTGTGTGTGTGTGTGTGTGTGTGTGTGTGTACACACAGGACCTCTAAGGGTGGCACAATAAGTGCTGCAGCCCTTAGAGGCCGTCTCTGGTCACAGTGCCCTGGGTACCTGTGGTACCATTTACCAGAGGCTGACCTGTGGCCAGAGATGCCAATTGGGTTTAGGCTTCAATGTAGTTTTAGGGAAAGAACATAGGCCCTGGGTACCTGATTAGCAGGAGCCCAGGGCACACTCAGTCAAAGCACATCAGCAATTCAGCAAAAAGTGGGAGCAACCATGCAGAAAGAGGGCACTTTCTCACAAGGAGCACTTTAACACTGAACAGCAGTGAAAAAGTGCGCAGAGACACTAAACCAGCAAAAAGAGTCCAAACCGAGAGGTCCGAAAGCAAAAATACAGGGGAAACCCGCCAAAAGATGCCAAGTCTAACATTGCACCTAATGGATGTTCTTCCAGGCTCAGTTTAGGTATAGTTAGAGGCTTCAAACCGAGGATGAGCAAATCATTTAAACCGGTGACTCTCGACTTTTGCCACCCAACTAGCGCATTAAAACACAATTGCGTCTGCATGAGGTAGCCCGTGGGCCTCCTAGTTCAGCCGCTCCCACTCCAGTGCGCTCTCATCCAGAGGAACTCACTTTTGTTCCTCGAACGTTTTTCTCAGTCATATACCAGATGCTGAGAAGCTTCATTGTCTTGGTTATACGCAAGCAGTGAATTGAAAGGGTCACTCACAAGTACAGCCATGCACACTAAGCTTATGTCATAACATATAAGCACCAAATGTATGTTTTTCAGATCATAAGTACATTGTGTCAAATGCGTTTTTGTAAAGTAGGCCTCTTGTTTTAATATTCACTGTTGCTACAATTCATAGTTGCATACAGAGCATTGTCATTTCCCAAAAAAGCTTATGGGTGTGTCTTTTTTTTTCGTGTTAAACACTGTTCTATTGGACACACTCGTGTCCCTCTGTATGTGTTAACCCAAAGGCGGGCCCAGGCACAATGCTTGCCTGTCAGTGGCTTGAAATTTTGGGAAAAAATACACGTGCTCTGTGGTGGTAAGAAATCATTACATGGTCCGCACACCCGATTTCTGCCTTGTATTGAGATCTTTTGTCTTGGCATAGAATTGGTATCTGCCTGGGCTACAATTAGTGTTGCAAACAAAATGAACGCTCTCTAGGCATTGATGAAATACGTAATGAGACAGCTTTAATATCTACCTAAGGAGAGTCCTTATATTTTTGCACATATATGTTAACGCCGATTCTTATCTAATTATCTATAAGAACCTTCTGGTCGCCAAGATCTTTTTACCTGTTGAATAGTGTAAAGGAGAGAATCTCATCAGGTTACATAACAGCATTCATTTTGTCTGAAAGGACCACTGACTCCGAATTCAAGTTTAAGAATTTATTATCGCCAAAAATAACTGGACATGCAAGCACCTCAACACGAGGTTAAAGAAATAGATGGGCACTAATACAAATAATAACCTACGCAGGAGTCTCATCCGACTCAAGATAAGGAGAATAGAAAGTTCTAGAAGGATCAACCAGACTATGATTGCTCCAATTTCTAAGTTGCTCTTCATTGGACTAAACAAGCTTAAAATCAATTGCTGTCCCTACACTAACGCTAAGTGACATCCCTGCATAACGATTTTCCCAGGCAAGAGTGAATAAAAGGTGTCAGCTGTGAAGACTTCCTAAGAAGTGCAATCACATAATACCCAAGCTCAGCTCTGTCCTTCTCTCTGGTCTCCCCTACCTCTTCTCTGGCCTCCTCCCTCGGGGCACTATCCCTAATACAAAACCCCAATACAATTGTACACGCCTTTGTCACGCCTCCTTGGCCAGGTCTTCTCTCTTGTACTTTTCCATCGAAACGGTTACTTCATCCTGGACGGTTGCGATGACCTTGAGTCCCAGGCACCTTCTCCGCTGAAAGTATCATCCCTAAATTCCATTGCACTCCCGTACCATGCCTCCCATCTCTCTAACTTTTGAAAACAAAGAGTTAGTCTTTACTAACGAGACGTGTCCTTGCACCTGCAACAAAAGATACGTTCAACAGAAACCTTCTACTGTACAAATTAAATCTACCGTTTGTGCCCAGAGAGCCTTACCAAGAGAAACTTTTCTCGACCTACAAAATAAGCTAACATAAGAATAAACCAGGCCTTCCCTAAGCATATATGTAGTCAGGCCTTTACATATGACTTTTAAACACACTTCTTACTTTTCCCTATAAGCATTTTCATTACGATTCATATGCAAACAATGAATTACATGTGCAACTTTAATATGGTGCACGTTTAAACTACTGCAATTACATTACACACGAACTAATTCCTCTATGCATTATGTTCACACAATTCAATAAGCATTACATTACATGATCATAACACAATTATACTGCGAGTTCACTTAGTATCAGTGAACTATTCATTCTTTACTAAACATGCATGAATATACAACTGAATATACGAATATGTCTGAATACATGTGGGTGCGGCCTATCAGTGATTATGATGCACCCCTACAATTCACAAAAACATTTCGCTCTATCAGTTCCCCCTTTGATGACTCCTGTCATCACATTTCATTCTACTCCCTTGGAGAAAGAACCGACCTAAACAGAACTTGTTGCCATCTTCCCTGATCTTAGTTTCTCCATGCTCTTGAGCCTTTGATACTGACTGTCCTGCAGTCTTGCCAATCTCATCTCATTTTCCCTCAAAGCTCTCTTGACTCGGCCTGCTCGATACCACTTGTAGGCCTTGATCAAAATCCACAAACCAACCACACAAACCACCAAAATAAGGAGGGGTCTCAGAAAGTACCCAAGGAATCCCTTTCCTAGATTCGCAAACCAACCTCCCACTTGACCAAAACCCTTGCCGACCTTTTCCCAGGCCCCCTCTTCGGTCAAATCCGCTATTTTTGTGTGGATTGTAGTGATGTTACTTATATATTTCTCCAGATCCTTGCTACGGTCTGGTATATAAGTGCAGCACTCTTGAACCTTCAACATTTTACAGACTCCGCCCTCTTTTGCCAATAAGACATCCAAAGCAAGGCGATTCTGCAAAACCATTCCCCTTATCGACAACATCTCTCCTTCCACCAACACCAACGACTTTGCTGTATTCATTGAAAATTCATCCACCACAGTCGCTAACCTCCGGATCTTCACATCATTCAAGACTACTCCCAGACTGGGTATCATAGCTCCAAAGATGTCTCCCACAACTATTCCTGCACTTGCAGCTCTTCTCGCTCTTGAATGCTCTCCACCTTCTAGAAGATCTAAATCTTCTGTATGGTAAATCTTTGGAAATATTATTGCCAAATAACATGTTCCATACCAATTTGCAGGCAACCTCACATAAGCATTCTTCCCACATACGTAATACACCGTTGGTATCACTTGTACAGGACCTTGGAGAAAATCTTTTGCCACATCTGCCATGGTGAAAACGTGATCACAAGTACTTTGTCCCACTGCCACCTTCTCGTAGTAAGTCTGATAACGCCTTATACATAACTTACCCCTCTGCTCCTTATCTAACGCTATAGGACCATAGCTTCCCCTGGTCTTATGCAACTGTTCTTCCTCTGTCCAATCTGTCCTGTGATGCCCCAAGTCTCGGGAGTGAGTCAGCTTTCTATACCTATCCTCAACCTGATCTACAAACTTTCTCTCTACATCCGACATCAAACAAGTCAGATTGTGTCTGTGTGCGAATGCTGTATCCAATTCCAAACTCGGTATGAAGTACTTCCTGAGTCTATCTTCCGTCTTATAATAGTCATATTTATTCAAATGCTTGTAAGCTGGGACTTCGGGAAGCACTGCGTCGAAATTGGAAAAGAAATACTCAAACTGATCTCTCTCATAAAATAAACTAAGCAAAAGACTACATGAAATACCATAAGTCAGTGGAAGATGGTGGTACCTAATACCCTCGTCCACTGAAGTAGGCAACTGCATACACATAACAATCTTTCGCATCCATCACATCAACATACTCATACAACAACTTAGCATATGCATTCAACTTAAAATCACCTTTAGATAAATCTACATGTAATCTACGACTTTCTTCTAATAGCAAAGCTCTGTCAGCTGCCCTGTCTACCCCCTTCTGGCTAGGTGTGATAGGTGTCGGTGTCCCTGTCACCCCCTCTACTTCTAGCTCGTGCGAACCAGTGTATGAGACTATAACTACTATGATTATAGAAACTATTACACTACTTATAAGGATGCCTACAATCCATTTAGATCTACGATTGGGATCTCCCGGCTCCATGGTTTCGAAAGTTCTCAAAAGTCTTGGTTATAGCAAAGAACCCTGAAAAAGTCTCTGTCCTTTATTTGTGACTTGCTTAACCAGCTCGAGCAACCATGAAATCTCCGGATTTTCCCTTTTCGATCACAATCTTATTTACACAGTCCAGAAAAAGACTTCCCTAGTTTTCGTTCCTCTTCTGTGGAAAGTCCCTAAGTTTATTCTTCTTCCACTCGGACCTAGGTTATCTTCTTCTTTTAGACTTTTATTTACAGTTTATAGTTGATCCACTATAAGATCCTCATTGAGCAATACCAGAACGTGATACAAAAGTTCAAGACGCAAAATCAACACTTCATGTGAAAACGGTTCAACTCCAAAAGGTGGGAATTCGAGTCGATGCAGAACCAAGTTTCGGACTTCACTCAGAAGCGGGGATTCGGAACCGTGAGGGTCAGTGTTCCTTCTATTTCGAGCCCTGGCAACTGCAGCACCACCTTCACCACCACATTCGGGCTCCGACGGACCACCTGCACTGACCTCAGCCTTCCCGTGCTCACCACCCCCTGCATCAAACACAGTGTAAGTCCACTCAGGGGTAGAGTATCTGCGACAAGGCACTCTTGTTCTCTTTGACCTTCGCCGACTGTCTTGTGCTTGATCTTCGTCACTTGCTTCTGTTTCAGATGCTTCGGACACTGGAGCAAGGTCTCTTTCCGGTGCTAACCTCAGGTTCAGTCGCCTCTGTCTTTCAGGCCAACTTTCTGCACTTCTGTTCGTTCGTCTGCCTTCCCCTTCTATACCCAGTGCACTACTTCCTCTTTCTGCTGAATCTGACTCTTCTCCGCCCACTGCACCGTTTCTGTCTTCGGTGTCTGAGTCAGGGTTCGAACTGTGGAAACCCCCTTCTGCTTGCTCTAGTGCACCACCAGCTGTGTCAGCGACCCTTACAGCTTGACTTGTCCTCCCATGTGGCCCTGCCACATCAGCTGGATTTTCATTTACGAGAGGAGCTGTTTCTTCCAAGGGTGCTGAAACTCTGCGGGTATGGGAGGCATGCACCCAGTTCGGCAATCCTCCACACTTCACTGCTGTGTTCGTGATAAGTATCACCTGATACGGGCCACGCCAGCGGGCATCCAAGCAACTCTTCCTCACGTGCTTCCGGACGAGCACCCAGTCACCGGGACACAAGTCGTGGCACAGATCACTCGAGGTTGGGACCACTGCTGCTTGCACCTGCTGGGATACAGAACGGACCACATCAGAGAGTCCTTTACAATAATCGAGAATCAAATCATCAGTGATGCTTATCAAGGCTGTAGCTGGTACTGCTGGCAATCTCATTGCCCTTCCCATTAATATCTCATTGGGGGACAACCCGGTCTTTCTGTCTGGGACACTTCGCATGCTCATCAGCACGAGCGGCAAAGCGTCGGGCCATTTCAGGGATGTCGAAGAACACATTTTTGCCATCCGGGCCTTCAAAGTTCCATTAACTTGTTCCACCATCCCAGAAGCCTCTGGTCTGTAACTACAGTGGAGTCTCTGGTCAATGTTCAATGCAGCACAAAGTAACTTCATGATTTCACTGTGGAAGTGCCTTCCTCTATCTGATTCCAAAGAGGTCGGGATCCCGAATCTAGGGATGAGCTCCCTCAACAATAACTTAGCCACTGTGAGAGTGTCACACCTGCGTGTGGGGTAAGCCTCCACCCACCGTGAGAATACACATACCAACACTAAAATGTACCTCAATCCATTACACTTAGGCATTTCCACAAAGTCAAGCTGTATTCTGTTGAAAGGCCCACCTGACCTTCCAATGTGACTCAATGTAACTACAGTTTTCTTTCCAGCGTTCATCTGCTGACACGTAACACACCTTTGACACACTGTTTCAGCCATTGCTCGGAACCGTGGGTTATACCACGTCTGTCTAAACACCCTCATCATTGCGTCTCTACCAAGGTGTGCCTGTCCATGTATCAGTCTTGCCATCGGACTCAACAATTCTTCAGGTAACACGGCTCTCCCATCGTTGGATACCCACACATCCACATCTCCTTTCTCACAACCAGCTTTGATCCATCCCTCTCTTTCCTGGTCTGAAACTTCATCCTGCAATCGCTTAAGCTCTTCCCAAGTGTCTGCCATGGCCAACATTATGCTGAGCTCGGTTCCTTCTTGGCTCTCCTCTACCTCTCTATCTGTGAATATGCATCCTTGTTCTGCACAGAAACGGGCGACTTCGTCCGCGTAATTGTTACCCAATGATACAAAGTCCTCCCCTTTCCCATGGGCTGAACACTTTACCACAGCAATTTCTTTCGGATGCTGTAATGCATCTAACAGTTGTCTTACATATTCTCCATTACGAATGGGTGAGCCGGATGATGTCAAAATCCCCTCTGAGACCATAACTGCCCGAAGTCGTGCACCACGCCAAACCCATATTGGCTATCTGTGTAAATCGTGATTCGAATTCGATCAGCGGCCAAACAGGCACGGGTCAAGGCAATGATCTCAGCTACCTGCGCGGAACGTACTCCTTCTAGGCAAGCAGCCTCGACCACTCCTGAAATGGTACATACAGCAAACGCTGCTCTCAATTGCCCCACACTGTCTCTTAAGCATGAACCATCGACAAAGAAAATTTCATCTGGGTCGGCCAATGGTTCATCGACAATGTCAGGTCTCGGTTTGGTGCAAAGCTCGGTCACATCGAGACAATCATGGTCCGCACAATCTTCATCATCCGTGTTCGGTGTAGGCATCAATGTCGCAGGGTTCAAGACAGAACACCTTTTCAGAGTCACATTCTCTGCGGCAAGTATGACTTGCTCGTACCTCGTTAACCTATTGTTCGTTAGGTGCTGTGTCTTGGTCCTGGTCATCAATAACTCAACCGAATGTGGCACATGTACAGTCAATGGATGTCCCATTACAATGCTTTCACATCTTTCAATGCTGACACCTGTTGCAGCAACGGATCTTAGACATCCGGGCAACGCAGAAGCTACTGGATCTAAAGTAGCTGAAAAATATGCCACTGGTCTACGGACACCTCCATGATTCTGAGCTAATACTGCTAATGCACATCCTTCCCTCTCGTAACAAAACAATGAAAAGGCCTTGTTGTAGTCAGGCATTCCCAGTGCCGGAGCCCTGCACAAATCCTCTCTCAGTTTCAGGAATGACATCAAGCACTCCTCGTCCCATGGTACCGGATCACTCACATCCTTGTGCGTAAGCCTCTGCAAAGGCTTTGCTCTCAAGGAGAAACTAGGAATCCACTGTCGACAGTAGCCAACCATTCCCAGGAACATCCTAACTTCTCTCTGTGTGGTGGGTACTGCCATGCTCATTATTGCCTCAATTCGATCTGGTGACACCTTCCTCTTGCCTTTTTCCAATCTGTGTCCCAAGTACTGTACCTCATTCAAACAGTACTGCAGCTTGTTCGGGGACACCTTATGTCCATTCTCTGCTAAGTGGTTCAACAGGGCTACAGTGTCAATTCTGCAAGCATCTTCTGTTTCTGAGGCAATGAGCAAGTCATCTATGTATTGCACGAGAACTGAGTTCTGCGGCAACACAAGACTCTCAAGGTTCTTCTTCAGGATCTGGTTAAAGATCGATGGACTTTCCGTATACCCTTGAGGGATACGACACCATGTTAACACGCGATTTTCCAGCCTGAACGCAAAAAGAAATTGGCTTTCCTCATGGAGCGGTATCGAAAAGAAGGCTTGACATAAATCGATAACCGTAAACCACTCGGCTTCACATGGGATCTGGAACAGTATTACTGAAGGATTCGGTACCACTGGACAACAAGGGACAACTATCGTGTTGACCTTTCGCAGGTCTTGCACGATCCTGTATTTCCCGCTCGGTTTCTGTAGTCCCATTATGGGTGAATTACAGGGGCTACCTCTGATCTCTTTCAAAATGCCTTTCTCAATGAAAGTCTCGATCACAGGTCTTATCCCTGCAATCGTTTCTGGCGACAGGTTGTATTGAGGTGTCCTGGGGAAATCAACATTCTGTTTCACCTCAATCCGCACTGGTTCAACCCCTCTGATTAGACCTATTTCGTCGCCTGCGAAATCCCACACCACAGACGACACTGCGTGTCTCAGATCAGGTGGAAGTTCTTCCACAGTCACCATTGGGTACAGATCTATACACAGATGCTGATTGGTAATTTTAAAGTCAGCATCGTCATCTCTCGTCTGGACCTCCACTCCTCGTGGCGTACAGTAAATCGTGCAGTTCAACTTGCACAACAGATCTCTCCCCAAAAGGCAAACTGGACTCGTATCACACACTACAAACTGATGTCTAGTTTGGAAGGAACCTATCTTTACTAGGATCGGTTCTGTCAATGGGCTGCTTATTCTCTTGTTCGCTACTCCAACAACCTGGATTGATTGTCCCGAGAGGGGTAGGTTAGGGACTACTGCTGATCTTACAGTAGACCGGGTAGCACCAGTATCAACCAAAAGTGTGGCAGGATGACCCTCAATATCTGCCTCCACAAAAGGTCCTCTCTGGTCTACCTCCAAGACCGCTCCAAGTGTGCAGTCTTCCTCCCCCTCAGGCACCGTCAGGATAAAGGGTCTGAGCTACTCTCGTCATAGTCTTCGAACAGGGGCATCTGTTGGTACGTTCGTGTTCCTTGTGAAATCCTTGGAGCTTGGGGAACCTGGGCGTGAGAACTGTATACCCCCCTTTCATCGTCCTAGGCCTCGTTACTGTGTTAACTACCTCTTGCGCGGGTGCCTGAGCCCCCTCTTCCTCTTCCTGCGACTGATTAGCTGGGTTCAAAGGACACTCGCGTTTCCAATGTCCGACCTGGCGACAAAGATGACACGCAGTGGTCTTCTTCAATGTGGCCACGTCCACTCCTGTCTTGGGGTCTACTGGTTTTCCCTTTCCCTGGCCTTGCCCATTCTGGTTCCCCTGGAAATTTCCCTGCTTTCTTCCTAAGGTCCCTCCACTAGTCTGACTCTGTGCTGTCTGCATCTGGACAAGCATCAATTTGTCTTTTAGCTTTCGATGTTTCGATTCCACCTCATCACTACAGTATCTCGCATACCTCAATATTTCATCTAGTGGCTTGTTCTGCCAGCAGATCAAATGGTGCTGTATCATGAGGCTGATTTCCATTCTCAGACCCAGTACAAACTTTGAGACAAACTGTCCCATATCCTTGGGGTCCAAGATATCTAACCCACTATACTGTTTAAAAGCTTGCAGAAGTCTTTCATAATATTCATGCACTGTTTCTTTGGGTTCCTGTACAGTCCGATCTATCTTAACCCAATCTATATCCTGAGGTGAAATCTTCAGTTTCAACCATGTAATCACCTGCTCATACTTTTTCATAACTAGGGGTGACGGACCATTTGTAACCGCCTCTCTATCCGGTTCCGAAGTCGGCCACTCGATAGCGACTTTACAAGCTGTCCACAAATCTCCCGGTACCACTATGTCAAACAAGGTGTTTAAATCAATCCACAATACTTTTGAAATTTTCACAAACCGCTCAACCTGTTTGTACCACTCTACTGGTTTTTCCCTCAGCCGAGGAAAATCATTTGTAAATGCAGCCAAATCACCTCTATTCCACGGCACATGCACGTACCCTCCATTCTGTACTTCCCGTAAAGGAAAATTTCCAACACCCGTCGCCCCCCTCCTGGAGGCGGCGTTTCCCCCTCAGCTTTCTTTGCTGGTTTCTTCTTGGACCACCTTTCTTCCCATTTGTCCAACAAAATCCATATTCTCATTCCTACAATCAGATCTCTTGTGTGTGTCCTTAATCCTGTGATTCTTTTCTCCTCCAGCTCCTGGTCACTGTAATGTAATCTATGTGGTCCCTGCAACGCTTTAGTTTTGTTCAGGTCTACCTCATATCTTTTGGCCAATTCCTTCAATCTATCATGTGCCATCCTAGCTTTTCGAGTCACATCTTTTGCTACAAACAGCAGCTCATCTGATCCATAAATTTATATCCTTTCCAAGGGCAGACCTCCATTAATCATCTCGTCTACCTCTGCTTTCAATCTCACTACGTCTAGTAACCTTGCCTGTACCACACTCCTCAGTACATCTCGACAACCCGAGCCATCCCGCTCATCACAGTCACTATTCTGTCCTTGTGACCTATTCCCTTCCATCATATTCCTGGAACTTGGTCTGTCTTCCGAGACGTTCTGTGCCCTATCTCCTTGCATCCTATCCTCTTGGTTTGTTACTGTTGGTGTCCACATCCTCAAAGCTGACTTGGATTCACGCAAAGACTTTGGTCTTTCTGGTCTCTCCTCTTCTTGTCTAAAGGAAGAGTCTGCAGTAGCCGGTAACGGCGTACTTGTCTCCACTGGTCTTGGGAAATGAACCACTCGTACTCCAAACCCATTCCCACTCTCGCTGGTTACTTCTTCCCTTCCCATCTGTACGGAGCCCCCTTCTCTCACTCGGTCTGGGTCATATACCGGTACTATAGGGCCAATGGTAACCGGTACTGTCAAGGAGTCCGGTAATCTTGTGTTCCCAACAGGAGGCTGTGTTATCATAGACGCTGTTGCCCCTCTGTTCCTGTGGAAATCCTTCCCACTACTCTCATGCTAGTCTGATTCTGGCTCCCATCAATTGTTACTGCTGGGGTCGGCTTTCCCTCTTCGGAGTCTGGATTAAATGGTGGTGGCCTCTCTGCCAACATCCTATCCAACAGGCTGTCATCTAGGTCACTGTCGTCCTCATCGATTCTTATTATTTTCCCATTTTGTACTAACAATGGGTACAACTTATCTCCTTCGATCGTTTCCACTCTCCACCTTTTCTCCAATGCATCCCACCTTGCATCTTGAAATGCCCTGACCGATTTCTTCACCCTTTCCTGGCTTCTGTCCTTCTTCCTATCATACGCTGCTCTTATCCACGCATGTAGTGCCTCAAACTGTGTTGGTCTAGGTAGTGGTCGTAAAGAAGCCATTATACTTTTTAGCTGGTACAGCACCTCTAACCTGAAAGTACCATAGCGTGGGAACGACAATTCTCCCTCTGCTTCTGTCATTTTATGCCAATTCTCAAGCCAAATTATAGTATGCAATCCTACATTCTTTGCCATATAATGTGCTGGTGTATCCTCGGGAGGAGCTTCCTCTCCTTCCCGAACAACCACATGTCTATCACCTCTACAAAGTTCCCGTAAAACTTTAAAACATTTCATGATGAATCAACTTTGTATTTGCACTCAAAATGTCAGCTCTTGCTTCTCGATTTCACTCCACCAATACCAGCGCGGCTCACACCAACCGGCCTATCGCAGCGCGGCACTTGTCTGACGTCACTTTTCCTCCGCTCGCAGCAGTTCCCCTCCTTTCTAATTCACTCGTTCTCACTCGCACCTGTCCCAATCATACTCTGAAATAATGTCCGTCCTACCGAACAATTACCTCTCTGACCGTCAGTCTTACCAATGACCGATCAGCCTCTTGAGCTTGTTGACCTCAATCTGGCAACCGTCTGTCCGCGAAACGACCGGACAATCGCCTCTAACACACTCGATAGGATTCAATCACTCGATGTTCTGCACACAATAACCTACGACCTGCGTTGGTTATTCACACACTCACTCATGTGTTCCCTATCTTCAGTGGGTCTGTCAATGACGTCTCGTGACCCCCACAACCTCTGGTCAACGTTCTCAACTCTGGGTGTATTCTACACCACAATAAATCTCCCGGTCCCGCGCGCGCTCACGGTCCGGTTCTCAATCACACAACTCTTTCCAACTCCGCAAGACATCACACAACAATAAAACACCGCAATCTACCAAACATCACTCTTTTCATACTCACTCTACCACAAACTGCTACTTCCGCCGCACCGTCACTCTCCGTCAGTTTTCCACGACCTCCGACATCCTTCTCCCGCGGTCCTCTGGATCTGCGTCACTCGGGCTCTATGGGGCAACTTAATCTCCTATCTTGCTCTAGATCTCCCCTTACCATCAAAGGTAACCATCCTCTGCTACCAACTGTTAACGCCGATTCTTATCTAATTATCTATAAGAACCTTCTGGTCGCCAAGATCTTTTTACCTGTTGAATAGTGTAAAGGAGAGAATCTCATCAGGTTACATAACAGCATTCATTTTGTCTGAAAGGACCACTGACTCCGAATTCAAGTTTAAGAATTTATTATCGCCAAAAATAACTGGACATGCAAGCACCTCAACACGAGGTTAAAGAAATAGATGGGCACTAATACAAATAATGACCTACGCAGGAGTCTCATCCGACTCAAGATAAGGAGAATAGAAAGTTCTAGAAGGATCAACCAGACTATGATTGCTCCAATTTCTAAGTTGCTCTTCATTGGACTAAACAAGCTTAAAATCAATTGCTGTCCCTACACTAACGCTAAGTGACATCCCTGCATAACGATTTTCCCAGGCAAGAGTGAATAAAAGGTGTCAGCTGTGAAGACTTCCTAAGAAGTGCAATCACATAATACCTAAGCTCAGCTCTGTCCTTCTCTCTGGTCTCCCCTACCTCTTCTCTGGCCTCCTCCCTCGGGGCACTATCCCTAATACAAAACCCCAATACAATTGTACACGCCTTTGTCACGCCTCCTTGGCCAGGTCTTCTCTCTTGTACTTTTCCATCGAAACGGTTACTTCATCCTGGACGGTTGCGATGACCTTGAGTCCCAGGCACCTTCTCCGCTGAAAGTATCATCCCTAAATTCCATTGCACTCCCGTACCATGCCTCCCATCTCTCTAACTTTTGAAAACAAAGAGTTAGTCTTTACTAACGAGACATGTGTCCTTGCACCTGCAACAAAAGATACGTTCAACAGAAACCTTCTACTGTACAAATTAAATCTACCGTTTGTGCCCAGAGAGCCTTACCAAGAGAAACTTTTCTCGACCTACAAAATAAGCTAACATAAGAATAAACCAGGCCTTCCCTAAGCATATATGTAGTCAGGCCTTTACATATGACTTTTAAACACACATCTTACTTTTCCCTATAAGCATTTTCATTACGATTCATATGCAAACAATGAATTACATGTGCAACTTTAATATGGTGCACGTTTAAACTACTGCAATTACATTACACACGAACTAATTCCTCTATGCATTATGTTCACACAATTCAATAAGCATTACATTACATGATTATCATAACACAATTATACTGCGAGTTCACTTAGTATCAGTGAACTATTCATTCTTTACTAAACATGCATGAATATACAACTGAATATACGAATATATGTCTGAATACATGTGGGTGCGGCCTATCAGTGATTATGATGCACCCCTACAATTCACAAGAACATTTCGCTCTATCATATATAGTCTCATTAAGAGAGCCTAGAAATGAAAGGTGGCGATAGTGGGCATGGAATAAATGATTTCGTCCAGTACCTCCTCTCCTGTTCTTAAGTATTACAGGTTTTGGCCCCAGAATATAGAATAGCAAGCAAACCAAAAATTAGCTGGGACCTCTCCTGCATGCGGTTCCTGATTCCAAGACTTTTTCTGCAGACATTTTAAGGGGTATGGACCCACAACTGCTAAAACTTGAAATCGGGAAGAGCAGTATCTTTGTGTCTGACTTGTTATTGAGCTCAAGGCCTGCCTAGCCACCTTTGTGTCAGGCGATATTTAGTACGCAATATTTTGGCGCCGTACACCTTTGATGTCTCGCTGAATGGGTGGGATAACTTTGTATGATTCATTTCAGTGTATTGAATTGGTAAAGGCTCCACTGCTCCATTAGGGAAATCTGTATGTCGTTAGTAAAGGGGAAATTCAGAAGAACTGTGTTTAAAAATAAAGCACTGATGTGGTGGGGTAACCATACACCTTGCGTTGATTTTAAGTGTCCCTGCAGTGAAACACAACACTAAACTACTAGGTAAGTTGGAGTTAGGGTCCCTTTAAGCTCTTCTGCCTCTGCTCCTGTTGCTTGATTTGGCATTCTTAATATAGTTTACAATATTATTTTTAGTGTAACAAGGCTGGTGTGTTTCCAAAGTTCTCATTGGGTATTAAGGTTGCTGCTAAAGTGCTGTACATTTGGTTCACATAGGCATTTGCCTGGATGCTCGGCTACAGCCAGGAGTTGAACTCCTCCAAAAATTAGCTTTTCTAAACCCATCGACAGAGGAAGAATATAACACTACAGCCTTAAACCCATTCTTTGTGGTTATGGAAGCAATTCAAGAATACATGGTTCAGGTTAATTTTCTGAAAGACTGTTAAGCCATTGGTTGTCCCTTCTTGCTACCTAATTTTAAAAATCTGCATACAAATTACAACAAGGCTATTTAGTGGGCTACACCATTATTTTTCCGTGCAATACCTGTAGCAATATTTTCAGAAAGTAAACTTCCCCAGATATTGTTCCACTAATGAGCAGCAAATTCACTTGTGCATCCAACACCTCTGTGCAGGTTGTTGCTTGACTTTTAAAGTTTAGTGAGTTTATGTTTTGTATCGAGGTAACGCCCAAGTCCTCCCTCTCTTTTGTGCTTTAGCAGGAACAGTACCTTATAGGCTTGTCTTCTACGCCAGTTACACTAGTGTGACTCCATTTTGAATTCTCATTTCTGACAAATAAGTATGAGTTTTGCAGCGTGACTCTTTTCTGGATTCACATGCTGTGCATTATTCCGCCATCTAGTGGTTTGGTCCGGAATTGTAGTATTTCTTCTTTTTTTTTTTTTTGTCGTTGGTGGGCGTCGACATACCACTATTTTGTGTCCCTCTGTGACGTCGACGTGCTTCCTCCGTAAGCTCCCACCTTCGGTCGCCATCTTCAGATTCTTTTTTTCCACCGTTGGGTCTGGATCGATACGGAAGGAGCTCCTGAAGATTGGAGAGAAGAATCGACGAAAATTAACTAAAGAAGTATACAGAACAGGAGAAGAAGTTCTTCGACGTACCGGCCTTCGAGTCTGGGCGCAGCGAAGAGGAAAAGACTAAACTTCAACGTCATACGAAGAATGCACATGCAGGGGGCTCCCTGTGCGCGATAATGGACAAGACACCATTCAAGTTCTGCGACAATTGTCACCACAAGTATGCACAGAAGGATCAGCATCCGGTCTGCAACCTTTGCCTGCCGTTTGACCACCGTAGCTAAGACTGCAACGCATGCTCGGCTTTCACCCCAAAAACTCCCAGTCGTAGAGGTCGAAAAGAAAACTCCGAAGGAGGTAAGAGAACCATTAACCCCGAAAAAGATGGGCGACCCACGAAAGAGTGACTCCAAGTCCTCGAAAGGAGCCTCCGCGTCGAAACATTCGACGACCGCAAGTGCGTCCAAGGACAAACAGTTCGTCGGTTCCTTAGACAAGGTCTCCGAGATGGCGAAAACCCTAGAAAAAACAAAGTCGTAGAAAGACAGTCACGAAAAGGACTCTTCGACGACAAAAAAAGAGGGTTAAACAAGCTTCGACAGCGGCGTCGTCAAGCTCGAAAAGAAAGGCAGAAAATCTTGACGCCGAAACACAAGCGTCAGAGATGGAAAAGCAAAAGAAGAGGCTCAAAGCCGAAATGACGAGTATCTTGCAACACAAGAAAAATTTAAACGAGAAAATGAAGCAATTCAAAATTCCACCGAAAATTTCGACTGGCGTCAAAGGAGGTCGAGGACCTAGAGCCGCCAACAACTCCAGTCGAAGATGAAGAAGAATACTTTTTCGAAGGAGAGGAAGAGGACCAAACCTATGAGGGTTCGGCGACCTCTGAGGCTCAAGACCTACAGTGGCAAGATCTCTACGCCGAATCACCAGAAGAAGTGGTGGATACATATCCATCAAGGCCTTCACCACCAGACGACACTGGGATGTACAACCAAGTCATAAAGAAAGCAGCAGACACTTATGGAGTGCAATTGGAGGACGAAAAGCCCCAATCATGTTTTCTACTAGAAACCTTGCTGCCTACCCAGACAAGGAGTCAATTCCTTCCCATGCTGCCAAGTGTACTGGACCAGGGTAAGGAAGCCTTTAAAGAACGTGCCACATGCAAAGCAGTCGCACCAAGAGGGGAGAAAAAGTACAAGCATTCCTCTAAGGATCCTATGTACATCAGGGGGTCGGTACCAGCTGACTCAATTATAACTTCCACGGCTTGGAAGAGAGCTAATGTCCCCACCAATGTTGGCTCACCACCAGACAAGAAGAGCAAGAGAATGGATCTCATGGGAAGAAAGGTGGAAAGAAGTGCAGCAATACAGTGGCGCATCGCAAATTCAAGTGCATTGATCAACAGACATGCATATCAACATTGGGAGGAGGTAGGAGAGCTACTAAAACATCTGCCAGAACAGTTCCAAAGAAGGGCAAACCACTTAGTGGAAGAGGGGAAAAACATGGCGAACACATGTTTAAAATCAGCCCTAGATGCTGCAGAAACATCTAGCAGACAGATGATGATCCGGGTTACTGAGAGAAGACCCGCCTAGCTACGAATTTCAGGTTTCAAACCAGAGGTACAGAACAACATACTAAACTCTCCGTTCAATGGTGAACAGCTATTCGGAACAGCTGTGGACGAGAAATTAAACCAATTAAAGGACAATGAAACAGCAAGGTCCATGGGAGCACTACAATTCAGAGGCATGCGTAGAGGCACACCCTCACGGTGACCAACAGGCAGGGGTAACCACCAACCTGTAACCTCGCACCAAACCTTTCAACAAGGTTACCAAGGAGTAAGCCACGGACAACAACAGGGTCAACAACAACAAAATTGGCAATACCAACAGGGAAGGCAATCCTTTTGAGGGCGCCCTCAAGGAAGAGGACAACCGCAAAGAGGGGGACCATAAACCACCTCGAAGTGACTTCACTCCAAGTGTTGCGCACCCTCAAACAACGTAGAGGGTGCTACAAGATACAAGCACGAAACAAAATCATGGTCCTATAAGCAAACAATTCCTCCAACATGTTACACCAGTAGGAGTCAGGTTAAGATAATTGCTCCAACAGTGGAAGAAAATTACCTCCGACAAATGGATATTGAACATAATACAATACGGTTACTGCATAGAGCTTGCAAAACAACCTCCAAGCAACAAGGTGCATTCAGCAAAAGAACTATCTCAATTGCTCGAAGAAGCACAAGAACTTCTGAACAAAGAGGCAATAGAGAAAGTACCACACAAGGAAAGGAGCAAGGGCCTTTACTCCACGTACTTCCTCATTCCAAAGGTAGACGGAACTTTACGACCAATACTAGACCTAAGGTTCCTAAACAAATTCATAAAGACTCAAAAATTCAAGATGACAACTTTGCAAGAGGTTATACCTCGGATACAAACAGGAGTCTACATGGCAACTATAGACTTAAAAGACGCATACTTGCACATTCCCATGAACAGAAGACACAAGGGTCTATTAAGATTTGTGATCAACAGAACACACTACCAATTCAGGGTGCTAGCATTCGGACTGAAATCAGCACCAAGAGTCTTCACAAAATGCCTAGCTGCGGTAGCGGCCCACCTAAGAAGGCAAGGAATTCATGTTTATCCTACCTGGACGACTGGTTAGTAAGAGCAAGCTCCTACAATCTCTGCAAACAACATATACAGCAAGTCATACAGACACTGGTCCAACTAGGTTTCTCAATACACTGGGACAAATCGTCACCAGAACCAGAGCAAGTAAAAGTGTTCTTAGGGGCAGAAATCAACACGATACTAGAGAAGGTATTCCCAAGCAGGAAAAGAACACTAGCAATACTGAAGGAGACACATCCTATACCACAAGGGGCAAGCTCTGACAGTGAGGATACTGCTAGGGATGATGGCTTCCTGCATTAATCTAGTCCCAAACATATGACTGCACATGAGACCGTTCCAAGAATGGCTTCAAGAACAATGGTCACAGGCAACAGGGAGTTGGGAGGATCTAGTGGTTGTTACACACAGTTCATCAAGAGATGGCATGGTGGAACAGAAAGAACATAGCACAGGGGAGACTTTTCACACAACCAACTCCAACAGTGACCATCACAACAGATGCTTCCCAGGTAGGATGGGGAGCGCACATGAACAACCTGAAAGTAAGGGGATTGTGGACACAACAGGATGCGGTAAAACACATCAATTTCCTGGAGTTAAAAACAGTGTTCCTAGCCTTAAAAGCCTTTCAGAAAGAGCTCTACAGGAAAAGGGTATTAATACAAACAGACAATACAACCACCATGTTTTACATAAACAAGGAGGGACACAGTCTTTAGCACTCTCAGCCCAACAACTATGGAGATGGGCGATCCCAAGGAGAATAGACATACTAGCAATACATCTGCCAGGAAAGGACAATGTAGAAGCAGACAGGCTGAGCAGAAAAGTCCGCATCTCACGAGTGGGAATTAAATCAATCGGAGATCAAATATTCATATTCAAAAAATGGGGAACCCCGCAAATCGACCTATTTGCAACTCCCCACAATGCAAAATGCCAACACTTCGCATCCAGGCAACCGTGCAAACAGTCCCTAGGGAATGCGCTATGGATAGACTGGTCAGGGATATTTGCTTACGCTTTTCCCCCAATACCACTACTACACGGGGTGATCAACAAATGCAAGCTCAGCCACATGACATTAATACTCGTAGCACCTCAGTGGGCCAGACAGACTTGGTTCTCACAGATAATGGTGATAACTCGAGGAACAATGCACAAGTTCCCAAAGAGAAAGGACCTCTTAACAATACAAAACGGAAGGGTGCTACACCCAGAACCAGAGAGCCTAAGCCTGGCAGCATGGCTCCTGAGGACTTAGAATTCGCTCACCTCAAACTTCCAGAGAGCACAATGGCAGTGCTCCGAGAGGCGAGGAAACCTACAACAAGGAAGTGTTACACAGCAAAATGGAAAAGATTCTCTCAATGGTGCCTTAAGGAAAAACTTTCAAAGAAAATCACAAAGGAATCAACAGTGCTAAAATACTTAACATATTTACTACAGAATAAACTAAGCGACACATCTATAAAGGTACACTTAGCAGCAATTGTAGCGTACACAAGGGGCGAAACAGGGAAAAGTTTTTTCACATCCCATGTGGTCAAAGGATTTCTAGAAGGCGCAAAGAGAATAGCACCTCCAAAGAGGATGCCACCACCTGCATGGAACCTCAATGTAGTGCTCGCTCAAATGATGAAAGCACTATTCGAACCACTCCACAAAGCAACGCTACAAATGCTCACGCTAAAGACTGCGTTTTTAGTTGCAATTACATCACTACTTAGAGTAAGTGAATTGCAAGCGCTAGCACTACAAGAGCCTACTTCCAAATATATAATGACAGAATCGTCATGAGAACAGATCCACACTTTATGCCAAAGGTGGTATCAAGGTTCCACATAAACCAAACAATACAAATACCAAGCTTCTTTCAAAAGCCAAAATAACAAGCAGAAAGGGCATTACACACCCTTGACGCCAGAAGGGCAGTCATGTATTACATGGAAAGAACCAAAGAATACAGAAAGACAAAGCAATTCTTTGTACCATTTGCCAAGAGTTTTCTCGGACGACCAGTGACCAAAAATACCATTGCAAGATGGATTGCACTAGCCATACATTTATGCCACAAACAGGCAGGTCAAACATTTCAAGGAGCACCACGGGCTCACTCGACAAGGAAAAAAGGAGCAACAGTCGCTTTTCTAGCAAATGCTCCTATTCAAGACATTTGCCAAGCAGCAACATGGTCTTCAGTGCACACGTTCACAAAGCATTACTGCATGGATATTCAAATGAATAAAGAAGCACAAGTAGGACAAAAGGTCTTACAACATATATTCACAAACCAGCGCTCATCTTCCACCCAACCACCACAGGACTAGCAAACCGCTACAAAGTCTATGCACAGCATGTGAATCCAGAAAAGATTCACGCTGCAAAACGTATAGTTTCTTACCTGTCGGTGTAGTTTTCCAGCTTGAAGAATTTTCTGGATTCACTAGCGAACCCACCCTCTTTCGCCAGAAAGATGACAGGAGGAAAAAATATAAGGAGAATGAACAATGAAAAGAAAAAAAAAAAAGAATCCGAAGATTGCGACCGAAGGTAGGAGCTTCCGGAGGAAGCACGTCGACGTCACAGAGGGACACCAAATGGTGGAATGTCGACGCCCACCAACAACAATAAAAAAGAGAAGAAATACTACAATTCCGGACCCAACCACTAGATGGCGGAATAATGCACAGCATGTGAATCCAGAAAATTCTTCAAGCTGCAAAACTACACCGACAGGTAAACTATACATTATTCATTTAGCGGATATTGATGCCAAATGTCAGCCTGTATTTGGAAGTGCTTTGCCTCTGAATCAACTAGCCCACTTAATCAGAGGGGCATGGCACTACACTTTATAATGATGTAGATTGACATCTGTTGCAGTCAAACAATTATTGGCACAACCTGCAGAGACCAACCAAGTCCATGCTTGTGAATGTGTTTTGATGGTTAGTTGGGGTGTCATGCCTGGTGTCTACCCATTGTGTGTATTCTTTGGCGGTTGATGTGATCAGAAATTCATGAGGAAAGGTTGGTATTATCTCACCTAACTAATTAAAATCTTGATCTAAAAAAAACAAGCTTCTTCTGTAGTGTGGATGGTAAAGCTATACTGCTTGTAGTCCCAGCACTGTTTTTTCAGCAGGCTAAAGCTACATGTTGTAGCTTTACATGGAATTATAAAAATCGTAGTTGTGCATGGTGTTTCTGAAACTCGTGCTCAACCCAGGAGGTTGAGCTCTTCCTGATCTGACACATTACTGCGGGTCTGAATTGGGTCATTGAATCTTGGTGGTCATGGGTATGAATTTAACAATTTGCCCACTACAGCCTTTCAATGAGTGCTGCATTTGGCTTCCTTAGACACGTGGAATCATGTTACTATAAAAAAAAGTTATGATTTACACTTCAGAAATTTTTACTGATATATGGAATCAATGGCATGAATTCTTTCCAATACCAACGTTTACTAGATAAACCCCATTGTTGGCTACTGCCACTCTAACATTGCTACTTGGGGTCGGTGCTCTTGTCCTAACTGAGCAACAGCCTGAAATAGGATCATTAGGCAAGTTTATAGGAACCATTTACGCTGAAGACGCTCAGAATCTGTATGGCTAGTGGAGGAGGAATTCTTTGAAGTATAGAGAAATTTGGGATTTATTGACCCTAATTCCATTGGTGTTCATCTTGAAGTTGATCCACTTATTTGAACTGCTTTTCTGTGCGAGTAAGAAGGTTGTAATATGGCATTTGCAACACACAACTGGCAGGTGGCTGGGGTGGAGCCTCTGAATCTGGGAGTCGTGCTGTCCGAGATGAGTGATTTATGTCACTGGGGGTGTAATTTATTTGGTTGACTCTGCCAGTATGAAGATGCAGCATACTAAAATTAGATTGGTTTATTTCATACACCTACAAATTTTGTTATTGGTGCTGTAGATTAGATTTAAGACGTTTTCAATGCTTGTGCGCAGCTATAGTAATGGAAAGACTGTGTATAACCAGACACTCATGAGACCCTGAATCCCCACGTGTTCGCTATTGGTGAAAATAGTTGTTTTATTGAGTGCCTCGGATGAGCATCTGCTTGTTAGATCCTGGGGTACAGTGAAGCAATCGTGGGATGCTATATAATGCTACATGATGCAGTCCACTGGTTATATTTATTATTTATAACTCCATATGTTTTTAATGTTTATGATCTATGCCAGGGTTCTCCAAAGTCTGTCCTGGAGGGCTGGATTCATGCCAGATTTTTAGCACATGCCCATTTAGATACATGTAGTTATTTTACAAATCTGGCATGGATCCAGCCCTCTATGACTGGCTTTGGGGAACCCTGATCTATGCAATGTGATTTTATGTCTTTGAAGTTTTGTATGCCTGCTTTTGAACAATAATAAACATATGGCGAAATGTTAGTGCAGAAAAGTCAAAGTATCCAAAACAACCTTTAAATGTAGAGCCTGTTCAATAACACCATGGTGAGAGATTTGTATTCCTGTTGAGATGGTCACATTCCCATAGTTGGCAGAACTGTGGAATGTATGTTTTATAAAATAATCTAGCCCTTTGAGGCGTGGCGAAGTTTAAACACCCTGCTTGTCAATCCTAGAGATTTTTTAGAGACTCAAAGAGATATGCAACAGAGGCATCAAATGAGGGAAAGGAATCGCAGGCTGAAAATAAGTTTACGGGTTTGGGTCTTGTCCACCTTTCCTATGTATCAGAGGGCCATAAGAAAAAGGACTGTGTAGTGGTCAGAAAAGTGGATGATTGTTGATAAATTGAGCCTTTCAAGATTGTCTAAAACTGTTATAGAACAACTAATGTCCCTGGGTCACCAACATTTCTTTTTGTTAATGATTATTTTAGAAAAGCCCAAGAAAATCGCAGGGCGTTTTCGGAAGACAAGCTGAAAGAAGGGCAGAGCGTGATTGGGCTGCAGATGGGCACCAACAAGGGAGCATCACAGTCTGGCATGACTGGCTATGGCATGCCACGCCAAATCCTCTGACCAAAACCACCTAAATCTCAGATCTTGTGTGCTTTCCCTTGCCAAATCTTTCCAAGATGATCATTGCATTGTCTTCTGAACTCTTTTCTCTCACGCTCTCTGGTTATTGTTTAACGTGTTAATGCAGATACAATATCCTCACAGTTTAAAAAAAAAAAAATACAAAGCTTCTTTTTGGATGAATCTACGGTTTCAACCCTCAAGCACCACGAATAGTACCATGGTGCATTAGTCCTTAAAGAACACTTTGACATGTTTGTCTGCATTGCTTGGGTTGGCTATCTTTGTTAAATATTCAATTAAAACATTTGCCTTAAGCCCCTCTTTCCTTATTAATATGAGTTTTCGAAAGATTACTTTGATGCTGAACATCTTTGATGTATATATGTGCAGATATGCCAACTGTATATTATCTGTCTGGCCCTACATTGAGGTCTGTAAAGAATGACTCTGTTTGAAAACACCCACACAGCCTCGTGTTCAGCAAAGCAATAGAATTTGCATTGGAAACCCCCCCCTGAGACACCACTTAAAAGCGACAGAGGAGTCTTAAACTGAGGCCACTTCAGGCATTTTGTTCAATGTTGTAACCATGTTTCTCAAACAATGAGTGCTCTACAATATAGTTGAAATGATTCAATGCCGAGTCAATTGGAAACACCTGGAGTTAAAAATTCAGAAAGCACATTTTATGAAAGGTTAATTTGGGAACTTAGCAACTGTTTTACTTCCTCATGACTACCCTTAGCAAGCCCTGAAAATGTTGCCATAGTGTAAAATCCCAGCCAAAAATAAGATTCCCCCTTCTGTATCTTTCATTTGTCGTTATGGTCGATGTCAAGTATGCGATTTGTTTTTCTTCTTGAACGGATGACCTTTGTGATTTTTACAAACTAGTTCGCGACTGAACAGTTAAATCTCTTTGCCTCTTCCCTCATCGTTTTCCATTCTCATCCTGCATTTATTTGTTCGTCAATTAAATACATATTTTTCCATCTTGTAGAGAGCCTGGCATCACTGCATGGTCAGTTTTTATATAATGAAAAACAGTGTAAAAACATTTGACTAATCCCAGTCATTTCACGTTTGATTTTTTTTTTTTTTTTTTTTTTTTTTACTATTTTTTATTCTTTCGTAAATATTTAACTCACGTCCATATGAGGTTGGATCTTGGCGATGTGCCTCTAGTGCTTGAAACTATTAAATGTGTGTTCATAGGAAGAGTGCCTAATACAGCAACCTCAAAAGGAAAAGCAATGATACGGACCAAGGTCCTTAAGTGCTTCAGTAAGTCCAGCAATTGTGTAACTGATATCCTTTTGAAGGTAGTCCTGTTTTATCCTCTGCTTTTCAAGATCCAGCTGAACAACACTGTAATAATATGTCACAGCTACAGTTCAAGTGAGGTGAAATTCCAAGTCGTTTTGAGGGCCGTAGTATTTTAAAACTTTAGATCCCAGATCATCCGTGGTAGAGCAGTAAAGGCATTCTTAATCCTAGTGCATGTGGGTTAGTTTCGGTTTCTTGAATCACCTTTGCCCTTTGTTTGCTTTGTGAAGCGTCACCTTTGTTGACTATACACATTCTCAGGATAGAATGTTTTACTGTTGTAGAGATATTAGGCAACCAAAGTTCAGGCAAGGTTTTTAGAAGATAGGGATGTTTATGGAACAAGTAAAATAGTTGTCTGTTCCATGCATGATGTAGAAAATGTTTCATACCCTCTTTTCCAGACGTGTCTGGGACGATTTTATATCTATATGTTCCAGCCCTAATTTAAAGGAGGAGGCTAGCCGTGTACATTTTAGATATTGTTTAATGGGAAGGGTAGATGTTCATATCCCAGGTGTGTTGTAGAGCAGTTGCAGAAGGTATTCCAGGCAAGGGTTTTGATTGACCCTACGCATTAAAGTCCTCTTAGACCTGGGTCTGTAAAAGTGAAGCAGTTTAGTCTTCTCCTAGTATTCAGATGCAAGAAGCATGTATCATGGTTTACATAGAACATTTTATTTTAAGGCACTTTGATAATCGTAAATAAACTCTTAAGCAGATGTTTAAAATCTCCATTGTTTAAGTTGAGATTTTGGCCACAATCTAGTTGAGTGTTTAAGTCTGGTGTCTATTTTTATGTTCTAGATGGGCTTTAGGAGATGCTGCAGTTCAAAGCTTGTTTTAGAAACTTAGTGCTCACTCATAGTTTAGTCGTTTTCATGATAGTTGAGAGACAAAGGCTCAACACTTGAGTTGTGGCTTTGAGCAGGGAACACCAAAGACCCAAAAAAGTATTCAACAGGAGGATTTGTTTGACCATGACCAACACATTTCTAAGCAACAGGTGGTAGTACTATCAATGATTGATGCTGTTTCTTTGACTACCGCCATTCCGTTGCAGCATTTTAAAGTCCATGCACCACACACTTTGATTTTTGCGCTCACAGCATTTCAACATTCCACGTAGTAAAACACTGCTCTTTGGCTTTGAATGTTTAAATGTCTTGCATTATGGTCTCTGTATATGTATGGTTTATATTCTGCAAGGAGGAAACCATTGGATGCTCGGGGAAAACTGTTTCTCTATTCTTGTACAAACGATGTGTTCGTTTTCAGTTTGGGACTGTGGTTGAAGATGGGGTCCATAGCATTAACAATGTTATTGTTATTCTTGCCCACAGCAAGTTGTAATCGAGGCTTGTTAATGGCGATTGGTTTGGAGTCCCGTCCTTGGTGGTTTTAATCCTGTCTTGAAAGGCTTCTCTAAAATGAGCCGCAAAACTTTGCCGCCTGTATTATTCTCTAACTGTGGTGATATGCTGTGGAATGTATTCTGTAATGAAATAAAGATTACACAGCCTATTTCTAACTAGAGGTGTGTAGAGTTTTCTGTGCCACCGTATAGTGAAGTAGAGAGGTGTGTTGAAATATATTTTCATAGGAGTGGTAAGTGTTTCTGTAATAGACCATATGAAGCCAAAATTTTGCAGTGGTGTGAAACAGCACCATTCCTTGGTCATCACAACATACTGCGTCC
Source organism: Calotriton arnoldi (assembly GCA_963921515.1). Classification (NCBI taxonomy): domain Eukaryota; kingdom Metazoa; phylum Chordata; class Amphibia; order Caudata; family Salamandridae; genus Calotriton; species Calotriton arnoldi. The sequence goes on along the minus strand of CAWUFW010007527.1, from coordinate 259,142 downwards.
AATTACGGTGTCCATTGAGTATGTATACATTTCATTGGCTCATGTTTCAGACTAATGCAGCACAGTACAAAAGCAGTGCTAGACATTTCTGCTTAATCTAGAATTTTTTCAAGCCTCATTATCCTGTTTTTTGCTTTACGCTAATAAATATATATATTTGTTTCAACAAAAACCTTTAAACAAAAACGACCACGTTCCAACATTTCAAAATATAAAAGCATAGCATATGAGCATTGTTAATTACATATTAAAGCTAAATATATCCTTCTATAATTTCCCATTTCATACATATAACCCTAAATGAATTTCGTCTTTTCATCTTTAGTGGCCACACAATCCAGAATGATATGCTCTGGAGCCCCATTATGTGAATAGCACGACCAACACCATCTTTAAGAAGCCTGTTTCCTATACCTGTACTCTCTAACATTCAGTAGATGTAAATGATTAAAGTTATGTATCATAAAAAGTATACTTAAATATAGGTCCTAGGGAAAAACCAGTGTCACCGCAATCTATCCTTACTAGTTTTGTTGCATACGGTTTCTTAGTTTTCAAATGATAATTGTTTTAAGCTGAGGCTTATCACATTATTCAGCTATTTTTTCTCTACTCACTAAATCTCCCCACCCCGCCCCCACTTAGCCTGTTTTTTGACTGTTTAGCATAGTTCCTGCTTAGGCCTCCATAAAACTTTGTCCACATAAGCTATTTTCTCCAAATGTGCATCCTTTTTGTCCAGCATCCTGGAAATTCTAAAGGTAACCAGGATTTGTGGATTCTCCTGGAGGGGACTGAGAAAAAATATAGCTAACTCTGGATAAAAGTTTTTTATTTCATAAAAATGGAATCAACACACGGTTTGATGTGCTATAGTCACCCTCTTCCCAGCTTTCAGGAACATGCAGAGCGGAATCAAGAAACCGAATTTTTTTACCAGTTTTGGAATTTTTCAAAGTGGTAGCATATTTTTTCGTGCTTTCAACCTACTTCCAGTTTGGGGTGCAAAACGGAGTGAAGCCCATGGGTGTTCCAGGGAAGCTATATATTTCTGAAATGTAGACCCAATTTTGAATTCAGCAGGGGTGTAGATCCCTCAAGGTTTTCCCAAAGAAACTGTTGAAATAAATATTAAAAACGAGTAGGAAAAAACAGCAATTTGTAAAAATGTTCTCATCTGTAACTTTTTGTCATGATGGCCGATTTACAAAAACAATGTACCATTACGTTCACTAAACCCTTTTCGTTGCGGGGATATATAGGGTTTCTAGGTTCTCTAAGAACCAGAGGTACTCGGCACCAACAACTGAGCTGCACCTTACAATGGTTTTTCTTTTTAGAAATAGACCAATTTATATGGTGAAGTATGTAGAATTGTTAGAAATGGGATCTCTAGTTGGCAAGGGCTTGCACCTTTGTCCAAGTAGGGACCCTTCTTCCTAGTCAGGGTAAGGGTTGTTACACTTGTGAAGTAACCCCTGCTCACCCTCGTGGTAGCTTGGCACGAGCAGTCAGGCTTAATTCAGAGGCAGTGTGTAAAGCATTTGCACATAACCAACAGTAATACAGTGTAAGCACTACAAACGGACACCACACCAGTTTAGAAAAATAACCAATATTTTATATACTCAAGACAAGACCAATTACGACAAAAATCCACAATACTATACTTTACGAATGAATGCTTGATTCGGTAACTTCTTCTTTGCAGGAATAGCACAAAAGCAAAGTTCGTACGAGTCGGTAGCTCCGTCCGAGCCTACCGTGATGCTGAAAACCACAGAGTCTAACAGTTCCAGCCGACCGCGTCGATACGGGCCAGCAGAGTCATGAACAGACTCTGTTACAGTATCTTTCTCGTTGTGGCTGGTACGGAGTGTACGAGCCGGTCGGCGTTCGTCGCGGTTGCGGTGCAAGTCGGAGCGATGCACGGTGCGGTGTCCCTCGATGCGGTGCAGGCAGCGGCTCGATGAGCGTCGTGCAGACGGAGTCGGTGAGTCCAAGGCGTGCGATGCAGGGCGAGACGATGCTCGATGCGGTGCTGACAGGTTGCGATGCAGGCGACCTAGCCGGAGTGCGGGAGCTGGCGCCGGACAGCGGTGCGAGTCGGAGCGGTGCGTCGCAGACGTGCGAGCGGTGCCCCAAATGCGGTGCGGTCTCGACTCTTGAGCCAGTTGCAGCGACAGTGTCGGGCTGGTCCGGCTGGCCCAGTGAAGCGGTGCGATGCGAACTGCGGTGCCCACAGGTCACGGTGCAAGCAGCGGCTCGATGTTGGCGGCGTCGGACGCCGCCCACGGTGAGACCAGGGTTGCGATGCGAAGCGGGGCGATGCGGTCTGCGGTGCAAACAGGTCACCGGCCAGGGATGGATTCGGTTGACGGAGTCGGTTGCAGTTCCCTTCCTTCTGTGGCAACTGAAACAGCGTTCCAGAAGCGGTACCCAGAGGCTTGTAGAAGTCTTTGTAGTCCCTGAGACTTCTTAACAGGAGGCCAGCTCGGTTCCTGGCCCTTGGAGATACTCAGCACAAGTTTGTAGAAAGTTCAGTCCAGTCCTTTCACTGCCCAAGACAGAAGCAGCAACTGCAGGCCAACCCAACAAAGCAACAACACAGCAAAGGGGCAGTACTCCTCCTGGCAGCTCTTCCAGCTCTTCGTCTTGGCAGGTTCCTTGATTCCAGCGAGATCTAAATTCATGGGGTCAGGGCCCCAATATTTATATCCCAAATTCCTTTGTTCTCTGAAGGCAGAGAGGCCTTTGCCTAGTCCAAACCAGTTCTGGAGCACTTTGTTGACAAGTCTCCGTCCCTTCTTTCAGTGAGTAGGCCAGGGACATCAGACGCACCACAGGAGGTGGAGCCAGCATTGTGGAGGGAAGGCACTGTCCTATTCAGGGCCCAGGTGCGACCCCTCCCACCCATCTACATGTAGATCTTGCTATTCAGCCCTGCGCTGACTCACCCTGTCTCCTGGCATCCCCCAGCCCCTGTCACTCACATTCCAGACAAGGAATACACAACCCGCAGAGGCAGGCTTGGATGGTTAGACAAGAAAATACCCACTTTCTAAAAGTGGTATTTTCAAACACAGAATGTTAAAACCAACTTCACTAAAAGCTGCATTTTATCATTCTGAGTCCAGGCATACTAAACTCGAATTTCTACCATGTTCCCGGGGTCAGTTAGGATTATAAGCTGTAATAATCAAAACTGCCCGTTCTGGCCTAGGGGGAACAGGTAGCCTTGCCATAGTGAAAAACGAACTAGGCTGTAATTCACTATCAGGACATGCCGCACACACCCGGGCATGTCCTACCTTTCGCATACACCGCACCCTGCCCACAGGGGTACCTTGGGCCTACCTTAGGGGTGACTAACATGTAGCAAAGGGAAGGTTTAGGGACTTGCAAGTGTGTGCACTTGCCAAGTCGACATGGCAGCCCCAGGCTGCGCACAGGCTCTGCGTTGGCAGGCCCGAGTTACTCTTTACGGGCTGTTTGCGTAGGTGGCACAATCCAGTGCTGCAGCCCACCAACAGCATTTGGTCTATAGGCCCTGGCACTCGCAGTGCACTTTACAAGGGACTGACAGATAAACCAAATAGGCCAATCATGGAAACACCAATCCATAACACATTTTATACAGGAGCACTTGCACTTTCCCACTGGACCGCAGTGAGGAAAGTGCGCAGAATCATTACACCAGCAAAAACAGAGTCAAAACCGGGAGGTCAGAAAGCAAAAAGTCAGGGGAAACACGCCAAAAGATGTCAAGTCTAATACATGTCCCCTCCAGCTGAAAGTAGGGAGAACTACCCAACCCCATTGGAGTTCTCCTCACTAAGGCGGAAGAACCTGGACAGACCATCTGCGTTGGCGTGTTCTGTACCAGGACGGTGCTCCACCGTAAAGTCCATTCCCTGTAGGGAGATGGACCACCTCAGCAGTTTTGGATTCTCACCCCTCATTTGCATCAACCATCTGAGGGGCCTGTGGTCTGTCTGAACCCGGAAGTGAGTCCCAAACAGGTATGGTCCCAACTTCTTCAGTGCCCAGACCACAGCAAAAGCTTCCCTTTCTATGGCACTCCACCTCTGTTCCCTGGGAAGTAGTCTCCTGCTAAGGAAGACTACAGGCTGGGGGCGCTAGAGGGCGCCAAGCAAGATGGCCGCACCTTTGTGAGGCTCCTGCCGCTCGGGCAGCAATTTGTAAGGGATCCTCCTCTCATCAAGCCCTGTATGGCCAGAAAATAGCGTGCTGGGAAAGCACTCACCCCCGACCACAGCCCGCCGCTCCCGGCTTGCTACCAGTCCCGGCGAAACCCGGTAAACACCAACTTGCCATATCGCAGCGCCGGACCATCCCAAAATGGCGGACGCAGTGGTTGGAGCTGACCGGCCCTGAGGACGCCTGGCGAGATTGTCGGTCACTCGCTGCGGTCGCTGACGATCCCCGCGGTGCTGCCTGTGCCGCGCGGGACCTCCGCGCTGTTCCCCTGTGCTGATTGCTGCTGTGGTCTGACCTGCTGACGGCCGCCGCGGGAGGCGGCCTACTGCGCGGCTGCTCCGGCCCACTGCCTGGACCTCTGCGAAGTGTGCGGGGCGGAGACGGGCGGAGGCGGCCGCCGCCTTTGGCGCATTGAGGTGAGCGCGACCCTGGGGGCTGCGACGGGCGGGGGAGCGCCTTCGTGCTGCTCGGCGGCCCTGCACCAGTGCACTGCCCGGGGGCCTGGACGGGAATCTGCTGCTGACCTTGTCGGGGGCCTAAAAAACACTGCGCCGCTGGGGAACTCGAGGGCCAACAGAGCGATATAGTGCCTGCCAAACGCTGAGGACATGCTTGAGGTCACTGCCTGACCGATTCTTCCTCCTTGGGACGACAGTCTGCTGACCGGTCGCCGTGCTGATCTCCGGAGGGGACACCCGGCCGCTGCCGTGAGAGGTGGGTCTGGGAAACAGAGGGGTCTGTACCGTGCGCAGATTGGGGTGACCCTGCTTTCCCCCCCCCGCCCTCGCGCCGGCAAAACCAACTGGAGCTGGGGTGGGCACCCGTAAATACTCACCAACCCCTTGGCTTCACGACAGCGCTGCGCAACTGATCCACAGGAGGGATCCTCGCCCCACTGCAGCCTCTCCCACTGCCATGGGCCGCACTGATAATAAACAGCCTAAGTTAACCTTTGAAGCCCGGAAGGTCACGCGGTCCCAGGCGGACATGGAGGGCGCGCAGCCCCCGCCCGCGGAGCAACCCACATCCACCGACGACCTAAAAGCTATACTTCTGGGAATACAGTCCAGCCTAACGTCTATAGAGGCGAAGATGGACACTATGAACGCACGCATAGACCATTTAGCTTATAAAAGTGACCAACACGAGGAGAGGCTCAAGGGTACAGAGCAACGCATATCCGACCTTGATGATGCCTCTGCCACGACAATCACCAAAACGCTGGGCATGGAGAAGATACTAAAACTAATAGAGGCGAAAAATGAGGATTTGGAATCGCGCTCTCGGCGCAACAACCTGCGTATCCTAGGTGTGCCGGAGTCTACCGCTACGGGGAAAATGGAGGAATATGTGGAGCATATGCTTGTAGCCGCCTTCGGTAGAGAATCATTCTCCCCGGTGTTCATTGTGGAAAGAGCGCACCGATCGCTGGCCTCCCGACCTGCCCCTGGAGCTCCCCCTTGCCCCATCATTGCGAGAGTCCTTAACTACCGGGACCGCGATGCAGCCCTTCGCCTTGCCAGAGAGCATAAGAAAGTTCACTTTGATGGCGTGGAGGTCTCCCTGTATCCGGACTTCACGCAGGCTGTACAGGAGGGGCGCAGAAAATTCCTCGCGGTAAAGAAGAAACTACAGCAGCTGAATATAGATTATGCTATGCTTTACCCAGCACGCCTCAAGATTACTCACTCAGGGAAACAGCACTTCTTCACAAACCCCCAGCATGTCCAGGATTTCTTAAAGACTCTACCGAAGACAGCAACCAACCACACACCCCCCCCTGGACGCACTGGGGAGGAGGGTGAGCTGTCAGAGGTAGAATGACAGTACCTATCCGCATCTTTACGTGGAACGCTCTGGGGTGATCTGACCCATTTCTGTGCAACATGTCGTCCAGACACCTTCAAGTTATTTTTGACTCGAATACCCAGCTACCGGAAGCAGCCAGCCTACCGTGGCTTGGAGAAGAGATCTACCCCCTTTTCTATCCCCCGAGCACCCTTGTTGACACAGGGGGTGTACGGCCGCCCTCTAATTGCCACCCACCCAGGTGAACCCTACACTGCTCAAGATTGAAAGGTTTACAATGTTGTACCCCCGTCTCCTTTTGGGACCGGGCTAATTGGGAACTATGGGGAGGAGGGTAGGAATCATCACGACAGGATTGGGCTGTCGTTGTGGGGGGGAGGGTAGGGGGATTGTTCGTTGCCACTTGTTATAATACTGCTCTGCATGCCAATGCCCAAGCCACGATACTTGTACACGCGCCACACACGCTCCATCATTCCAAGCTCCTGCGCCTGCCATGGGGACCCGACCTGACCCCCGAAGTATAATTTCCTAACCTGGAATGTGCGAGGACTGGGAGACCCGCGCAAACGCCGCCACATACTAGCGTACCTAGACCGCCATAACATTCAATGCGCAATGCTTCAAGAAACACACCTCACCCCTGCTACGCCCTCTACATTTGCGACACGGTGGGCGGCTCACCGCTGCCTCTCGTCTTATTCCTCGTATGCTCGGGGTACTGCCATCCTGGTGAAGCGCACACTCCCTTACATCCCCATGGGCTCATATGAAGATCCCCAGGGTCGCTACAGTATTCTCTGGGGACAACTATCCGCCATATCCATCACCCTCGTCTCCTGTTATGGACCTAACACCGATGATCCGGAATTTTTCCGAGTGCTCTGGGGCAAAATACTAGATATAGGCTCTACACATCTGGTGTGGGGAGGGGACTTTAATGTCACTTTAAACCCGGAACTGGACAGATCGCACCCGCATCCCCACCACTACTCTAACGCACACTACACCCTCAAAAACATTGTGGGAGATCATGATCTCATAGACGCGTGGCGCACGCTCCATCCCCAGACTCGGGAAGGTTCCTGCTTCTCCACTGCCCACTCTTCCTGGTCGCGCATAGATGGCTGGCTCCTTACTAAAGGGCTGGCGCCCTGGATAGTACACACATCTCACCTAGCGCGCACGTACTCGGACCACTCGCCTGTCCTCCTCACCCTCACTCCACCACATGCTGACTCACGCTACCTGAACTGGCGCCTCAACCCGCAGACACTGCTAGATCCTGTTTTTAAGGCAGAGTTGGAACAAGAAATATCGGATTTTTTCCCACGCAATGATAACTCGGTTCCCCAATGCTCCACGGTCTGGGAGGCCTTCAAGGTCACCATACGGGGCAGCTGCATAGCTAAAAGCGGGGGGGTGCTAAAAGACATCCGAAACACACTTCAGAAGCTAGAGCTCGCACTCAAACAGACGGAGCTACAGATGCAAACGGCGCCCACCCCTGGAGTGCAGTCGCGCCTACGGGATCTGATAACAGAATACCAGGAGACGGCCGCCAGAGAATGTAAATTCAGAGGCAAATACCATCAGGCGCGCTGTTATGGTGAGGGAGAACGGCCGGGCAAAGCGCTGGCCTCCATGATCCGTCCCCCCCGGTTCCCCAACACTGTGCTGGAAATTGAAGATGAGGATGGCCAAAAACACAGGGACACCCCGGATATAGTGCAGACATTTAAACGATTCTACGCAAACTTATACAAAACACACAGAACATGCCCGATGGACTTCACTCCCTTTTTCGAAGATACAGCCATTGGCTGGCTGGGGGAGGGTCAGAGAGACTTCCTTCTCGCTCACTATGAGGATGAGGAGATTACCTCTGCCATTATGCAGCTGCAGTCGGGCAAAACTCCAGGGCCGGATGGCCTCCCTGCGGAATTTTACAAAACTTTTCGTCATCTGCTCATCCCTGTGCTGAGGCACGTGTACGAAGAAGCCCGAGAATCGGGCATTCTCCCACAAACAATGCGGGAAGCACTCGTCTCCTTACCAAAACCGGGCAAACCGACCGCACAGTGTGACTCCTATAGACCTTTATCCCTTATCAATGTGGACGCTAAAATCCTAGCCAAACTAATCGCAAATCGCATCAGGCCTCTCATGCCCAAACTAGTCCTTCCTGACCAATCGGGATTTGTGCCCAACAGGAGCACGTCGCACAACCTCCGCACACTATTTGCGGTGCTTCAGGATATTGACCCAGAATTGAACGCCGCTGCTGTTTTCTTAGATGCCACTAAGGCCTTTGACTCCCTTGAATGGGACTATCTGGCCTTCGTACTACAACGGATGGGCTTTCCCCCGTTCCTGGCGTGGATAGATTTATTGTACACCGGCCTGCGGGCCACGGTGATGGTGAATGGGGAGCGCTCGTCCCCGTTCTCGGTGGCTAGAGGTACGCGGCAGGGATGCCCTCTTTCGCCCCTGCTGTTTGCCCTGGCTATCGAGCCCCTCGCTGCAAAAATCCGACAGCATTTTCGAACTCACGCCCTCATCTATCCGGAAAGGCAATTATTAATCTCTTTATACGCGGATGACCTCACCCTATACATACGAGACCCGGGAATAAGCCTCAACCCGATTCTTAGATTGCTCATCCACTTTGGCCGCCTCTCTGGGGTCAACATAAACTGGGGAAGTCTCAGATATATCCCCTCACCGACGCCACTCTCCCATTCTCACCAGACTACCCCCTCAAATGGTGTGACAACACACTCACTTATTTGGGCATAGAGATCTCCCGCAACCGAGAGGAACTGATGAAAGCCAACTACGGACGTGCACTGGATCTCATTACCGAAAAGATAACCAGATGGATAGCACTACCGCTGTCCCTAGCTGGCAGAACCGCCCTTATAAAAATGGTGATATTGCCCAAACTACTCTATTTGTTCACCAATATCCCTTACGCCCCCAGCCGGCACTTCTTTGCGGCGGTAAAAACTCAGCTCATACGACTCACGTGGGGAGGGAAGAAGGCTAGAGTACGATGGGACACCCTCACAAGACCCTTCAGCGAAGGAGGCTTTGAAGTACCAGAGCTGGAATTATACTTCATATGCGCCCAAGCACACTTTGCCTCATACTGGATACATCCCCCTCCCTATATGCCGCACCTGGCGATTGAAGATGTATATATGCGCCCGACTCCGTGTTCGGCATATTTAAGTTCCCCGCCAACTCCACGACATCTAGCCTCCACCACGGTACAATGCACCGTCAGTGCCTGGCGTGACCTGGCTACTCTCGTACAGTGTGCATTGCTATACTCCCCCCTCCTCCCACTTCCCGGGAGACGGGACCTCCCGATAACACAGGAAGGGGGCTTTCGCCGGCTTCTCCGCAAACTATCTATTCAAAATTGGGGACAACTGTATGCTGGGGGCAAGTTTCGCTCTAGCGAGGAATTCTTTGGCACCACCGCGCCTACTTTTCTAGACAGATTTTACTATATCAGGCTACGTCAAAACATGAAAGCCATAACGCCCGACTTCCCACATGAACCCCCTGTCATGTCCCCCCTACACGCCCTTTTACAACAGACAACGCCCACACACGTGGTATCACTATTATACCGCACGGTCCAGAAAGACAGACCATATGCCCCCCTTACTGCAAGGAAACGATGGGAAGACGAACTGGGGCATACCCTCACCGATGAGCAGTGGGAATACTGTTGTAGACAAACCGGCAATGTTTCTGCTAGCAGCCGTCTGCGGATCATTCATTATAAATATATTCATCGCTTTTATCATACACCTGCGCGCTTGCACCGCCTACACCTTCGGGACACAGACTCATGTGACCGCTGTGGAGTGAGAGGGGCGGACTTCAAACATATAGCGTGGGACTGTCCACCTGTCCAACGGTTCTGGAGGGAGGTGCTGCTAGCTCTGGACAACATGACAGGGATTCACATCCCCGCGGACCCCCTGACTGCACTGCTGGGATACACGGAACCACTGGCTGTCCCAGTGCGGAAATATACTTCCCTTGCACTTCTCCTCGCCAAAAGGCGAATTGCCTGCAGATGGGGCAGAGGGAGGGCACCTAAATTTAAGGAGTGGATACAAGATCTAACATATTGTCAAGAACAACTATACACTTACGCAGAGCTCCTACCCCCTTCCTCCCGCCCACGAGATATATGGGGACCCCTCCACACATACCTACTGGAACATGCCTCCACCGCGGATCCCGGCGCTTCCCCCACAGCACCGGTGGAGGAACGTCTTCGGGAAACATGGCCTAATGGGACAGTGGTGCCACCTTGGCGGCCACACACTTTCGATGGGGAGACACGGGTCACTAGGCGCGACACTCCCAAGGCTCACGGAGCTGAATAAGTATACGCCTCTGGGCATAACCTGCTTACATTACACAGAGAAGTGGCATTGTTGTTTTTTTTTTTTTTGTTAGTTTATGTAAAAATAACCCGCCGAAATACGTATTCGCCACCACGGCTGGTTCTGATCCCCACTAACGCGGCCGGCCCGTTGTGGTTGTAGGCGGCTTGCTGTGTATACCTTTCCCCCACCCACACCGCAGTATAACATATCGCCTTGCAATGCCGGCCCCCTGAGGGATGTAGGCACCATGCTGTGTGTTAACGCCTTATACCCTTAATAAAGGTTTTGAAACTTAAAAAAAAAAAAAAAAAAGACTACAGGCTGATCCAGGCCCTCTTCGTTCAGTTGTGAGAGCACCGCTCCCACACCATGCTCTGAAGCGTCAGTCTGCACGACAAATTCTTTGGAGAAGTCAGGTGCCTTGAGCACGGGCGCCGTGCACATGGCTGCCTTCAGGGCATCAAAAGCTTTCTGGCAGGACTCAGTCCAGATCACTTTCCTGGGCTGCCTCTTAGAGGTCAGCTCTGTTAAGGGGGCAACGATGGTGCTATAGCCCTTAACAAATCTCCTATAGTAACCGGTGAGACCTAAGAAGGCTCTCACCTCTGTCTGGGTCTTGGGGGTTCCCAAGCCAGAATGGTGTCAATCTTGGGTTGTAGGGGCGCCACCTGGCCGCTTCCTACCTGGTGTCCCAAGTACACCACAGAACCCTGCCCGATCTGGCACTTACTGGCCTTGATCGTGAGGCCTGCACCTTGCAGAGCCCTCAACACTTTCTCAAGGTGCTGTAAATGTTCTTCCCAGCTGGAACTGAACACAGCAATGTCATCCAGGTAGGCGGCACTGAAATCCTCCAGCCCAGCCAACACCTGATTGACCAACCTCTGAAAGGTGGCAGGGGCATTCTTCAACCCAAAGGGCATCACCCGGAATTGGTAATGACCTTCTGGGGTTGAGAATGCTGATCTCTCCTTGGCCCCATCGGTTAAGGCAATCTGCCAGTACCCAGACGTCAAATCAAATGTGCTGAGGAATCGGGCAGCTCCCAACCGATCAATGAGCTCATCAGCTCTGGGGATGGGGTGCGCGTCAGTCCTGGTGACGGCATTGAGCCCACGGTAGTCCACACAAAACCGGAGTTCTGGAGTGGCACCGGGCGCCGCAGCCTCTGGGACCAAGATCACTGGGCTGGCCCAAGGACTGTGGGAGGGCTCAATCACCCCTAACGCCAACATCTTAGAGACCTCCTCCTTGATGCTGGCTCTGACCCGGTCAGTCAACCTGTAAATTTTGTGCTTCACAGGATGGCTGTCACCGGTGTCCACGTCATGGGTACACCAGTGAGTAACACCGGGGGTCAGAGAGAACAGTGGGGCGAACTGTCCCAACAACTGGCGACAGTCCCCTGCTGCTCCTGAGTCAGAGTAGGGGAGAGGATCACACCCTCTACTGACCCATCATGCTCCTTGGTAGACAGGAGGTCAGGGAGAGGCTCGCTCTCCTCTTCCACCCCATCATCTGTCGCCAAGAGCATACTCACTTCGGACCTCTCGAAGTGGGGCTTGAGGCGGTTCACGTGAAGGACCCTCAAAGGGTTCCTTGGAGCCTGCAAATCCACCAGGTAGGTGACGTCACTTTTGCGCTCCTTTACCTCATATGGCCCAGTCCACTTGTCCTGCAAGGCACAAGGTGCTACTGGGGCCATGACCCACACTTTTGCCCAGGTTGAAATTCGACCAGAGTGGCATTCTGGTCATACCATCTCTTCATTTCTTCCTGGCTGGCTTCTAGGTTCGCCTGAGCGAGTTTCCTGAAGCGGGCAGTTTGGTTTCTAAAGGCCAGCATGTAGCTAAATACATCCTGGGGAGTTTTCCTGGGAGCCGCCTACCAGCCTTCCTTTACCAAACTCAGAGGTCCTCTGACAGGGTGGCCATACAGGAGCTCAAAGGGGCTGTACCCAAGAGACTTCTGAGGCACCTCCCTGTATGCAGAGTAGGCATGGCAAGAGGACGTCCCACTTACGCCTCATGGGTTCTGTTAGACCCTTGATCATGCCTTTCAAGGTCTGGTTGAATCTCTCCACCAGACCGTTTCCTTGTGGGTGGTAAGGGGTGGTGAACTTGTAGGTTACACCACACTCCTTCCACAGGGATGTCATATACTTTGATATGAAATTGGTCCCCCTATCAGAAACCACCTCTCTGGGGAATCCCACACGGGAAAAGATCCCCATTAACGCCCGGCCCACCACTGGCGCCGTCGTTGTCCTGAGAGGGATTGCCTCCGGGTGGCATGGTCCACCAAGACCAGGATGTACCTGTTGCCCATGGCTGTCTTGGGATCCAGTGGCCCCACAATATCCATCCCTACCCTTTCAAAGGGTGTTCCAACAACAGGAAAAGGTTGGAGAGGAGCTTTGACCTTCCTCCCACTCTTACCACTTGCCTGGCAAGTTTGGCAAGACCTACAGTGTGCATCCGACTGCCTTCGCATTTGGGGCCAAAAGAAGTGGGTGACAAGCCTGTCAAAGGTCTTGTCCTGCCCCAAATGTCCTGCCAAAGGCACGTCATGAGCCAGACCCAGTAGGAAGGTCCTGAAGCACTGGGGTACCACCAGCACACGGGCTGACCCATGCTCAGCAACCTTAGGCTCACTGTATAGGAGACCACTCTCCCAGTAGATCAGATGTGACCCGGACTGATTACCAGCTGCCTGGTCTGCAGCCTGCCGCCGCAGACCCTCCAGAGTAGGGCACTCGTTCTGCTCCCTGCAGAACTCCTCCCTGGTGGGACCCCCTTCTTGCTGCCAATGGGTCAGCTCAGAGATGTCTCCCAGTTCGGCTACCTGCTCCCCTGTAGGCACCGGGGCGTCCCCCTCGAGGTCCGCCTCCTCCCGGTCCGTGGGAACTTCGGGGGCCGGTTTCCCGCGCCCCCTGCCCTTTCTCTTGGCAGGGACTTGGGCCACTGTTTCAGGCTCCAAGTCCTCTTGATCACCCTTTTTGGCTGCCATTGACCGAGTAGACACGCATGCCCACTCTGGCAACCCAAGCATCTCCAAGTGAGACCTGAGCTCAACCTCCTTCCACGAGGACTGCTCCAGGTCGTTTCCTAGCAGACAATCTACAGGCATGGTAGGGCTCACAACCACCCTCAAGGGACCTGAGACCCCCCCCCCCCATTCAAAGGGAACCTGCGCCACCATACATTGGCGCTCTGAGTTGTCTACAGCAACTACTTGGTGGAATGCTCCTGGGACTACTTGCTTCTCAGACACCAGGTGACACCGGACTGAGGTCACACTGGCTCCAGTATCTCTGAGAGCCTCTACCCTGTTCCCATTAATGGTCACCCAGGTGCTATATTTCTTTGTGTTAGGGGGCACCTGGTTTCCTGGGACCATCTCACTGTCCCCTAGTGAGACAAGGGTCATTTCTGCGGGATCCCCACCCTCCTGTGGGCACCCCTCCTCCCCAAGCGCTACACTAGCCAACACTTTGGACTGTCCACCGGTGGGCGGCTGTGTCCCCTTCGGGCACTTGGGGTCCCCCTTAAAGTGACCTACCTGGTCACATGCATAACACTTGCGGGGGCCGGTCTCAACATGCTTCCCTGTAGAGACCCCTTTCTTCTTATCACCGGGGGCTGGGAACCTTTACCCTGGGTACTAGTTTGGGGCCCTTTAGAGAACTCCTGTGCTTTACCCTTGTCCCCCCACCTTTCTGCTGGGGACCCTGCCCACCTTTGGCTGAGTCTCCCCCAAACGCTTTCTTGTGGACCCTGGTACTCACCCAGCGGTCCGCTTCCATAGCAAGCTTCCTGGGGTCAGTTAGCTTACTATCAACTAGGTGCTGGCGCAGATCTGCAAAACATAGACTAGACAAGTGCTCCCATGCAATCAAGTTGTAGAGCCCCTGAAAATCTGTTACACTACTGCCCTTCACCCAACCATCCAGAGACCTGCAGAACACATCCACACATTCCAACCAAGTGTTGGCATCAGACTTCTTACTGGACCTGAACTGATCCCTGTACTTTTCAGGAGTAAGACCATACTTCGTGAGAAGGGCATCCTTCATGTCAGCATAGGTGAGGTGATACCCCTTACCCAAAGCTATCAGAGCATCCCTTGCTTCTTCAGGGAAAAGTGGCCACAATCCTGCTCCCCAATTCTCCTCGGGGACCCCATTCATGTGTATGGCTGCCTCATAACCCTGAAACCACCTTTGTATGTCATCCCCCTTCTTGAACTCCTTGCCTACGTTCTTGGGAATGTGCACAATCCTGTCTGCCTTTCTGGACGAATTGCTGCCACCATCTGAGCCTGACTTACTCCTAAGTTCTAGCTCCTTCAGTTCTCTCTCATGCTCTAAGAGCATCTTCCTCTCCTCTATGGCCAATCTCTTCTCCTCCCGCTCACTCTCCAGTCTGAGCTTCTGCAGCTCGAACTGCCTTGCCTCCCGCCTGTCCTCCAGCTCCTCTGGGGACAGACTGCTGCTGCCTGACCTGGCGGGTTCCCCCTACCCAAAAGCACATCCACCCTGGAAATAGGCTCCTCCACCTCCTCACTGAGATCACCAGGCTGCCCATTGGCATGTCTGGCTGCTACCCAGGCCCTCAGCGCCTTCTGTAGCTCCTCCTTCCTTGTGAGGCCTTTAATTTGGACTTTCAGGTTTTTACAAATCGCTCGTAACTCCTTTACGGCGTAGGATTCCAACCTGTCCTCCTCAAAGATAACTTCCAGAGATGCAACGGATGAAGCAATTGATTCAGGCATGACAAAGTCGTGAGTTGAAAACTGGCAAGATCAAAAATAGGCCAAAAGAAAAAGAACCAGTATGTGGTACGTAATGGTCTGCGATATGGTAGTAGTGCACACCAATCACTGTAAGTCAAGTGCAAACACAAGTCCTATCCACACCGCTGACAACCAATGTTAGAAATGGGATCTCTAGTTGGCAAGGGCTTGCACCTTTGTCCAAGTAGGGACCCTTCTTCCTAGTCAGGGTAAGGGTTGTTACACTCGTGAAGTAACCCCTGCTCACCCTCGTGGTAGCTTGGCACGAGCAGTCAGGCTTAATTCAGAGGCAGTGTGTAAAGCATTTGCACATAACCAACAGTAATACAGTGTAAGCACTACAAACGGACACCACACCAGTTTAGAAAAATATCCAATATTTTATATACTCAAGACAAGACCAATTACGACAAAAATCCACAATACTATACTTTACGAATGAATGCTTGATACGGTAACTTCTTCTTTGCAGGAATAGCACAAAAGCAAAGTTCGTACGAGTCGGTAGCTCCGTCCGAGCCTACCGTGATGCTGAAAACCACAGAGTCTAACAGTTCCAGCCGACCGCGTCGATACGGGCCAGCAGAGTCATGAACAGACTCGGTTACAGTACCTTTCTCGTTGTGGCTGGTACGGAGTGTACGAGCCGGTCGGCGTTCGTCGCGGTTGCGGTGCAAGACGGAGCGATGCACGGTGCGGTGTCCCTCGATGCGGTGCAGGCAGCGGCTCGATGAGCGTCGTGCAGACGGAGTCGGTGAGTCCAAGGCGTGCGATGCAGGGTGAGACGAAGCTCGATGCGGTGCTGACAGGTTGCGATGCAGGCGACCTAGCCGGAGTGCGGGAGCTGGCGTCGGACAGCGGTGCGAGTCGGAGCGGTGCGTCGCAGACGTGCGAGCGGTGCCCCAAATGCGGTGCGGTCTCGACTCTTGAGCCAGTTGCAGCGACAGTGTCGGGCTGGTCCGGCTGGCCCAGTGAAGCGATGCGATGCGAACTGCGGTGCCCACAGGTCACGGTGCAAGCAGCGGCTCGATGTTGGCGGCGTCGGACGTCGCCCACGGTGAGACCAGGGTTGCGATGCGACGCGGGGCGATGCGGTCTGCGGTGCAAACAGGTCACCGGCCAGGGATGGATTCGGTTGACGGAGTCGGTTGCAGTTCCCTTCCTCTGTGGCAACTGAAACAGCGTTCCAGAAGCGGTACCCAGAGGCTTGTGAAGTCTTTGTAGTCCCTGAGACTTCTTAACAGGAGGCCAGCTCGGTTCCTGGCCCTTGGAGATACTCAGCACAAGTTTGTAGAAAGTTCAGTCCAGTCCTGCCCAAGACAGAAGCAGCAACTGCAGGCCAACCCAACAAAGCAACAACACAGCAAAGAGGCAGTACTCCTCCTGGCAGCTCTTCCAGCTCTTCGTCTTGGCAGGTTCCTTGATTCCAGCGAGATCTAAATTCATGGGGTCAGGGCCCCAATATTTATATCCCAAATTCCTTTGTTCGCTGAAGGCAGAGAGGCCTTTGCCTAGTCCAAACCAGTTCTGGAGCACTTTGTTGACAAGTCTCCGTCCCTTCTTTCAGTGAGTAGGCCAGGGACATCAGACGCACCACAGGAGGTGGAGCCAGCATTGTGGAGGGAAGGCACTGTCCTATTCAGGGCCCAGGTGCGACCCCTCCCACCCATCTACATGTAGATCTTGCTATTCAGCCCTGCGCTGACTCACCCTGTCTCCTGGCATCCCCCAGCCCCTGTCACTCACATTCCAGACAAGGAATACACAACCTCGCAGAGGCAGGCTTGGATGGTTAGACAAGAAAATACCCACTTTCTAAAAGTGGTATTTTCAAACACAGAATGTTAAAACCAACTTCACTAAAAGCTGCATTTTATCATTCTGAGTCCAGGCATACTAAACTCGAATTTCTACCATGTTCCCGGGGTCAGTTAGGATTATAAGCTGTAATAATCAAAACTGCCCGTTCTGGCCTAGGGGGAACAGGTAGCCTTGCCATAGTGAAAAACGAACTAGGCTGTAATTCACTATCAGGACATGCCGCACACACCCGGGCATGTCCTACCTTTCGCATACACCGCACCCTGCCCACAGGGGTACCTTGGGCCTACCTTAGGGGTGACTAACATGTAGCAAAGGGAAGGTTTAGGGACTTGCAAGTGTGTGCACTTGCCAAGTCGACATGGCAGCCCCAGGCTGCGCACAGGCTCTGCGTTGGCAGGCCCGAGTTACTCTTTACGGGCTGTTTGCGTGGGTGGCACAATCCAGTGCTGCAGCCCACCAACAGCATTTGGTCTATAGGCCCTGGCACTCGCAGTGCACTTTACAAGGGACTGACAGATAAACCAAATAGGCCAATCATGGAAACAACAATCCATAACACATTTTATACAGGAGCACTTGCACTTTCCCACTGGACCGCAGTGAGGAAAGTGCGCAGAATCATTAGACCAGCAAAAACAGAGTCAAAACCGGGAGGTCAGAAAGCAAAAAGTCAGGGGAAACACGCCAAAAGATGCCAAGTCTAACAAGAATGAAAAATGGGTATCAAGGTAATCTATGCATTTCTGAAATGGGCACAAGATATGGAATTTAGAAGCAGTGGTTATTTGTACATTTCTGAACTTGTGCGCACCAGTACGAGCATATGATTTAGAGGGTAGTTTTCAAAATGTCTTCTTTCGTACACACTGGCTTACATTTTGAAGGCATAAATGCAGCAAAATATAATTGGTAATAATAAATATCCTACTATTTTATGCTCCCACATGTCTGCTGATAAGCATTTGCAATGCAATAGGTCTCGCATTTATGAAACTCTCGTAAATGCGACACCTATTGCATTTCAAATGCTTGTTTGTAAAAGCGCCACATGCCGCAGTTTCACTTTAATGGCGGCCGCACCCCTTTCCTTAGCCACAGCTCGTCTAAGGAACAGGGTGCGGCTGCCATTAAAGTGAAAGTGCGGCATGGGGCAGTTTTTTAAAAACATGTTAATAAATACAACAAAAAAAAGCATGCAGCCGTGTTCGGTTCCACAAATTAACCAAAGGCATGGCAGCCACTGTATGAGCATGCTATAAAAAAAAGAAAAGAAAATTAAAGCAATAGTGGAGAGCTGTGCTGCCTACAACAGCAGACGGGAGAAAACCATTTAAGCAAATGGTGCTCGGAGGCTGTAATTAAAGCCTACCGAGTAACAACACGTGTAATGGGGGGTGTCCTCATGGGAGGTTACAAAATGAGCAGGCGGTACTAAGGAGGGACGAGTAAGCCTATTGACCAATGAAAAGCCACAGCTTCCAAAGGACAATGACAAGCTAATGAAAAATAAGGGTGGAGAGTGGGCGGAGCTTCAAGTCCATACTTGAATACAGGTATGGACATGTGCTGCCCAGGCTCGACCTAAAGAAGTGTTATTTTTCTAATTTGGTCTCAGATTTATTCTTAGTGTGTGTCTCATTTATTGCCTCTGTGAGTACAACAAATGCTTAGCACTGCTCTCTGATATTCCTAACTACTCGCCCACACTACCATAAGAGTGTTGGTATTCTCTACTTTTGCGTCTGTAAATTAATTGGGGTCCCACTGGACTCTCTGCCTTTTAGTACACTTTATACAGAGCCAGCTTCCTACACTCACCATCTGTGGAACTCTTTTTACTTGCTCAGGGTAGCTATAAATGGGAGTACTAGAGGTGCTCCAGCACCCCTAGCCTCACACTATGATAGTGGCTCTCAGTTGTGGCTAAAAAACAGAATTCCTGCACCCCTACACTGAAAATTGTTTGCTCCACTGTCTAATGCCCCACTGAAAGGGAAAGACTTGTCTAAGGCGAGAGAGGCTGGTGCTATTGCAGCTTTTGAGGTAGATAGAGTGGTCCTACTGATAATAATTGCTCAGTCTGTAGTTCTGCCATGGCTGCCCCTCTGGGGTTTTAGTGACACGTCAGAGAAAATAGTTTCTTTTGAGCATTTGAACTGCGTCTGGAGGAATAAAACCGCTTCTTTATGTTAAAATATGTCCAACCATACAAAGTAACCCTCTCCACATTTTATCTTCATCTTTGAAATTTGCAAAGATATCATTTAAATATTCTAGGGTACAGCATTTTTGTGATTTCTTATTCCCAAGAGCGCTCAAAGGTAATAGTGTTAGAGGCTGCTGCAGATAACAGGACATTGTGATGGGTAGATGAATAGATTCTGTTTTGTAAGTCAATGGATAGCTGACAGGAGCATCTTTGCTTGCTAAAAAGTTGTTCTAGGACTTCATTGTTTTAAGTCTCGCTTAAGTGCAGGAGGTTTCATCAATATAGTAGAAGAGGTGGCACCATGGTTAACTAAAGTCATAAGAGTAATCTGTCCAGCGAAGGAGGGTGCTCATTCTGAGGTTGTGGTCAAAGGCAGGATAAAAATGGTGGGATGTCGATGGATGAACAAGTCAGACTCTTTGGTTTTCTGACTAATACCTCCAACTCCCATGCAATGCTAAATTCTGAAAATTGTGCAACCACTGCAACTGGGACTAGCTTTGCCACCTATTCTGAGCCGGGGTAATGGACACGGACTACAGTCCCCAGGCTTACCTGCTGTCACCTCATCAGGCGCCAGGAGGCGCATAAAGGATGCTGTGAGGCACCAGTGCGCAGGACGAGCTTTGCCACCTATTCTTTGCCGGGGTAACGGACACGGACTACAATCCCCAGGCTCCCCTGCTGTTACCTCATCAAGCGCCAGGAGGCGCATAAAGGATGCCGCAAAGCCCCGCTGTGCAGGACGAGCTTTGCCACCTATTCTGAGCCGGGGTAATGGACACGGACTACAGTCCCCAGGCTTACCTGCTGTCACCTCATCAGGCGCCAGGAGGCGCATAAAGGATGCTGTGAGGCACCAGTGCGCAGGACGAGCTTTGCCACCTATTCTTTGCCGGGGTAACGGACACGGACTACAATCCCCAGGCTCCCCTGCTGTTACCTCATCAAGCGCCAGGAGGCGCATAAAGGATGCCGCAAAGCCCCGCTGTGCAGGACGAGCTTTGCCACCTATTCTGAGCCAGGGTAACTGACATGGACTACAGTCCCGAGGCTCCTCTGCTGTCACCTCATCCGGCACCAGGAGGTGCATAAAGTACACCGCAAGGCCCTGCTGTGCGGGATGAGCTTTGCCTCTATTCTGAGCTGGGGTAATGGACATGGACTACAGTTCCCAGGCTCCCCTGCTGTCACCTCATCAGGCGTCAGGAGGTGCATAAAGGACCCCACGAGGCCCCGCTGCGCGGGACACGCGTGGGCCGGGCCAAGGGTGGGCCCGTCATAGCCCGGAAGAGGCTGGGCCACCCCCCTGAAATCTCGCTCCAGAGTCTGCGCCCTGGGACTTGTGCTAAAAAGGTACTGTCTTCAGCTTGGCGCATCCTTGAAATTAATACTAGAGTTTCCCCCACAGGCCATCTGTTGGTTGGCTTCCTTCTCTCCTCTTTGTTAATTTGAACTGCTATGGGGAAGCAGAAAGTTTCTGAGGGAGGCTTGGGAGAAGCCATCAAGAAGAAAGCGAAAAAGAAAACCCATATCCCAAGCCCGGCCGCTGGGGCCGGTGTACTGGATCGTATAGATAGTTTATTGACTGAATGTGAGGAACTTCTTGACCCAACTCCCACTGATGATTCACCAAAGTCCAATTATTCACATGTACCCAGAATCTCCACACACACAGGGTGCATACCATCCATGTTCAAAAGGCCAGGATGCTCCTTCCGGAGTGACGGATTGTGCTTTATAAATACCCAATTCAATTCAAAAGGGTAGCTAGTAGGAACCAGAAGCTTTAAGTGCACCACCGAATAGTCCCACAAGTAAGGACAACACGGCGCCGGTGATCTTGGCTGATCTCCCCTGTAGTAATAGATTTTCACCACTTTTAGAACACTCTGACCCACTGGACACCTCCATCAGCTCAGGGAGTCAGGTGCATAGGGAGGGCGCAGAGGCTAGCACACACACACACACAACACAAATACCCATCTACCAGTGCCCCCAGCTCTAAATCCAAATTGCATGAATATTGATAGTAGGGCCAACCAATTAAACCATACTACTGCCTTTCTACCGAGGAACCCTCCCAAAGACCACTTACATTGCAGATAACCGACCTGGTTCGGGAAATCAGAGCTCTGAAAGTAACCGTCTGCAGTCTTTCTGACTCCCTAAATAAGGTACTCTCTGATGTGCAACAAGTCAAAAAACAGCTGGGAGATCATACAGCCAGTGCTCACGGAGGTGCGAACCACTCGAGACAACTTTCTGGGATTAATAGGGGTCCCGTAAAACATAGTATGAATGGAGTAGGCAGGGATTATTCATTAATGTGCGCGAATAATGATTACTCAGTAGCTACTCTATCAAGGTAGCTCAAAATCGTGAAGGCGATCGGGAATTTTTTAATCCCACTGTGGCCCTAGGCCCTTCACCAGGTCCTACCCCTCTTCAGGTAAACATGACCTTAGCACCACGAAGCACTGTGAAGGCCCCATACACGAGAAGCATAGTATATTTAACAAATTTACCAGAGCCCCCCCAGCTTAGTCAAAGAAGATGAGGGATCCCTAATAAACAAGGGCACCCAATGGATCCGACATGTAAGGGGATGCCGGTCTGTAATAAGGGACGACATCACAGGGGCCAAAAGATGCTCCCCTCTGGGGAACTTCTTGGATTCCATTGCACTTACCCTCGCACACCGAGACTTCGTTGAGAACCTGGTGGCCTTTGACGTCCGCACCCAACACCTTACCAAAACTAACATTAGTTTCAAATACAATGCCCCCGAAGCGACCTTACTGATAAATCCATCCAACCTGCCATCATCCTCCATTGGGGCGACTCCCTCACGAGAGATTGATTGAAGGTTACAGCTACCCCCGATGGTTGTATTCAGGTCATGACACCAGTACCCACCAGTAAGCCCATCGCACCCCTCCTAACTGCAAATTCTCCCCCAGAGTTGACTGGCCCTATTAAAACAAAGAGCCAGTTGGGTTGCACACTGGGGGATCTCTGATCCTGGGATAGAATGCTATTAGAATTGCACTTTGCACCACACAGAATATCCCTTTTGTCATGGAACATTGCTGGGTTGAGGTCCAAGGGTGCTTCTCCAAACTGGAACAGCTTTGTGGAACGGTATGATATCTGCGTATTCAAGGAAACCTGGACAGTAGACCCACTTTATCATCCAGGGTATTTAAATTATTCTGTCCCTGCAATTCATGGCAGAAAGGATCGCCCATCGGTGGGGTTAACAATCTGGGTCTGTCAGGATCTTGGTTTTAAGATACAGGAACGTCCAACCAAAAGCCTGGATATCCTTTTCCATTCGGCTTGTTGTATTCCGCTTTAGGTGTCCGTATATAGGTTTTCCTGAAACATGTCCTTATATAGGCACAATTTGCATTGCCCTTATATAGGCATAGAATCCCAGTCCTTATTTAGGCCTTAGCCGTGCACTCCAAATACAGGCATGGTCACCGACATCCGTCCACCCTAACGTCACAACGAGTTCTTAGAAACCAGACCCTTAAGCTCTCTGGAGTTCCCCTAGCACAGGATTATTGATTTCTCCAAGAACTCATCTATTATGTATGAACCGTTATACCTTAGGGGTTCATTCCTGACGTCTTCCTCTGTCCGACTTCACGTCAATGCTAACATTCCAAGGCACCTACCAGGTATAAATATACCTTCCCTTGCCCAAGCAAGTCAGGAGACCTCTACTTCAGAGGAGCCCGTATCCCGGCCTGACGCACTGAGAAGACGCGGTCATTCCTGCTTGCAGAAGAATCCAGCTTCTAGTGTTCAGACTCCCTTCGCAGGGTGTTAGAGTTCCAGATCCGGCAAGAGATTCCCACCTCTCTCATTCTCAAGGTATGGAGCTGACTAGAACCTAGAGGGACTCTTGGCATACTAGACATAACATACTCTTAGTATACCATACTAGAGAATACTCCACCTACTTCTTACCTTTCCCTACACCTAGACTAGGTTAGGTACATTGGGGTAGAACTAGCTTAGAGACGCATCATATGAGTACTCGCATTTTTAGCTCATGTTATTTATGTACGTGAATATATGCTAAAAGATAATGCTAGCGCAGTATTATTTATTGCTACTGCTTACGCTGTACATTATTTATCTTGCATACTGTCTTGTGATCATAACAGCACAGATCTCTTACACGAGAAACAAGACTGTTCAATAAAACCTCTTTATTGAAACGCCCGTCTTTTCTTTCTGTGTAACTCTGTGGAAACTAAGCATGCACGATTGACTGAGTGAAACGGTTATCTATTGTTTCCACGATTCTGAGACGTGTTCCGATTCTAAAGGGAAACAAAGTAGTCATGTTTATGCGGTTGCCAGAAACTACTCCCTTGTTCTCAAGGAGTTTCTAGTGGCCTCGGAGCTAGCTGGCACAAAAGTAATTAATTTTAATGTACTCGATAGGGACATACCGACCTCAGTCCTATGTCAAGCCTATAGGGTATATTATTCCAATGCGCAGAGCCTATTAGGGAAATAGGAACTACACTACATGGCGCCCAAACGTTTGGTAAGGCAGTAATTTAACGCTAGATACTGAGTAACTCAGTCGTGCTTTTCCCAGAGACCCCTACTCACATACTCCATAAGACGTCTGGAGTGGGTAGGGTTAAATATCCGCCAAAACTAAATAGGACAAAAACCCTATAGATTAGTTGCTTGGTTTGTTCAACGTTGAAGGATACAGTGTTCCAAAATATTGTGCACCTTATCTTTTTGTTTCCTTGAAACTTGTTCTACATTTTTCCAAAAACAAATGTCCATACACGGGGACAATAACACCGGGAACGGTGTAGCTGCGGCTGACCCAGTCGTAGCAGCTTTTAACTTTACAGGTTTAAATGAAACCGAGGAGGGTGTTGTAGACATCCATCCAAACTTAAGAAGAGCCATCACTCTAAAACGTATAAAACACGGCCTGCCACCAAGAGGCGGTAGAGCAGTTTTCGTGATAGAGGCACACAAATCCTTTCAGACAGAGGTATTCTATTCATGGATAGTATTCCCTGAATCAAATCCAGTAACAAAACTGTTTCACTTCTACAAAGAAGATGAACCACCAGAGGAATATATTCCTTTCGAGGATATTGAAATTCCACTAACATACCAGGACCATCAGCTCTGGTTTAAAGGCGCCCTAAAACATCACAGAAACATTACCAGGCTCGGTCCACTAGGTAGACCAGGAGCAACATGGCCGATTCTAGCCGGCTACACTCCTCATCCTGACCTCGATATAATGTCAGACGAGGAATTACTTAACTTACAGAGTTAATAAAAATCTACAGACAATTGGTCCAATATGTCATGCGGACTTTCACAGTCCAACCACCATTGACCATTCCAAATCAAACCCCTCAACAGGGGAATACACAAAAAATTACACCACAGACTTTATACGCAGTCATGGGTAAAATGCCCACAAAACGTGAGCAAATTCCATTCTGGATAGCTCAAAAAATTACTCAAATCGAAGCAGTATTTCCTAATACTAGTCCTTATGAGAAACGCAGAATCCGAACAATCTGTTTACCAATGGGGATCACACCACAACTGGAAGACTGCACCACTTGGGGCTCAGTCTTTGCTGCCATCTATACTAAAACATATGGTGTTCCGTCAATTGCAGTAATACCAGATGTCCTGAAACAAATTCAAAACGAATACGGGGCAGAGCCTGCTCTGAATTTAGGTATGAAATTACTGAAAAACTTCGACCAGGTCTCAACAATAATATTATCTAATATTAAAGGAAAGGCAGCAGCAGTGGCGATCCGCCAACGATTAAGGGAATTTGATGTAACAGAACATCAAACAGAACTACCCAGAATAATAGAACAATCTTATGCAGAATTAGGCAGAGATAGTTTAGGTGGAAGACCATTGAAGCCAAAACTATCAAAGTCCTGAGAAGGACTCCATTAAACAAACTCCTACATCTTCTAAAAAGAAGTGGGAAACTAACAAACAAAATTCAAACGAGAAACGTTCTCAATCCTGAGAAGGTCTCCCCAAAAGGAGCCCTCTGAAAAGGAGGTATAACCTCAGGAATAGGGATAATTTAAAAAAGCCTGACAGGTATCAAGATACTGATACACGTTCCTCTCGTACCTTTCAGATATCGTCACAGACATCGGAAAGAAGAGGACGGTCAGAACATAGAGAAGAATGCGTGAAATCGAAAGACGACAAACACGTTCAGGAAAATAAATCAAAACCTCAATTCTCAAAAAAGAAGGTAGCAGGTCTGAAGATCAGACATGCCGAGAATACTGAGAACACTGCTCAAGAACGGAGAATGGGCTCAGACAATGCTGGACAGTGCAGCAGAAGTCACAATAGCTCGCCAGAACCTGAAGGAACTTCTGGAGACAGTGGACTTGAATGAGTACATCACAGTTGAGACTGTAGACACCAGGGTTAGTACGCCACAAAAGTTATATGAAATAACACTCTGAATGGAGGGAGACATACCAAGAAAGGTGAAAACACTCTTTTGGGAGAAACTTTCAAGGGGTTATGATATACTTCTAGCAGAGAAAGACTGGCCACCACAATTTGTCAGGGAGTGCCCACATGGTGAGGACATTATTATGCCTGCCTTCTCCAACCATGTTCCAATTCACCTAAAATATACTTATGCCAAGAAATGGGCAGTTGCCCAGGCCCCAGCATTATACGAAAATCATGTAGGATGGGATGAGGACTCCCCTCACCACAAAATACATCTAAAAAATGAACCTACTGCACAAAGGCAGTACCCAATAAAGCAAGAAGCTAAAAAACAGGTCAGGAAGATCTTAGATCAACTTGAATACCAAGGGGTGATTGAAACATGCACCTCCTCAATGAACAATCCTTTGTTTCCTGTCTCCAAACCAGACAATACATATTGTATAGTTTTGGATTACAGACACTTAAACACTTGTTCAAAAACATTTGCAGTGCAAAATGCACATCGTACAGCATTAATGAATAACATTGTCCGTAAAAATTATAAAACCACATTAGATATCTCAAATGGCTTCTTTTGTCAAAACATAGCACCTGAAAGCAGGTACTTAACAGCTTTCTCAATAATGGGGACCCAGCGTCAATTTTGTCGACTCCCACAAGGGTTCAAAAACAGCCCGGGGTTATTCTCAGCGAGGGTAACAGAGTTACTACAAATTTATGATAATGAGGCATTGTCATATGTCGATGACCTCTATCTGACAGACGATGACCTGGATAGGCACTTGAACATGGTGAGCACCATAATATTGGGCTTCGCCTCTGAGGGCTATAAGTTCAACTTTAAAAAATCCAGAATTGCCCATCTCAATGTCTTTTTTCTAGGATATGAGCTTTCAAGTGAAGGCAAGAGCTTGGCAGCTAACCTTTTAGAAAGGTGTGCGCTGCTCCAAACTCCAAAAACGCTGAAAAATTTACAATCCATCCTGGGTTTCCAAAATTTTGGAAGAACTTGCATTCTAAATTACGCAGAAAGGGTTAAACCTCTCTACGCATTAATCAAACCTGATTTTTCAATATAAAATTGGACACAGGAACACACAAATCTTGTGTTCACTCCAAGCTAACATGTTAGCAACAAATCACTTACAAACACGCGTAAGTCAACGCAATTTAGTGATCCGAATAATTTCGGGTCAATGCGGATTCACCTACTTAACATTTAATGAGGGTGAAAAAGTACCAATAGCATACAAATCACATTTGTATACACAAGCAGAAATGCGCTTCACTTCAACTGAAAAAATACTGACCGCAGTTCAAACTGCAGTAGCAAAAGAAAGAGCTCTAGCCCAAAGGAAACACATTATTGTCGTAACCCCCAGTACCGGCCTTAGAAGCGGTAACAAAAGCGAGCATTCCAAATGCTAAAGCATTACATCCTAGATGGAAACAATGGGTGGATTCTCCTGCTGCAACAGATGTTGAATATGTTTTTGATCCTGATTTAAAAACACAAGCGTTCCTGCAATATGAACATGAATGTCCTCTGCCCACTGAAATTCTGCCTCTCGATCAGTACGAATTTATAATTTACACTGACGGATCCGCACAACCCGCTACAGGGAGTAAGCAAGCTTACAGTGTAGCGTGCGCAATCGTTAAAGGTCGCATGCGCGATGGTAACTTCAGACCAATGGTCACTAAAACTCAATCTCTAGGAGATTGTACAGCTCAGCGAGCTGAACTACAAGCATTCAAACTGGCACTTGAAAGTACAGATCGCGAATTCCCCACACTCATAGTGTGCGATTCTTTCTACTGTGTGCAGTCGTATAATGAATATATACAAACTTGGCTTGAAAATGGGTTCAAAGATGCAAAAGGTGGCACAATAAAGCATAAAACGCTTTGGGAACAAGTAGTTCAGTTAAAAAACGAACTACCAAAGGCTCACGTGATACACACGCTGAGTCATCAACGTGATGGCGTTCACGTTGCAGGGAATTCATTGGCTGACGAAGCCGCAAAGGGGGCTGTTCAGACGGCTTCCATAGCTGCGATCACTCGTTCAAAAACAAGAATAGACTGAGCTATTGTTGGCTGTCAATGCTACGAGCAAAGGCAGTGGTGCAGCGTTACCAAAAAAGTTTCCACTCAAGTACTCTTATGTAATTTATGCGAACAACGTTCCTTTTGCTCGAATCCCTGGAGTGGGGGATAGGGTAATTCTAAACAAGGAACGTAGATTAGGACTAATCCTAGCAGCACACGAAGGGATAGCCTCTGCTCATGCAGGTATTTCTGCAACAGTATCTTTACTGAAACAAAGATATTGGTGGCCTGGCGTTAGGAAACAGACCAAAAACTATGTTTTGGGATGTGAAATATGCCAACAGATGAAAGTCTCCACAGTGAAACGTCCTGCGCAGACACCCTTGTTAATTTCAGACAAACCATTAGCTTGTGTTTACCTGGACCACTGCGGTCCCTTGCAAAGGGACGGTAACTATAAATATATAATGGTCGCAGTGGATTCATGCTCTAGGTTCCTATGGATATGGCCTCGGCGCTCGGCTGACGCTCGAACTGTTATAAAAGATTTGCGAGTCTTTATCGGCACATACGCAATAGGCACGCTACATTCTGACCAGGGCCCTGCGTTTAGCTCTCGGGCTTACAAAGAAGCCATGGCCAGTTTGGGCGTTGCATTGCGGTACTCCTCTCCGTTTCATCCTGAGGGAAATTGTGTTGTGGAAAGGAAAAACCGGGACATAAAGCAGTCTATAACAGCTAGGGTATTAGGTTCGGGTGATGGGTGGGTCAAACATCTTTATGGGGTCCAACGCTCATTAAATAATTTGCCAAGAAGTTCTCTAGGGGGGGGGTCACTTCATATGAGGTCCTATTTGGGACAAGAATGTGGGTTCCTGATCTCGAATGTAAAGGCACAGTGGTGGAAAATAAACCCTTTGATATCAAAGATAGTTTGGCTGTTTTACAGGATCTAAATGAACTAAGATCGAAACAAAGCAACGTGTTCCTGCAGCCAACCACCACTGGGGAAAAACCGGCAGTCCCAGCAAGGCCTGTCTGGATTCCAAAAGTTGGGGATCTGGTCAGAGAGAAGATTGCGGACAAGAAGGAATTTGGACCTTCTTACAGACAACCAGTACCTGTCTTAGCCGTACACGGAACAAGAACAGTACTTCTGCCGCCCCTTGCTGGAAAAAAGGAGAAAAGATTTGTCAATCGACCTCATCAGACCAGTATGTGGCCAATACTAAATAGTAGGCCTCGTGGACTCCGACCTAGTAGCAGACGCACTCCTCTCGCTACTATCCAAGAGGTTCAGACTGAAAGACTCATAACCATCGAGAATTCAGCAGTAACAGATGAAGGACTAAGCAACAATGCTATGGAACTCATCCCTCTTGAAACTCAAGTAACAGTTCGTCCAAATACACCTGTCTACACCAATGTAACAAGTGATCAACTGGTTCCAGCGATTTCGACAAATCCTGATGCAATTCCAACAATTGACAGAACTGCTTCTGGCTATTTCATTAACTTTGATACGTTTTCTGAGGATCCGAGTGAGCCTGAGACGTCGCCAGCATCAAAAACTTTTAAACAAGAAGTACAAGACTTTTTTCATTTTCTGAGAAAGACTTATCTGGTTTCACCATGGATTGAACTGTGGATTATTTCTGGAATATTTTTTTTTCTGCTTTGGCTAGCTTTGGTTATGACTATCAGCGTGCTAATAAATGGCAGATACATCCATTTGGATACTGAAAGTAAAGATGTGAACTTACTTTTAAAACCAAACAAATCATCCCATCGTGAAGCAAGAGACTTGTCAGCAGTGAACATCACAGCTGTTCCTATACAGGATGGTATAGTGTGGGACAAAACAGATTTCGATATCTTCGGCCCTACGGAACTTTTGAACATTCCACATTTATTTAAGATTTTACTAAGTGATTTTATTTCATCCAGTACCTATTCTGATGATTGGGACTTTGAGACTGTAAATGATGTTTGGTCTAGAAAGGTCTGCTGCATTTTCTAATAATGAATATTTAGAGGGTTCATCAGACTATGAACAGCTGTATTGCTATAACCACTTTGGTCATCATTTTTTGCATAAATCTGCAACACCTAGAAATGTGTTTGTTTAACCAATGGGAGCATTGTCCTACACCACCAAAAGGTAGTTCAAAAACGTTTGCTAAAAAGTTTCCATATTTTTCAGGATATAATACATCTGATCCAGAAACGTTTTACTATAAAAATGTAAATAAAACAGGACTGAAAACTATGTTAACTAATACAAAACAGATTTACTCTGCAGCATTTATTGCCCAACTGTCTAGACATGGTTTCAACTAGTGGAAAA
The DNA here is from genome assembly GCA_963921515.1 of Calotriton arnoldi. Classification (NCBI taxonomy): domain Eukaryota; kingdom Metazoa; phylum Chordata; class Amphibia; order Caudata; family Salamandridae; genus Calotriton; species Calotriton arnoldi. The sequence goes on along the minus strand of CAWUFW010007527.1, from coordinate 228,955 downwards.
ACACTATAGACACAAAATCTGTCTGGGGGTCTAAAGATTGGCAAGTGCAGGGGATAGAAGCTTTGTTTAGAGCATGTATCATCCCTCATCAAATAATGTTTTTGAATGACACTGTGCAACAATCGTCTTGCCTTGGTTTAGCCAAGATCAAAGACATAAACACCTTCTGTACCAACACCTGCCAGTAATAACAATACACAGGCAGCGGTTACAGTTGACACAATACTACAAATCAACAGAACAAATCCTGATTGGAGAAAATGGTTGATCTGGCCCACAGACACAAACATCTGTCAAGCAAGATTCCTGAATAAAACACAGGGGTTTACTATTCATAGGCCAGACCCACGATACGTCCAAAGACAACATCCGGGAGTAGTAACAACATACAGTGTAGGAAAATTATGCCTCGATTGGCTGCAAAAATCTACGCTTAAGGATGTGAAACAACACTTATCTTTACTTAAAGAAGACGCAGACCTTTGGGAATTCTTGCTTGGACCAAAAAAAACGTGTCAAAAACGTTTCATATATGCCGGCATCTATGCTGCTTATAATGAAGCATGGAAGGTTTCACAGGCAGAGGCCGCAGAACGAATACGTGAACTTGATCGAATTAACTTAGAGAAAACTCACTGGTCGACAATGGGTTAACACCTTTGTCATCCAGAATTTATTAATTGGACAACATTGTATCCTCTGCTATTGACATACTGGAACAAGATTTAGCCATGCTACAACAAGGCCAATCTCAGTTACGTTCTATCATGTTATTAAGCTGGACGCTGCAATCTTTGCCTGCGGGCTATGTGCCTTGGTGTTTTATCAACACGTCGGCTCTGTTTGCAGAATACAATCTAACTGATAAACAGATCGAACTGGCACAAAGAGGAGCAAAGTATACAGTGCTGAGCATTGAAAAACTGGAAAAATTACCATTCACAGTGGCAGAAAAACCAGCTACAGAATGGCTTATTCATGGCAAAATCACTCTGCCTGTCACTACTTTTCAGTTTCAGTATTGCCTCAAATGCAAGCAGGCAAATATGAAAGGTTGGGTAAAGAATACATTAAGACATCCTGGAATTTACCTTACGAATACAGATGTTGGAGTGGGGATCGTGAAGTGTTTCTAAGCGGTACACACTGAAAATGCACTAAGCGGTTCACTCATTTGTCAGGACATTTCTTTACACGGGGCTTGTAATGTTTCTGTGGCAAATTTGTCCTGCCACCAGCAGGGTACACCAGCTACTGTGATTAATCCAACGTTTGGCCAACTTTCTAACGGGATTTACCTCATGTTGAATGATCAGAGTTGCTGTGGCATGTTGCCAGGCATCCCATATCTAGTAACGGTGGACTCCAGGGTCACTTGCTGTATGCAAGTATTGTTCCCCCCCAATAGACAGTCAGGGAGTCGCCTTTATGGCCTTCATTGAATGTTTCTTTTATACGATTTGATACTTTAAGCAGAATGAAAGCCATGCTTGTACAACAAACAGTGCCTCTGACCTCGGCCAAAGAAATCTATGATTTACAAGTTGCAAGGACTTCGGCTGAGATACAGGCTTTAATTCGTACAAACTGCCCTATACATTTCGTAGAAATGATGGGACGTATCTTTAACATGTCTGATACGAGCGGCATTGTGCATGTATTTAAGACCATCTGTTCCGGACTATTAGCACCTTTCCAGGCAGTCCTCGGAATCATCCCAAACTTCGCACATTCGGTGTTTGGTGGTGTGCCATTAATTCTAGCACTTGTTGCAGGAATCCTATTTCTATTCCTACTATTACGCTATGGCAAGCCTATTCGCCAACATCACTCCGAGCGATGTGGAGAAAGCTCTCCTTGAACAAAAGTGCAGTGAGCGAATAGTACAGCTTTTGGGCATACCTCGTCTACGGGAACTTAATACAACGTGGTTCCTGTCATTCAGACCAATCTGGCAAGATTGCATCTTACCTGTTCTACGCTGCCTGTTTTGCGGTGAAGAATGCGTGCTAGACACCTGTCTAACACTCCCATCAGTCATGCCAACGGATATCGATACTCTGCTGGACCCGATAACGGCCCATGCTCTGTGTTGTCCCCAGAGGCTACCAATCCTGATGACGGCATTCATTGAGATCTCAGACGCTTCCTGCAGCTGCTGAGGTACGAGATGGATCAACAGGCACACAGGTAACAACGGACGCGAACATTGCATCTTCTGCTGAAGGCGATGTTTCTCATCTCTGTGCAATTAACCTTCTGAACGAGGTGTTCCAAATGTCACCAACTTCGGTAGACGATATTTTGGCTACAGAAATAGATGATTTCATGTTTACACCAGACCCGTACACTGACTTTGATTCGGCTCACAGTGTACCAGGACAGCAATGAAATTTGGCCTTCATATTTTCCAAACTTGGAACTTTTCCCAGAATGGAACTTTTTTCTTTTTAATTTTTGAAAATACATGGCAAAACAATCTGCTTACAGTAGAACTATTCTTATAAAACGGACTTCTTTGCATTCTTCCAGGGACACATGGTCACCTTACTTGTCTAACATTTCATTTAATACCATGATATGGCTTTGATTTTTTGGAAACTTATCAACCATTTCATCATATGTATATATTTGTTTATTCATTCATGTTGTATTTATTTCAATTATATGCTTAGAATGAAAACGATGCTTTAAATGTACAGTACCTATTGCATTCAACAGTTTATTTTAAACTTCTTTTTATATGCTTTTAGAAATGTTTTTAGCAACATGTGGTACTCAATTTAATGTTTAGCGTTTAATGTTTAGCATTTAGTATTATCGTTCATTCGAAAGTGGAGTGGGTGTTGTATTCCGCTTTAGGTGTCTGTATATAGGTTTTCCTGAAACATGTCCTTATATAGGCACAATTCGCATTGCCCTTATATAGGCATAGAATCCCAGTCCTTATTTAGGCATTAGCCGTGCACTCCAAATACAGGCATGGTCACCGACATCCGTCCACCCTAACGTCACAACGAGTTCTTAGAAACCAGACCCTTAAGCTCTCGGGAGTTCCCCTAGCACAGGATTATTGATTTCTCCAAGAACTCATCTATTATGTATGAACCGTTATACCTTAGGGGTTCATTCCTGACGTCTTCCTCTGTCCGACTTCACGTCAATGCTAACATTCCAAGGCACCTACCAGGTATAAATATACCTTCCCTTGCCTAAGCAAGTCAGAGGAGACTTCGACTTCAGAGGAGCCCGTATCCCGGCCTGACGCACTGAGAAGACGCTGTCATTCCTGCTCGCAGAAGAATCCAGCTTCCAGTGTTCTAACTCCCTTCGCGGGGTGTTAGAGTTCCAGATCCGGCAAGAGATTCCCACCGCTCTCATTCTCAAGGTATGGAGTCGACTAGAACCTAGAGGGACTCTTGGCATACTAGACTTAACATACTCTTAGTATACCATACTAGAGAATACTCCACCTACTTCTTACCTTTCCCTATACCAGGTTAGGTACATTGGGGTAGAACTAGCTTAGAGACGCATCGTATGAGTACTCGCATTTTTAGCTCATGTTATTTATGTACGTGAATATATGCTAAAAGATAATGCTAGCGCAGTATTATTTATTTCTACTGCTTACGCTGTACATTATTTATCTTGCATACTGTCTTGTGATCATAACAGCACATATCTCTTACACGAGAAACAAGACTGTTCAATAAAACCTCTTTATTGAAACGCCCGTCTTTTGTTTCTGTGTAACTCTGCGGAAAATAAGCATGCACGATTGACTGAGTGAAACGGTTATCTATTGTTTCCACGATTCTGAGACGTGTTCCGATTCTAAAGGGAAACAAAGTAGTCATGTTTATGCGGTTGCCAGAAATTACTCCCTTCTTGTTCTCAAGGAGTTTCTAGTGGCCTCTGAGCTAGCTGGCACAAAAGTAATTAAGTTTAATATACTCGATGGGGACATACCGACCTCAGTCCTATGTCAAGCCTATAGGGTATATTATTCCAATGCGCAGAGCCTATTAGGGAAATAGGAACTACACTACAGGCTGTTGGCCAGTCCCTATGGCAATATTGACATCTCTAACGTATATGCGAGAGGACATAGAGGTGGGCAGAGGTCTGAAACTGTAACATCTTTAGATGAGCTCCTAGATAATTTTTCATGGGCTGCATCAGTTGTCATAGCTGGTTATCTTAACTCGACTTTCGAGCCACTTGATAGTGAGGAAAATGACCTGACCGGGGAGGAAGACGCTTTCTGGGGTATCCCAAGTCTAGAATTAATACCAATCAAAAGATGGACAGAAGCAGCTATCCAACTTAAAGATATCTGCCTAGACAAAGGCATAAGTGCAGCCAATGGCAGAACCACTTCGGAAAGGCAAGGGGCCAATACATTTAATAACGGCCATCATTCAAGCCATATTGATTATCCCCTAATTGACCTAAAACTATGGCATGCTCTTGAGGACATGGTCGTCTTAGACCGAATGGAGAGTGATCACAACCCATTGTGTTCGGTATTCGAATTCACGAAACTACACTAACACACCCTCCCAACCTATTAACCGCCAGAGTCCTACTAACCTCTAATGACATGCGGCGGCTTAAATGGCCCAAGATTTTGGAAAAACCAGACACATTGTCCACTATCACCAGGGATGCCGAGAACGCGGTAGCAGATGGAGGTTTCCCTCCTCAATTCTCAGCCAATTAATGTCATAACAACGATCCATAATACATTATTTGATATAATGCGATTACACTTCCAAAAACCTTATAGTGCTAAGGAGAACCGCGTAAAGCCCAAGCGCCACTGGTTTAACAAAGAATGCAAGCAAGCCTGCAGACTTTTAGGGAAGGCAATTGGATCGAGAGACTCGTTTAGAATACAGAACGGGAGGAAAACCTACCAGAAGGCGCAGGAAAATGCTAAAAGAACATGGGTTGAAAACAGATGGCATGACCTTAAACTAGCATGCACTAGGAATAACCTCCAACATTTTTGGTTCATGGTGAAATGGGGTAGGGGTGGACACTCTCTTCAACCACAAAACCATGTAGTTCCAGACTCCTGGGTAAACCACTTTGCTATACAATATGCATACAGAGGAAAGCGAGCCCTTTACCACCCACTCTTAATTAACTGACAAGGTTTTTGACCTAGCTGAAGTAAGAGCTACCCTTAGCGCCATCACAGGGGGAGAGCCCTAGGCATAGACAGTATCCCTGCTGACGTCTTTTTATATGACCAGGTCAATTGGAGCAGGTACATAATGTTTTTGGCAAATGCCATTGGTGCCCCCATCCCGGTTTCCTGGAGGGGGCGGAGATCATACCAGTATACAAAAAGGGTGACTGGTCTCTGCCAGGAAATTATAGGCCAATAAGCCGAATTGTTTCCATCCAGAAGGTGGTAGCCCGCCTTGTCCTGGCAAAGGTCCAAGAGTGGATAGATGCTAACGATATCTTACCCCCTCCAGGCGGGCTTTCGTGCACACATTAGCCCAATAGATCGTCTTCTGATTTATCCTAATATATTGGCAGGCTGTAGTCCTTGGCCATGGCACCATGTATGCTGCCTTTGTCGACCTCAAGTCATCTTTTGACTTGGTTTCACGCAATAAACTTTGGGTGGTGCTACAGGAGTTGGGAATGCCTATAGATTTGCTCTCCCTCATGGTCTTTCCCCACGAGAACAACTTTGCACAAATTTGCTGGGGTTCCCAGGGGAACGTAACAGATCCCTTCCCAGTGGAAAAGGGAGTTCACCAAGGGTGTGTCATGGCACCCCCACTATTCTCCCTCTTTATTAATGGAGTTGCCGAATTTCTAGCCACTGTTCCCACAGATGCCCCGGTTTTAGCAGGTAAAAAGATCCCAATTTTAATGTTTCCCGCGACACGCTTATTTAAAAAAAAAAACTAGTGGTTTACAGCGTGCATTGTTATGCTTTGAAGGCTTCTGCATTTTACGAGGGCTAAAAATCATTGCAGCAAAAACTAAATTCATGACTTTTAAACAGCACAGAACATTCAGGGGCAGAATTATTCTGGATGGTGTACCCCTAGACCAGGTAGACTCATTCACCTACTTAGGAATCACCCTGGAGAAAAAAATGAGATGGTGGTCCCACATTGATACTATGGCACTGAAACATCGCCAATTAGCCAGTGCCCTTAATAACAAATTTAAAACATCTTTGACGAAGCCAGTCAGCCCAGTGCTGTAGATTTATAATGCGAAAGTAGTGAGCTCGGTTGTATATGGGTCGGAACTAGTGGGTTTTGAGAAACTATCCCAGCTAGCCACATCAGAAAATGGGTTCCTCTGAATGATCACCAGCCTACCACAAAGAACTCCTGTGCTGCCCTTGCTGAATGACTTGGGTAGGAAAGCACTGGTAGACATAGCCAGGCTACGTCCCATCTTATATTGGCGCAGAATCTGGTGTACCCCTGAATTGGCCACTTTTGCTGATGGTCTCCGGGATGTTATTGAGGCGGATTACTTTCATAAAATTGGCTGGCTATGTGACATCAAAGGTGTCCTGGTCAGCATGGGATTGCCGAACCTGTGGGAAACTCCATCTAGTACCCAGTTCCCATCAAGAGAAATAATCAAGGAAAGATACTGGGAAATGGTCAGACAAAATATTATCAGAACAAGTGATTGTACAACACTGACTGGGAGATTCTTAACATTTAAATCCTGGCCAAGCCTTGAGCATTACTGGGACACAATCTTAAAACCCTTTGACCGTAAATTGTACTTCCAATTTAGAGTGGGTTCCCTTCCATTAAAATCTTTCACTGCTAAATGGGCCACATTGGGTGACAACAAATGCCCCACTTGCACAGAACATGTAGAAACCTATCCCCATGTGCTGTTTGTCTGCCCCGCCTACGCAGGTCCCGGCAAAGTATGGCATGCACAAACCTGCAAGAACCTGGGCACCAGACAAAGTAGCGTCACCCTGAGAATTTTGCATACTGATCCATCTCCCCGTTACGCAATTCCGGTAGCCACGTTCTTGAGATGGATGTGGTTTATTAGATCACAACTTTTGACTGAATCATTGAACTTGGAATTATGCCCACTCTTTGTGATACCAGTATGCTACCTTCGAGTTTTAGCTTTGTCCAATGATAACATTGTTATCCATCCTTAACTACCCTTGCTGCTTCTTTCATGTCATGCATTTGTCTTTTAATGCATCAGGATGAGTTGACTTTTATGTTTACTTGCATATGTGTGTTAGATATTTTAACTCACTGTTTTATCTTTTATATTGCATTTTATGTAACAATGCTTTTATGATGTATTGTCGAAATAAAGCTTATTGAATTGATTGTCGCCTCAAAAATGAATATGGCATCACCTTGTTGGCAGGAACTTGGAAGGCTTACGCCAATATCCTACATACCCAGTTAAACTCTGTCATACAAGCAGTTTTTTATGTTCCCAACACCACACATATCTTGGAGTGCAGATGTAATTTGCACTGACTGTCCTTGGCTTCTACGATTACATTTACAATGCTTCAATGGATGCACACTTCTTTGTCTGGGCATGCTGTAGTCTATTTGAAACAGTCTCTTACTTACTTCTGTCCCAAGAGAGCCCAAGATCTACTGGGAAATAGCTTCTATTATCACGCAGGAGCATTCGGAAGAATGCAGGAGAAAAATTGTTTCCACCCCTTGCAAGTACAATGTGGAGCCAGATGGCCTTAGACATATTCAGCAGCTCCTGAAGACGTGCCTGTTTAAATAATTCATATAGCATAAACTTGTAAGTGTCCAGGTGCCGTTTTGGGGTTTTTGTGCTTTATAAACCATGATTTGATTTGATTTCACAAACTGGTCAGAGCGATTATATCATGTACATTGTTACTCGATATTTAGCCTTACACTGCTAAGCTTTGAAGACAATTACAGTCTGTTTGAATCAGACATGGAATATTATTATAAACCCAATGTTCTCAATAAAGCTTAAATATTTAAAAAGAGAGACGTACCCAGCATTGGCGCAACAGTGTTCTGCAAGAGTCGAAGCCTCCATGTCACATCTTTGTAGCTTTAGGGTTCACTTAACATAATCAAGGTTAAGACAGCATATCATGGGAAATATATACCTGTATGGTCTCCTTCTTTCTCTGTGAAATCTTGAACCAGAGTGTAATAAAGGTCACTCTTGCACATACACACGCACACAAACACATGCACACAATACACTAAGTTGAACGATCAAGGCCTAACCTAATGGAACACAGTGATGAGATTGAGTCAGATACAGTAGATTAAAGGTGATTCTCTTTCAAACCCACCCACACTCAAACTCTCTCTCTATGAATATTCAATATGAAATAACACTTCAATCACAATTTTTTTAACATTAAAATGTAAGAGTTGTATTAATCACACGTCTCTACTTTAAAAAGTTGAAAAGTAATTAAAATAAGAAAATCATCTTGAGAGTGGAACCCTCGTTTGTGATTTACAGTTCAGTTGCTGGACAGAGATTGACCTGGACTGTCTCCTTATGAGGGTGGGGGGTGCTCTGACCTAGGGATCATTCTAGCTCTGGTACTACATGTGACAGCCACACAAGACCAATGCTCTTCGGTCCCTAGGCAATCTCTCTTGGTGGTGAACCATCGTTATATTCTGCATTACCCCGAAACAGGGTATTTAGTTACCAAAGATTCAGGAATGGACCTTGGATTCCAGTCCATGACCTTTGGACTCAAAGGCGACTTTCTGGAACTCTCCAAAGCCTGTCGGTGATAGGGACTCAAGTGGTGTGCAAGTGGACTGTCACAGAATCCAGGAGAAAGGCTGGGGCTTGTTCTCAAGTCACACTAGGTGCAGGCTGGTGGTTCTGGGGAATGCTGCAGTGGCAAAGCAAAAAGCATTTGTTGGTGCAGGTCCGTATGTTCACAGGAAAGGTCACCTCTCCTTGCCTTTGAACATACTTCCCTGTAGTTGGAATGTTCTTGTCATTGCTCCCCAGCGCCTCTTGTTGATGTGTCCCTTGATGGCTCCTAAGTCCTCTGTCAGCTTCCTCTGATCGCCATGGCTGACAGTGCGGATTGTCTCCACAGAGGAATGAAAGAGTAGAGCAGTGGTACTTTGGGCACAGTTCAGGCTAGGATTGAAAGATGTGGGATCGGGCAGCGTGCAGCTTTCAAGACCCAGGAATCACTTACAGCCCATTCAGAACAGTTCAATGTACATCTTCCTAGTGCTGAAGTTCAGCTCTTACTTGAATGCATAGTTGTGACAGTTTGGGCCAGAAGCCTATTGCCAATCAAAAGGAATGCACGCTTAAATGCTTCAGCATCACCCGTTTTGGGTGTCTGCCTCTCTGCAGGCATCGTTCCAAAGTAAAGGCTCACTTGGGAGGATGTTATTTGTTTTCCTGTTCCATGACCGACATCAGAACAAGTTGACATGCATGTTCAGTTTTTTTTTCCTACACTTTCTTGGGGAAGATGAGTTGAAAGCTTTAGAGGAGTGGGTTGCATAAAAGAGCAACATAAAACGGCTTATATCTGAGCCAAGGGTTTCATGGACCACTACTGACTGAAACCCACATTGAGGGAGAGACCATGCAAAGGGGAAAGATGCCTTCTCTCACATACACATCCACCATGTTTCATGTCCACAGTGATGGCTTTGTGTACACCGTTCATTGAAACAAATGGCTACACCTGTCACACACTCAAAGTGAAGAGGAAACATTACCCAATCACTGAGGCTGTTCGACATGGACGTGGAGGGGGTCACGTGTCACCTCTGGGTACAGCCACGATGTACTCAAAATAAGAATCAGTAAGGATGTGTCCTTCTGGGTCACTGGTTGGAGTCTTCCTGTTCTCTGTAGCAGCAAACAGCTTTGCAGTGGATTAGAACGGAAGTAGGGATAGTTCCTTAGATTAGTGTCCACTTAGGTTTGCTATAGCAAATATGTAGGGGAACTCAAGGAAGTAGAATGTACAAAGAAGGAGTACTCGTGCAAACAGCTGTTGACCCGTGCCCCTACAGCCCCTGATAAGCCTAAGGAGAGCTTTGTACTCCTGATGGTGCACAAAAGCACTGGACAATGACTTCAGATCCAGGGCTTTCAAAGGGGGGGCCCAGACCCCCCATCCTCCATTATTTCTTTCGTCTTGACCATCAAGCCATCTACAGCACGTATGTTCAGCCTGTTGTATGCACGGACGCTGTGGGAATGAATACGCACCATTAATGTACACAACTTAAGCGAATACTGTGTTCTGTTTTTTTTGTAACCCAACATCAACAAAGTTCAACAAGAGGTTGAAATCCACCTGAAATATCTACAATTTTCCTCTAACTCTGCATAAGTATCACAGCATCTGTTAATCCTTTATTGGCCAGAACAGAGCTGTCAGTGTCTATACTTAGTACAGACTGAACCCAAGAGTCATGTTTTCCGAAGTATGTGCATGTGCAGAGCCCCAGAATTGTGAGACAACACAATGCAACGCGGGGCATGACGGCACAAACAACTGTCCTGTGTGGGGGCACACAGAGATCCCACTTTCGGACCCCAGCCCTCCGGGTCCTGTGAACTGGGTTGGCGCAAATGTTGTTTAGAGATTCTGTACCAAAATAGACTCCGATTAAAATTATCCCCTGAGAGTCGATGGCGCTAGAGGACGAAGATTTCACCATCTACCACATTTTCATAATTAGAAACTGTCCAAAGAGCTGTTTCAATGTCAGCAGAATGTACTCAGGATGTTGCTTCAACAAATTAAATATGGTGGCTGTAGGGAGCAAAGCCTGATTATTACTCTTAATTACTTGGATTGTAAACTGCATTTCAATTAGTCGGCTTTTAGTTTCGGTTGGTCTATGTATTGGGCTTCCACGCCAAACAAACAAGGAAACAGAAGCACGTTCCATGACCACATTTTCATCTGTCGTGCTTTAAAATGCTAACTTTCCAGAGCGATGGAAGCTCCGCATCGTGAGATGTGATATTTGTTGTGCTCAGCCTGTTTTTAAACAAATCTCTGACCCAGTGAGGATGCTGGCTTCTCATTGGACGGCGGACAGTGCGGTTGCTTTAAGATAAAGCAACTAATTTGCCCGTAGCGAGGCGGCCGGCCGTAAAGCGAGGAGACAATGTTTTTAAAAAAGAAAGCTCAGCGTCAATTATTGGTGCCGGGCTTTAGTCTCGAAAATAGGACGGGTTGGTAAGCGGGAGGGTTGTTATGGCTGCAAATAAAACAAAAAGAAAAGCGCAGTAGGGCGGGTTTGGCAAGCGAGAGGGTTGTAGTAGCTGCAAATTAAAAAAAAAAAAACGCTTGGTCGCCATGTTTTGTCAAAGACGCCAATCGTTTAAAGCAAGTAATGTAAAAGTATGAAGGGAGAGTGTGCGATAGCACGCAGGAGCAATGCATTTAATAAAATAGTGCTCAGAGGCAGTAATTAAACAGGCCCGAGTAACAACACAGGTAACAGGGTTTGTCCTCATGGGAGGGTACAGGAAGAGACAGGGCGGTACTAAGGAGGGACTACTAAACCTATTGACCTATGAAAAGCCACCATTTACAAAGGACAATGACCGGACCCAATTGAGAAGATGGATGGAAAGTGGGTGGAGCTTCATGCAACTATACTGAATACAGCATGTCTCATAGAGACAGCGCAAGTGCTGCCTATGCGAGACCTAAAAATGGTACCTCACTTGTGTGGGTAAGCCTTGTGCCCGCGACCAGAAACGGCCCAAAACACAACATGGATACACACACATTTCTCCACTCAAAACTGACACATTTTTTGCAAAGTGGGTAGCTGTGGATTTTGGGCCCTAGCTCGGCCAGCACCTTGGGAAACCTAGCAAACCTGTACATTTTTTTAAAAATAGACACCTAGGGGAATCCAGGATTGGGTGAATTGCATGGCTCTCACCAGGTTGTTTTTCCCATGCAAACCTAAAACTTTGACTAAAATAACACATTTTCCTCACATTTCTGTGATGGAAAGTTCTGGAATCTGTGGGGAGTCTTCTGATAAAAATGGTACCACACTTATGTGGCTGGGCCTATTGCGCACAACAGGCAAGCATCAAACCAAGGTCAATGGAAGTGTTGTGGAGCGACTCTCATTGACCCAGGTTTGATTTGTGTCTGTCGGGGGGCACTAGGCCAAGTCACACAAGTGAGGTAGCCAGTCACACAGCTTTATTCTATCTTTTGTAAACAGACCATAAAAGCACATAAATACATATAAAAATGTTCAAATCAATAGGAATACATATATACATTAGTTAAAATAAGTATTAAACAGATTTGCTGTGATCCAAATAAGACATTTAAAATCATTTATATAAAAGAGAGAACAATTCATGATTAAAATTACACTATACTACTAAGATGTGAGCCCGCCTTTTTCCTCTATCTAAAACGGGCCCATAAAAATGACGCGACACAGAAACATACAAATGGGTCCAGTAAAGCTTTTAGAAAATACATGGCGACCCGACATTGCCTACATTTTTGGTGCCTCAGAATTGGAAGTATAAATATTTTCCTTTCCTCTGAATAATTTTTACAGAATAGTAAAATATGTAGATCTGACTGCACGGCATGATTATTACAAGGGCAGGGAGCGAAATCTGCTAATCTGTATTTATTTTGTGGGTATCCCAGGAGTAACGGAATCATATTCAGTCTGAAGCGCAATAAAATAAATCTGTGCTGCGCATTATTGATACGTGCTAAGTAATGAAAACCTTCTCCTGATATTGGTGGGACCAGATCGTATACAATGGTGGAATGATGGGTCCGTTTTTTTTCCCTAGGGGCATATTCTACTCTTTGAGAGTATAAATCCGTTAACCATTTCTTCTTGACCTCTTTGCAGGAATCGGGGTCCTGAAAAAGTTTTACCAACCCTAGAGCTTTCAGTAGAGTTTCTACATAATTTAGCCACCCAATCCTCTTGTAGTGATCTAGATTACAGCATTCCCTTACAATGGTTTGGGTCAAGTCCACCGTAGTTCTCTGCCATATTGATAACCACAGAAGGACTGGGGCCAACCTTATGGTGTCACTCAAGTAAGGAAGCCCCAATTCAAGATGTAAAATATAATTTGGGGCTGATTGGGGTAAAGACACACGATTTAAAAAAAAGGAGTCTTCCATTTGCTGTAGCGGAGCAGCATTGACCATCCCTCAGACGCCTGCTCCGTATGTTACTGCTGACTTTATTTTAGCTAAGTAAATGTTTTTAATTGCGTCCAATCGGCTTCCTCCCAACTTTTTTGCAAATCTCTTAACAACATTGAGGCTCCTCTGCATACCCTGGCCTCTTGTTTTCACTAATTTAGCCCACGAGTGATCCTTATCGAAGAGCACTCCGAGATATGAAAAGGAGTCAACCACCTTAATTTCCTTACCACCCATCTGAAAATGGGGATGTTTCTCACCTCTAGTCTCTCCGGCCACTATTATGAATGATTTGGATTCATTGACTTTTAGATCAAGGGGGGGCCATAAAGATGGAATAAGCTTTAATTAACTTTTGTAAGGCCAACCCCGATCTTGCCATCAGTACCCCGTCATCAGCGTATGCCAAGATCGGGAAGGGGGGTTTGATCTAATTTGGGCACATCCAATGAGAGAGCAGACAGGGAGGACTCGACTCCGTTCATATAGATTGAAAAGAGAAACGGGGCGAGCACACACCCCTGTCTTACTCCCTTTTCGATTTTAAAATGACGAGTGCACTCCCCCTTCCTGCCATATCTTATGCAGGCAGTGGCATTGGCGTATAGCTGGCGGATGAACCCAATGATCGGCGGGTCAATGGGAGGTAGCATTTTTATCAGGACAAGTGGGGGAACACTGGGTTAAAGGAAATTTGTGGATTCCTGCTGATTCTGAAAGTGTACGTCACAGAAATGCAAAGCAAATGTGCAATTTTAGGCAAAGTTTTGCATGGTATTGTGGGTAAGAAAACGGGGGATCCACATGAGGCATTCCACTCTGGACTTTCCTGTGTGTCTAGTTTTCAGAAATGTCTGTTTGGTAGGTTTCCCCTGGTGGCAGCTGGCCCGAGCCTGAAAAGGTCAGCCATTCAGCTTCAAAGTAGAACGATATTGGGACTAAGCCCAACTCTGTTACCCATATGTATAAAAAAAAAAGCATCCCAATTCCCCTTCTGGCCAAAAAGATAGGGATGCTTTAGTCCCAAGGGGGGCAGAAAGACTGTTGGGGTGATATTGGAGGTGGAGGCTAGGCCTTATGTGTGGGTAGGTTGGGCAGGCCACCCCCTATAACAAAACAAAAAAAAAACCTCCATGGTGTCTAGTGGGTTTGCTGCCCCACTCACCGGGGCAGATTGGAGTTAAAGAACTCTTATATGCCCCATTTGAGCGGTGGGGTAAGGCCCAGTGCCTAGGTGGGCCGTCTCAACCCATTTCTCCACAAAAAAATCATCCCTGGTGTCTAGTGGGCTTTCTGCCTCCTGTGGGCAGAGTGGAGGTAACCAACTCCAATATGTCTCCGGGGGGCAGAAAGACACTTGCGCCTGGGAGTAGAGTGAAGCATTAGCCCATTGTCAGGGTGCCGTTCCCCCTTCAAATTTAATATCTGGTGGTCTAGTGGGCTTTCTGTCCCCCGCCGAGGGCAGATTGGAGGAAAAACACCTCCTATCTGCCCCCGACAGGGGCACAGAAAGACTGCTGGTGGTCATTTAGGTGGGTGGGGGATAGGCCCAATGCCTGGGAGGGCTACCCCCACCTATTCTGCGTTTAAAAATGAATCCCTGGTGTCTAGGGGGCTTTTTGACCCCCCCCCCAGGTGGCAAATTGGAGGTAGACGACCGCTCCTGGCTCTAAATATAATCCCTGGTGGTCTAGTGGGATTTCTGCCACCCGCCGGGGCAGATTGGAGGAAAATGCCTCCAATCTACCCGTGACGGGGGTCGGAAAGACTCTTGGGGTTTGTTTTGGTAGGTGGGGCAGAACGACTTTTAGTCCTGGGGGAGCGGGGCCGCTCTCCTTAAAAATATTCCTTAGGGGTCTAGTGGGTGAATCCCTGCTTGGGGATCGCCCCCCTCCAGCGATACTCAAGTAGGGAGCCATTTGGGAAAGATACCATTGGAAGATTCTCCCCTTTCCAATGATACCCCTCCCAACGATACCCCTCCCGTCTGCTTCGATCGGCTCATTTCACTTGCCCTGAAATGATGTCAGCGCGTGTCAATTGTCATTTAAAAATAAAATGCCTTGGGCTGCTGGGGAAGCTCTTTCCCAACTCCCGAGGCTAAAATAAGTGAAAGGATGTCCCTCTGTTGCTCGCACCAGAAGGATTTCCTCCCTGGGGTGCGAGGATGGCCTGGACCCTTCCTAGGCAGACAAAGATTGGTGTGGAGGATGGCACAGAGCCGTCCTCCGCCACAAAGTGGTTAATCAAGGTTTGTTGTGCTCTTTCACTGTAAACTCTTGATGTCTTTAGCCACATTGACTCAGTTATCCATAGCAAATGTTCTCAACTCCTGATTGCCTTGGACCACACAGCCACCTTTCACACTCTGGATCACTCCATTCTTCTTGCTAGTTTTTCTTACTTTGGGTTACTATGCTCTCATCAATTATTGTTTTCTTTTTACATCTCTACTTGGTTGCACCTGATGGCGCAGGGGAAACGAAATATTTTTGTTTGTACCCCTATGAAATTAATGACCTCATAACGCTAATAATACTAACTGTTTGAAAACGCATGAACTAATCAACAAAATACACTTTTTGGTAGACATTACACGTGGGCAAACTGCTAAATGTGGCAAAATCTAATTTATTTACAAAATGCGAAGCAATAATATTAGTGTTGTGATTTGCGTAGTAAATAGAGTGAATTGCATGATTTGTGTTGCGTAATAGAATTGTATTGTGGCGAAGAATGCAGATGGTAAGTAAAATGGCTTTAAATGTCACTTCTGCTAGGTAATATCTAACACGGGTCTTTAGAATGGCGGGTGGTAAAGGCTTATTTTCCATATTTTAATTACTATTGTGTTTGTTCTTGTATTAGTTTTGTTCGGGCCTGCTAGGCCATGCTTCTAAAACGGCCGCTGGAAAGGACGAGATCGCGTGCTTTGAATAAGATGGCCCCCGCGCAGACTCAGTACGAAAGCTCCAGTCACGTGTATGCGGCCTGTGCTCGGAGTGAGAGATGTCCAGGCCAATCTGACCTGCAATGAAGAGCGTGCCAAGTGTTCAGCATATATGCCTGGGAACGGATGGGAAAACTGCGCGACAGGGAATGAACTAATGTGTGACCATCAAAGATTGTTACAAAATGGAGGAACAAATTGGACCACTTTTGGACACTGATCATGAGGCTTATTGTGTGTGCTTGATTGTCCCCAAACCGGTTCGAACAAGGAGGGCGATGAGGTGACCATCACCACCCCTCCAATGGACCAATTAGCGTGATTCTTGCCCCTAAAGAGTGCAACTTTTGAGTGTAGAGAGCCAGAAAGTAGGGTATAAGAGGGTCTGCTCTGACGTTGTGAAAAAACTTGCTTTTTCATTTTTCCACCTTGATGCTGCGAGAGACTCTGAACTTTGACTGGGGAAGGTACGAGATCGTTGCGGGAATTTCCCCGGGAGGTGCGTCCGAGGAGGTTAGCAGGACAGTCAGTCAGTTTGGGAGTCCTATCCTGTGATCTGCGGTTCATCTTCCTTTGGTGAACCATTCTTATCACCGCCCCATGGCCGAGGGTAATGAGTAATTTTAACTTTTCCTAAAAATCTTTTCTTAAATGTTAATTGATATTTCTAAATGTTTTACTTAATAAAGAATTTTACTTATTTGCTCGAAGAATTTTAGATAAAATATATTCTAACTTTAAAAAATGAGTCTGTGGTTCTTTAAAATAAAGTTATGATTTAATAAATGTTGAAGGTTTCAATTGTGATTGAGCTGGTCTTAATCACCATCAACTGATTCTACTAGTTGGTCCATCGACCGAATAGCGGAGTACCTTGATGTTTAGAACCGACAGGATCCTCAGTTAATGTATATAATGTATAGGTTATTATTCTGTCAATTTTAACAAGGTATCCCGTTTGTCCAGCAGCTCATTTTCCTTGGCGTTCAATCCAGAAATTGAATGAATGTATGCATGCGGTGTCATGGGCCCCACCGACATAAGCTTTGTGTAGGTGTTTTCCTGGATTGGTGACCTAAGGAGGAATTTATATTAGCCGCGCTGGATCAGATTTCTTGGTAGCAGAGTTATGGTTACTATAGATTAGTTTGGTGATTATTGATTTTTTCGTGTCTAACACTCTATGTTGAGTTTGTATTACGTTATGTGTAAGTCGAAATTCTGAAACTTCCGGGAAGTAGGAAGTGGACACGTGTGGCAAGAGAAGTCACACGGAATTGTGCATTGTCTGATTTCAAATTTGGTGATAACACAGGATTGTGTTATGTTAGGGAAATTTCACGTATGAATTGCGTTTGAGTGAAATAGCAACAGGTTTTCTTGTGAAACTGGCCTTAATTCTCAGGAGCAGTGTAGTCTCCACATGTGTTTTATCCCCAGAGAAACGGGTTTACCTCTTGCTTGAGAGAAGGGTAAGGTAGAGAGAAGTGCTACACTTATCGAACAAAACAGTATTCTTGTAAGTGGGAATAAACTATCTCTTTTGTTTAGAGAAACAGACCATGGAAATGTGTTTTACGTTGTAACTAATCGATTTTTGTCAAAGTAAAGCTAAGAAAACTGCCGATATTTGTAAAGGAGGGGTCAGTAGAAGCAGGAGTAGAACTGACGTCAACAAGAACCGCGCTGGTATTGGCCAGTTGTGGAAGAACGAAGAGTTTCCGGATTGGTGCGTTGGTGTGAGACGCGCTGGGATAGGTTAGTGTGAGAGTGACCTAAAGCTTTCTTATTGGTGCGTTGGTGTGAGACGCGCTGGGATAGATCCGAATAGCCGAGCAGCGAAAAGAACCGATTGGGAAAGGATTGTGTAAATTGTTTCGGCAAAAGAACGGTGAAAAGGCCTTATTATAAAGAATATGAGAGAGAGAAACCGTCCTGGTTTGCGAAGCTTAAAAACTTTTTTAAGAAGGTTGTGACTAGGGAAGGAGAAGTACTTCCTCCGCCAAAACCGCCAGCATCTCATATGATGTTAAAATATGGCTATCATACTTGCATTTGGTTGGAAAATTAGGCGAAGTATACCAAAGACGATGGGGTATTGGCATTTCCAGAAAATGGTTCGTTTAGCACAGCGGTACTTCGAAATTTGAGCGAAAAGATGATGAAACTTGAACCGAGACCTAGACCGACACAGTTTGAAGCCTTAGGTGAATGTGAAGATGAGATGTATGAAAGGGAAAGACAGAGGTGCAAAGAATTATAGTTTAGTTCATGGAAGAGTATGGTGTTTGAATCATGAAGACGGAATGAGATGATGGCGGTATGCTAACATGACGGATGGCTTGTTTCCTGTCAGAACAGTTGAAGAATTTTCAGGGAGAAAGTGTACGGAGAAAAAGAAGCATGCAGTAACAGAGAGATACGGGTATGGAGTTAGCGACACAGAAGATGAGTTGCTGGAGGACATTTTAAATAAAAGACCCCCTCCATATCAACAGGATTCTGCGGTGGTGACACCAAATGCACCGCCAATGAGAACTGTAATAAATCAAAGCCCTGAACAAATGTCTGAAAGAAATAGTCCATTTAATAAACCAGAAACACCACAGACTGTGAAAGATGATAATGGTAATACAGCTGAATTAGCCAGAACCACAAGAGAGCTGACTGAAAAGATAAGAGAACTGACAAAGAATATGGAAGCTGTGACTGTGCCAGTAACTATAGGGCCAGTAATCCCAGTATTTGAAAATCAAAAGATAGATGAACACTCCTTAACAATTCCATTAAATTCCAGTATGCAAAGAGTAAGAGAAGAGATGATTTCAGAAAATAAAGAGAAAGAAGATTCTGTTGGTCCATTTAGGTCAAGTCCACCTGTAAATTTGACGATTAATGAGAGTCGGATAAATAGGATTCCTATGGGAACCGAGTCAGCAACTGAAACCCCAGAGAGAAGTACAAATTGGATAGAATATCCATCTGTCTTCAGTGATGTAAGCGTCCAAAGGAGCAGCAGCTTCTACGAACAGGAAAGGACTATTGATAATTCCCCAAAATTTGGAGCTATTCTTAAGGGTACTAGTCTCAATCAAGTTAGACCATGCTTCATCCTTTATAATCTTAACGCAACACTAAATTATATGGCGGTGTACAGGCCTCTTTTTGTCAAGAACAGCCATGGTTTGTATAAAGTAGAATTGTCAAGACCTAAGAATATTATAAAGGAACAATCATAATCTTAGCATTTTGTAAATTAAGTGCTCTCCAAATCCTTAGATAAGAACCCAGCAATTGAATATTACAAACCCCCGGTAGCAAAGAAGTAGCATTATAAAATTTCAACAGAAGCAACTTGCTGGTCCCCTGAGAAAATGACAGTGCTTGCAGGGTAGGGGCTTCTGTCAATCAATCAATCAGGAATTTATAGAGCGCAGCTACTCACCTGTAAGGGTCTCAAGGGGCTGGGGGGGTGTCATGGGAGGCTGCTGATCTGTCTGGGCATGGAGATTCAGTCGAAGCGCTAGGTCTTGAGATCCTTCCTGATTTGGGTCAACGAGGGTGATTGCCTGAGGTGGAGGGGCAGGGTGTTCCAAGTCTTGGTGGCGAGGTTAGAGAAGGATCTTCCTCCGGCTCTGGTCTTGTGGATCCGTGGGACTGTGGCCAGGGCAAGTTGGGCGGAGCAAAGCTGTCTGGCGGGTGCGTGGAAGGAGGTGGTGGTTCAGATATGCTGTAGACAAAACATCAAGGCTACGTCGAACAGCTAGAGAAACAAAAATAATCAAACCCCAAAGGCCTCCCCCCTTGATGAAGTTGCAGGCGTAAAAGAGGTCTTATATCCCAAAAAGAAACAGTACGCAATGGCCCAAGTTTTCTCTGAGACAAATCATATTGCAGGGACAACCAGATGGGATCATTGAACTTGCCAGCAAGGCCTGCCGTGTTCCAGCTAATAAATTTGCATTCCTTACAATTAAAGGAGAAGGAATCAGTTAAGCTCTGTACAAAAGGTGCCTTCTGTTCCAGAGGGACAGCCCCGGACAGTCAATCACACCTGTCCAAAGATGATAGTGGGGCAAAGCTGTTTCTGTGAGCTATATTGGGGGCAACCCTTTGCCTTGTGTCCTGAGAAGAGTACCATGATCCCAAGATTTGCCAATGGACAGATTGTGATGAGTGTACCAGAGGTCTATAAAAATATCCTAGAGTAAGAGCTACAATGGAGGAGACAAAGCCAGTAGAAGTAGGGCACTTCGTGGCTGCTAAAATTCTCTCTGCCATGTGAGGTCTATTAAAATTAATGATGATGCACTCTCCCACGTAAATTTTCTTAACCATGCCAACCCAGTTCACTGTTCGAACCATAATGATGTGTCTTTCCAGCCGAATCCCCAGAGCGGTGTTTAAGTTCAGCCAATGCAAAACCTTGTTCTTAATTAATTTATTTATTTCTATATTTGTAGAGCGCCTGGTTACACCCACTGGTGTGTCCCCGCGCTATTTGTACTCACTGCAACTCCGGGAATCAGTACATCTAAAGACCAGGAACGACCACTCCCTATTGTGTAAAGAGCCATGTTTTTAATTTCTTACGGAAGAGACTCTCTGATGGTTCCTCACGAAGGGACAAGGGTGGGGAGTTCCAGCTTTTTGCTGCCAAGTAGCCAAAAGAGCGGGCCCCCATTCATGCTTTCTTTATCCTCTGGACTGTCACCAGATGGGTCCCAGTGGATCTCCGATGCCTTTCTGTATTGTAGGGGGTCATAAGATTACGCAGGTACATAGGGCATCTGCCCTGCAAGATACGATGGCCGAGGCATAGTGCCTTGAATGTAGTTTCTGGATGGGCAGCCAGTGTAATGTATCCAGTGCATTCTTCGAGGATGCCCGTCTTGGCAGATTTAAAACCAAGCGGGCTGCTGCATTCTGGACAGATTGCAACTTCTGGAGTCCCTTTTTGGTTGCACCTAGGTACATCACATTTCCGTAATCTAGTCTTGCTGTGACAAGAGCATGGGTCAGGGTTTTCCTCGCCGCCATAGGTAAAATGTCTAGGGTTTTCCTTAATATTTTAAGGATTCCGAAACACCTGCCTGCAACTCTCTTGATCTGAGTCTCAAAGGAGAGTTTGGAGTCTATCTATACTCCAAAGTCCTTTACCTCCGTCTTAGGGGTGGGGACCGGTCCTAAGCTTGTTGGCCACCAGGCCGAGGACCAAATGGATGGAGTGTTCCCTACTATCAGTATCTCCATCTTATTGCCATTTAGTCTCAGGCAGTTATCTGTCATCCACCCGGCCAGATCTTTCAGACAGTCTGCAAAGCTACTGGCAGCTGATGTCGAATTTGTAGCCAGGGTGACCACAAGCTGTGTGTCGTCTGCGTATGACACTATTGTAACACCATGTTTTTCTACAATTCCAGCTAAGGGGGAGACGTATAGATTAAACAGGGTAGGGCTCAAAATTGAGCCCTGCGGCACCCCCTGCGCTAAATTAATGTGTTTGGAAGTATACGCAGACTGTGACACCTGAAAGCTGCGGCCATGCAGATAAGAAATCAACCAGTCCAGGGCAACCCCGTCCACACCCCCCCTTCTGAGTCGGTGCACTAACAGCTCATGTGACACCGTATCAAAAGCTGCGCTGAGGTCCAAAAGGACCAGCGCAGTCGTCAGGCCTTCATCCACTCTCTTACCTACTGTCTCAGTAGCATAGAACAATGCTGTCTCAGTTGAGTAGGTTGATCTGAAGCCTGATTGAGTGGGATGTAGCAAGTCGTGTTTCTTTATGTGTGCCCCGAGCTGTAGATTTAAGCTGGTCAAAGTTTCAGTTATACCTGGCAAAAAAGGGGGTACATTCTCAAATACCACAACATAGGGGGTTGCTTCCGGTGGCAGGTGAAGAACCACTGGCCTACAACTAGGAGTGCTGTGTGGCCAAATGCAAGGTCTATTATCCTCTCCAGCAGACATACCATCCAACACTGGTTTATTAATACCTGTTCCTATTCCTAACTGCTCTCCTTCTCCTCTGGTTAATTTGCCCAATTATTGTCTGACATACAAATATTGTTCAAAGCCAGTTGGTTGGTATTCGTTATGATCCTCATTTACAAATTTCTTTTCAGATTGATTATCCCCTGGCAAAGGGCTACGCTAGCCCGAAATGCATTGGGATGGGATAAGCACTCAATGTTTCTTTTTTTGAAAATTGCGATATAAAGAATTATGATCAGAAATTGGGTTGGATGAAGAGTACCCAATACCACTATTATTAAATAAACACATTTGATTGAACTTTGAGCGACGATTTGTGATTTACATTTATGAACTATATATAATCCCTCATCATAGGGACACAGGCAGTGCGAAAGTGGACGAACCCCAATTGGGGAATACTGCTTCTGTACATTTTCCAATACCACAATATAGGGGGTTGCTTCTGGTGGCAGGTGAAGAACTACTGGCCTAGAACTAGGAGTGCTGTGTGCACCAATGCAAGGTCTATTATCCTCTCCAGCAGACATACCATCCAGCACTTGTTTATTAATGCCCGTTCCTATTCCTAACTGCTCTCCTCCTACACTGGTTAATTCGCCCCTTCTGGACAATAGGGAGGCGCTTTTGGGCCACCTCTTCGAGTTCGTAGGAGTGCTGACTTCAGCACTGGTACTTCGAGATCCCAACTGTTCATTACCCCTTGGCGCACGTTGTGGTTGAGGATGCCTCTTAATGGTAGATAAACCTAAAGCAGCAGAATTAGGGTCTGATACTTTCACCGGGTGTGCTGAATGGGACTGATTCTGTTTGGTGATCTCCTTTTCAATTGCCACTAAACGTTGATTAATAGGTTCCAATTTAGCTTCCAAGGCGGCTATAAAGGAATCTCAAAATGAATCGAGCAAAGTCGCCAAGTTGGATTTATCACAAACTTAAGAAACAGCACGACTAGGCAGTAAGTCATCAGTAACCCTTGCATGCTTAGATTTACTGACAATTATAGGCCGCTTTCTCTTGCTTCTCGCTTTCACTCTCGAAACCTACTCTGATGCATCCTGTGCGATAGATGAAAATTGTGTGTCTGATACCCGCACATGAGAACATAAAGTACACTATCAAGCTTCTGCTTCCTGGGGTTCAGGCACACTAACCTCCCCGCCACAATCCTGCACTAGTGGTGGGGGTATTGAACCTGAATGAGGGAAGGGCCGGGTGGGTGGAAGAGGTAGAGGTGAGCGAGAGAGACGACGAGTAACCAATTCAATTTCCATATCGAGTCTGGACACTCTGACTGCGTCGTGCTGACCGAGTCGGACTGACCACATCGAACTTCGCTTTGAGTAACCAAGACTGCAACTGGGAGGACTCCGTCTGCTCCAAGTCTCATCGTCCTGCATGTGTGCTGCATCACCCGTGTCCGTGCTCCATACAGGTCCATCACAGGGCCTGTGGACATCCAAGACATCCGAAGGAATCTCCCTTTGAGTGAAGGAGCCACTCCCCTGCAACTGCAGGCACCGCAACGTAGCTGATCGGTTTGCTGATCCTGAGCTCCTACGTATTCCAACAGGCTCAGTAGCACAGGTGATGGCTCTACAACTCCCTCAAGGCCTGCCCTGCCTTCAGACCGAGTCTGAAGCCTGTATCCCGCTGGTACCGCTGGAACCTAGTCCCTGGGCACCATGTCGGCAGGCCGTTGCTAAGGCTGGGTGACTCTTGTCTCCAGAGATCTTCGAGTCCTCTCAAGGGGCTTCTTTGATCCCAGTGGCCTCTCCTGTTTGCTTGGGGCCTGCTCCAACAAACCTGCACTTGGTGAGTCCCTTGGGCCTTGCTGGTCCTAACTCTGCACCTTTTTCGCTTGCCATGTTTTTTGTAGTTGCCAAGGTTTGTTGGCGCTCTCGACCGACACTGACCCCTCAACTCTCGACATCCAACGTGGGACAGCTCGTGCACAGCTCCTGGTCTTCCACAGCATCACCGGGTTCACACAGCTGCAGCTCCAAGGTCGTCAGCTCTCCTGCAACACCCAACATCAGTGGGCATTCGTCTTCTGTGCCTCCAGGTCCCTTCTGAGTGGCATAGACTCTGTCTCCTCTGCTTGCAGGTACTTCACATCTTGAATCCACCTTTGGGATCCACTGGACACTTTGAACTTCTTCAGCAGGAGCATCTTCCTGAAGTCCTCCATTGAGTTTGACAGCGGTTTCCGACGCCGCTTCAGACCTATGCACCCGGCTTCTCTGGTGTAGGTATCTTGGTTCCTAGGGTATCCACGGGTGGGGTGGCTCTCCAACCTTCTGTCTCCCACGGGGTTTCTTCAGGGTCCGCTGGGAAGGGTCCTTCTTCTGGAAAATAGCAACCAAGACTTACCCATTGACTTGAACGGAATGCTTCTTACCTGTTTACCTCGCAAAGTATTGTGTACATTATGTAGGAGATATTTGTATGTGTTAGCGAGTACTTTATAATAAATACTTATTTTTATAAATACACTGTGTGGTTCTTTTTCACGTAATCTATATTGATAAGATTACGTTCTGGTAAAACAAGCTGCTTTACACTCCTTCTGGACTAAGCCTGAAGGCTGCTCTCCACAGCTACCACTTAGAAAGCTTTCTAAGGTTGTCTGAGACCACTAAAATCACCATAAGGGTTATCTAGATTAGTGTAGGTTGCCACACTTACATACGTGAGCACCATATACTAAGCCAGCCTCTCACAACTTCCCACAGCTTACCTCTAGGAATAGAATGGAAAGCTGATCTTAGATCAACAAATACAACATATAAGTGGCCTTTGTTGAGCTTAATGTTTTTTTCAGTAGAAGCAGCATAAGCAGAGAATTTGGTCCACTGTGCTGACACTATTTCTTAAGCCCGCCTGGAACTCAAAGAGAATGGAGTTGTCCATGTCCTAGTCCAATAGTTGCCCCAGAATGAGACAGGAACGAAGTTTTTGGGAGGAGTCAATAAGGCTGGTGGGCATGTAGTTCCCTGATCATCTTTACTGCCTTTGTATGTAAATAGGTAAAATCTCTGTGGTTTGCCAAGACCCTCGGATAAGGCTACCTTCCAGCAAGGAGCGGAAGAGCTGCTGCAAATATGAGGCCCAAATCAGAGGTTTGGCCTTAAAGAAATACCTGAGGATAGAATTGTGACCCGGGGCTTTATGTGCGGGAAGAACCATAATTTCCTCCACAACGTCCTTATACTCAAACGTCAGAGGGGTGCTTCCACCACAAGAACAGGGAGTAACAGTTTCCATTTTTCTAGTCGCACAGATGGACTTGGCTACATGGATGTTCGAGAAATGGTCCACTCAAGACTGGGGTTGAAGGTTGTAATCAACACTGGTGACAGCGTTGGTGTTACTAAGAGCCACTATCCCTCAGAATGACTTGGTAGCACCTATCTTAGCGGCTGCCACCAGGTCCTCCCACAGCTCACATTCCCAATCCTGCTTGGCTGGGCGAGTGCATCCTTAGAATCTTTTCTGTCACAGGGAATGACTTGCCTGTTTCTTGCTTTCAGACTTTGAATAAGGGTATGACTTAGTCTCCCTGCAGTGACTGTTGAACCATGCACAACGCGTGCATACCCTGGAATCCCTGTGACCAGCCTTGTAAAGCGGGCCTTCAAGTGACCTAAACACCTTTTCATGGTGCTTGGTGATAGACACAGGGTCAGGAGTTCTTGATCCACTGCCACCCATTACCTCCATAGTATCAGCTACCAGGCCAAAGATCTGGGCCAACTTATCAGGGTCACGGCAAACTAACTCCCATTTTAGGACCACTTGTTGTTTTGAGTAATGGTTCAACCCTTGATTTGGAGCTGCGGCCCTGATGGACTCCAGACCCAGGCCTGCTAAGGATCAAGTGGTAGAAGATTATGATCACTATCAAAGCTCTCTACGACTGCCATGTCTATGAGAGAGGGCCACACGGCAATGACAGAAAAATATAATCAATGTGACTCTTTTGCGAAAATCGCTGGACGGTGTGGACACCCCTACAATCCAAGGTAGATCTACCGTTACAGGCTCTGAGGCCGAAGTGAAGGGATAAGCTAATCAGCTGGTTAGCGACCAAGGAGGTTCGCTTTACAGGGGCCAGATCTAACTGTGGGACACCCCAAGCATCATCTTCTTCTGTTAGATTAAAAAGCACAAAGCCTAAGGGTCCAAAGGTGACATTAAAATCGCGGTGGCGATTACCTTATCAAGCTGTGGAAGGGATTCTAAAGCATTTTCTAAGGCATGCAGAGTGTTAGATGACATGTTGCCCCCCCGGCCTAATTTAAATATTGAGAACATAACATAGGGAACCACCCCCAGCAAGAGACACCCCCCCAATCATCTTGTCAGTTGATGTCAAGCCTTGTGATAGTGAGGGCTAATTAATTTTTGATCCAAATAATTAGACCGCCTGCTGGCTGACCTCTACCACCAGAAGTAGCTGGACAAAAAAAAGTAGTAAACCTGAACCTGTATACTGGCTCAACACATCAGGTTTTCTTCAGAATACAGATGTAATAAGAGTCAATAGAGGTCCCCAGGTCTTGGCCTTCCAACTTTGAGTTGAGGCCAGCAATATTCCAGGAAAGTATGTTCCAGGCTTTAGAAGAAGAGCTAGACAAAGAGGACAGAGACGGTTGTGCCACAAGTACAGGCAGGTCTGGGGAGAAAGTGTGCAACTGCTTCACAGGAGCAGGATTCATTGGGACTATTGCCATGAAGACTAGTACATCCTGTGGGTTTCCCTTTGTTGAAGAGGTTCCAGAGGCAGTAGATTCCAAACTGTTAGGGGCAACCAGAATTGAGGAATGGCTGGAAGTGACATTGGAGGAGGCTGAAAAGGCAGCTGCTGTTGGAAGTGGAACAGAAATACCCTGAAGATCTCTCTCAGCTGGAACGGGATCTGAAGCATCGGAAACCAGTCTAGAACACCATCAATCTTGACTATCCAGGAAAGACAATGGTTCAAAAAACTTTTTTGTGGGAATTCAAGTTAAGTCAAAAGAAGCTTTATTCGACTAAACAAGTCATAAAAGCATTGTACTTAAAAGATGGTTAAAACAATACAAAGGTTAAAACATTAAGTTAAAAACATTAAGTTAAAAACAATTTGTGCAAAATGGCAAGATTGTACGCGAGTAGTTCAAGGTTAACTCCATAGCATTATAAGGATAAAAAAAACATGGAATCCATATATTTTACAACATTTAAAAAACAGGTTGGGCCGCATACACCTCGTGTAGTCTAGATGCACCTACATGATTGGGGTAGTATTCCCACATTCATAATTTATCCACAATTTTTCTTAAATTGAATATGCCACATCCACCTTAAAAATGTTGCCACCGGAATTGCATACGTAGGTGAGGGGTCGGAGCAGAGAATACGCAAAGCAGTACTACATGATCTTGAACCCATATTCCTGCAGGTCTGCGCCAGCCAGGCTTTACGTAGGCCAGCGTATGCGGGCAGACAAACAGCACATGCAAGTAGGTTTCTGCATAGTCCACACATGTGGCATTTGTTATGATCAGTAGTGGACCATTTAGATGTAAAAAACTTTAAAGGTAATGATCTAAATTGAAAATACAATTTCCGATCGAGGGGCTTTGTGATGGCATCCCAGTAATACTCTAGGCTGGGGCGTGGTTTTATCTGCAGAAAGGACCCTGAAAGAGAGGTGGAATCATGACGCTTTATCTCTTCATTCGCAACCATTTCCCAGTATGTACCCTTGAGTGAATCGCTTGACGGGAACGTGGCGCTAGAAGGGGACTCTCACAAATGTGATAGACCCATCTTATTAAAAAGGCGTCTCAGGTCTCGCAGCCAATTAATTTTATGGAATTGATCCATATCGATGATATCCCTTAGCCCTTCGGCAAATGCAGCCAATTCCGGTGTACACTAAATTCTGCGCCAATATAAGATGGGCCTTAGCCTGGCTAGATCCTCCAGAGCTTTCCTACCTAAATCATTGCTTAGCGGGAGGATGGGTGTGCTTTGTGAGAGACTAGTAATCGCTCGCATGAACGCATTCTCTGCAGATGTTAGCTGCGGCATGTTCACCAGACCCCACAACTCTGCACCATAGAGAACTGAGCTCACCACTTTGCTATTATAGATTTGAAGCACAGGGCTAAGGGGCTTGGTCAGGGAGGTTTTAAATTCCTTCCTTGTAACTCCGGCCAACTGCCGATGTTTTAGTGCCATGGCCTCAATGTGTGGCTTCCATCTCATATCCTTCTGCAGTTTGATGCCCAGATAAACAAATGCATCGACCTGCTCAAGGGGGAGCCCATCCATCATCAATCTACCCTTAAATGATCTATGCTGATTAAAAGCCATGAACTTTGTCTTGGCAGCATTAATTTTCAAACCACGTAGAACACAAAATTCTTCATAACGGTAAGAAAGTTTGCAACACCATTAATAGAAAGGGAGAACAGTGTGGGAGCCAGCACACATCCTTGGCGGGCGGCTTTTTGAACAGGAAAGGGCTCAGTCTTGTTTCCCTGCGCCCCCCAATGAATCTGTGCATAATTATCCTTGTAAAAATGAGCGATGAGGGAAAGTAGGTCAAGTGGCATTCCCATCTCCTTCAGCACCTCCCACAACTTGCACAGAGAGACTATGTCAAAAGCGGGTTTGAGATCAACAAAGGCAGCATACATGCTGCCCTTGCGGAGGACTATTGTCCGCCAGTGTAATAGAACAAAACGAAAGACCTGGTCAATTGTGCAAATGTGGGCCCTGAAGCCACCCTGGAGGGGGGTAAGGATAGAGTTTTCATCTATCCATGCATGAACCTTGGCCAGGACAAGCCGGGCCACCACTTTCTGTATGGAATCTATGAGGCTTATTGCCTATAGTTACCAAGCAGGGATTTATCTCCTTTTTTTATATACAGGGATAATCTCCTCCCCGCCAGGTGTCCGCGATTGGTGTGCCGTGGGCAATAGCATTAGCTAATATTATTATATATTGGGTCCATTTATGTCGATCCTGCAAATAGATGTCGGCAGGTACACAATCTATCCCCGGGGCTTTACCTCCAGTGAGAGCTCTGAGAGCGGAGCTAACGTCTGCCTCATTAAATACTTTGTCAGAGGAGTAAAGATGAGTCAGTAGAGGTCTGCTATCCTCAGTTTCATCACAAGCGTATTGAGAGGCAAAGTAACTAACCCACACACCTGGGTCAACATTATTTTCCAGGGGCTGGGGCACTCCTCCCCTACCCCATTTAACCAAATTCCAAAACCGCTGAGGGTTGCTACTATCACAAGCTTGCTTTAATTCCAACCACCTGTCTTCGTCACTGGATTTTTTAGCACGGTGGATAGCCATTCTTATATATTGACCTAGCAGTTCGCACTCTAGCCACGTCACCCGACTTGATTGCTTCACCAAGAGCTCTATGGGCGTGTCTGCAGTTGGTGTTATACCAGTGATGTTTTGGGTTTTTGACATTCACCCTGGCCTTACTCAGTCTTTGAAAATGGGTATGCAGTTTTGAGAACAATGAGTTGTGCAATTGTGTAAGATCATTTAGCGGCTGGTGATTAAGAAGGCATATCTCCATTGCTTTTATAGTACTTTCCATCTCCCTACATATAGAGGATAATATTTCAGGGCACTCTAGGATCATGGGCCACTTAACCCTCCCATGTTGTTTGTAAGCTGGAAATCACTAGTAATAGATAGAGTGGCAGTTTGCGCTATTGCTTTTAAATCTCTAAATATGAACCTGGAGCAAAGTGGATCATGGTCGCTCTCCACACGTGCCTGTATGACCATATCCTCAAAAGTGTGCCATAAATTTAAACTGACTAGGAGATAATTGATCCGGCTTGAGTGATAGCAATTATTAAACATGTTTGCCCCACCTCTATCGGAAGGGGATCTACCGTTAGCTGCTCTTAAGCCATACTCTAAACAAGGAGCTTTCAGTTGAATTGCAGCCTCGGTCCCTCGCTTAATTGGGGTTAACTCTAAGAGTGGTACGCCCCATTGTTTGTCCTCATCCCTTACCAGATCATTATCCTCCATATCAAAGGGTTTAAACGCTGTATTTAAATCACCAGCTACGACAACCGCAGCTTCCCCTGAGACCATATATAAGAGCTTACCTAAGGTATCGATAGTGTCAGAGGCCACTGAGGCCTCTAGCGTATACATTAAAGATGACAATTGGTCCGTGTGAGCCGGCTGCCAGCTTAATTACAAGAACATCATTACTCTCTATGGGCAATACCAGGATCTCAAGGCCAATATCCTGTCTAATCCAAAGTGTAAGGCCCCCCAGTGGACGACCCCTATCACCCTGGGAGGCCGGAATGTAATAGTTTAAGTACCCAGGGTGGAAAAGAGGCTCCACAGACCAGGTCTCCTGGAAGGCACAGATGTCAAACTTTTCTATGAAGTTGTTCCAATCAGGAGCGGCACCCCTATTCCTTAATCCTGCGATATTCCAAGATAGAACTGTGATGGTGCAAGACATTGGATTTGTATCTGGAAACGGTCCAGCCATAGGAGTTATTGTTCCTGATACCTGGTCTAGCTCCCCACGGGTGCCACCGGAGGAGCTCAGCTCAAACCGAGAAGAACCCCTAGGGCTAGAACTGATGTTCTTGCTAGTGTGTACTGTTTTTACTACCTGCAAACTAACGTTGGGTGGCGGGGAAAACCTTCAGTCTATCTCTCTAAGAGGGGACGTGGTGCATTGAGGGGCGACAGGATGATTAGAGAGTGGTTCACTAAACTCATCTGGGAGGCTATATTTAAGACGAATGTTCGTTGCAAAAAGATGTTGGGGTCCGCAAGTCGAAGGCTATCAGATTCTCAACAAGATCATGATGGGTCAGGGTGAGAGCAATGGCATCCGAACCATACCCCTTGGAAGAATGTCTTTTTGCCCTGACTAAGTCGTCCCTTATTATAGATCGGCAACCCCTCACTTGCCGAATCCAATGAATGGACTTCTTAATCAGAGAGGCCTCGACCTCAGTATGTGACCTTGGTGAAAGCTTAGGTACGTTAGTTAGATATATTGTCTGCTTCCGTTCGGAGGGGTTGACAGTACCATGCGAGATTGGATACCTATATGTCTTTCGGTGTAAAGTACTTACATGAGGGCCCTGCACTGGATCAGGATTTGATGGGGGGCAGCCCTGTTCTATATTTCCCTACCCAGAGGTTTTTGATCTTGCTGGGCTCTTTTAATGCTCCACTGATTTGTGCTACTGTTACTTACGCCTGGGTTAATGCTCAGTGATTCCCCTATTAATGGCCAGGGATTGTCCTGCCCACCCCTATTGTTTTACCGACGGGCAGAATTAAATCCTAGGTTTTTCTTAAGGAGTTGGACATCGTTAATAACCTTGTTAAAAGATTCAGAAAGGGATCCTACATCTACCTTAAGGGCTTTGATTTCTTCTACCAGGTTGGAAATTCGGGCTGATAATAACTTTTGGGGGGACATCACACATTGTGTGGGATTAGTGTATGTAACTGTGGCTGTAGCTTTACTGGTTTGGACAGCTTCAGTACTAGGACGAGTGACGGAGCCTGGAGATAGGGAAGCCATCCCATGAATTTGCCTATTTACCTTTAATCCCCCTGTTTGATCCTCGCTACTCGATATAGCTTGCTTTTCCAGTAAGTCTGCATCATCCATGAGTGGGGCAAAGCTGTTACTGCAAGGGAAAGCAGAAAGATCATCTACAAATAATCGTTCCGCATTTACGGGCACACTATGGCTAGAATTTGGGGCAGCTGGGGGGTGTTTCTTTCCCTTAGCTCTGTTGAAGATCGAAGGAATATGGCTATTAGGGGTGTTAGGTGTGGGGCTTCCGTGAGTCTGTGGACAATGCACACAGTTATTCATTGTGTTTGAATCAAGGAGGCCTTCACATTCGGACAGTAGAGTGTCAATACGGTTCAGCACCCCTCCCCCCCCCCCACCTCCAACCCCCTTAGCCGGACTCTGGGCAGATTTACTCTTCTTCGCCAGCTTTTTAGTAACAGTCTTCATGCCCTCCTCAGTAGCCTTAAGCTTTCCCATCATGGGACTCTGGCTTGGCACGTTAGATAAAACTTCTAGGGGGAACCAAACAATTAAAAGTAAAATAGCGATTGGCTGTTATGAGAGCAGGAGAGATTACAAAACAGTACCTTAGTCCTGTAGTGGACAGTTGATAGGAAAGGGCAGGATGACTGTCAGATGGCAAAATATCAGGGGGTGACCCAGCCCAGCCTCTGCCGGACTCAGACGGGCGCGGACAGGCCTGCCCTTGGCCCGGGCGCGGCCCGCTTGCGTCCTGCGCGGGCCGCGCATGTAATTTAGGCGCCTCCGGGCGCAATAGCGATGACGGTGGAGCCGGGGAGTCTGAATGATGGAGTCCTCTCTCCTCTCCCACTGATGCAGGCTCGGACAGGCAGGCAGCAAGGTACAGAGTGGTTTGTGGGAATTATAAATGGTGCATTGCCACAGATTTTTATTTATTTTATTTATTAGAGTTTTATATAGCGCTGGCTAGACCCGGAGGTATCAGAGCACTTTACATAAGGTTCCACAAAATTACATCGGTTACAAGTTACATCAGTTACTAGAAAACCATTTCAAGAGCGTAGAAGAGGAGATAAATGAAGCTTAGAAGGGTGAGGGGGTGGGGTAAAGGGATAGGAGGGAGATAGGATGGAGAGACGAAGGAGAGTCTGCCCAAAGTCTGGCTGGGTAGGTGACAGCTGAGGGGGAAGTCCACAGCCCATCTCCTCTATAGCTATCAGGTAGCTCCACCGGGCATCAGCCAAATAGCTAGGTCTCAACGGGAAAACATTTAAAGAGCATAGAGGACGGGATAAATGGAGCGTAGAGGAGAAAGGGGTTGGAGTAAAGGGGTAGGAGGGAGAATACGACGGAGAGACGAAGTAAGGTCTGCCCAAAGTCCGGCTGGGTAGGTGACGGCCAAGGGGGTAGTCCACAGACCATCTCCTCTATAGCTATCAGGTAGCTCCACCGGGCATCGGCCAAAAAGCTAGGTCTCCACGGTCAGAGGTAAGTTCACAGATTCAGTATCCTAATGGGTAGGCCGGATGGGGGATGGGTTCGAGGTCTGGTCGATGTCCGTTTTTTCCCCAGAGTAGTGGCACGACGTGGTAGGGACCACTGTGGCAGCCATCTTGGGGTCAGGCAAGGGATTCTGACCTTGGAGTTAAAATGAGCCGGTTCCCATTTTTGTCTTTCGCTCAAGGGGGGGGGGGTTTGTTGTGCAATGGAGCAGCTTGAGGCCGGAGCCAGTGTCCGCTTGCCTCCCGAGGAGGAGAGTATTTCTGCGTTATAGCTGCCAGGGGGAGAGACGGCCGCCATAATAGGATCAGGCGGGGCGCCTCCAGT
Source organism: Calotriton arnoldi (assembly GCA_963921515.1). Lineage (NCBI taxonomy): Eukaryota > Metazoa > Chordata > Amphibia > Caudata > Salamandridae > Calotriton > Calotriton arnoldi. Next base: position 195,379 of record CAWUFW010007527.1, on the reverse strand, counting down.
ATCCCTCTCGGTTGCTTGTGACGCTAAACGAGGTCTTCCCTTGAGGCCTGAGCTGTTGCTGCTATTTCAATCAATTATGCGGCCTCTACGCTGTAGATGCAAAAGGGGCCTCCCTTAGGGTGATTGCTTTTGACCCCTGGCGACGATCTTCTGCAGGCGCCATTTTGGGGTCAGGCGCGTTTCACAAAAAAAGGCTCTCGGATAGTATTGATTTCAATGCCCTAAGAGTCTAAGGAGGACAGTGACGGGAGCCCCCAGCCTCCCAGGCTTACCATCGGGACTCCCGGTACTTCCGGTGATGTCAACAATGCCCCCGCTCACCGTATTTCGTCTCGCGGTGAGTGTCTGCAATGGCGGGCGGGATCCTTCTGGGATCGGTGTTATCTCCTCCCAGCGTTGTGAGCGCCCCCTCCGTACCGGCGGGCTTCTCACTGCGCCTCAGCCGTGTCACTCCTGGAGGATCGCTGCTCTCATGGTAAGCGAAGGTGCTGTTCTTCAACTGCTCCGCTTTCTCGGGACAGACGAGCCCGGCGGTGCCGATTTTGCCGTTTGCTCGGATATCTCCGCAATGCTCGAACGGATAAGGGTCACATTTATTTCCAGGAGATCCGCTTGTATTCCGGTGGCGGAATCGTCGCTTTAGTAAGAAAAACAATGCAGCGGAGTGCTGTTCAGGAGGTTGGAGAGAGGGTTCACTACGGAGCAACAGCTCCGAGCGGCATGATGGGGCTGGCTCCTCCTCCCAAAATGATCTACTATCAGGCGTGAACCCAGGCTTTGCGTGAGCAGAGAGAGTAGCCGGCCTGTAAAAGTAACACAGAGGGAGAGCCGTAATGCACCAACAGGAGTTGGCAGCTGGCTTAGGCGCCCCAGAAGCAATTCAACCAGAGAAGGAGACTTGAAATTCACTAGCACACATCCCACACACAGTCTTTGGGGTGAAAGCCAATCCAGGGCGCACTTCTAAAGGATAAGACTTCCTGGGATAGATCCTGGGGCCACCTCGCATTAGATTTTAACCAGTGAACTTTAAGATCTCAAGATTTTTATTTGTATTGGGAGGAAGTTCAGTGACATCCCTCAAAACAATCAGATAGGGGGGGCACTCAGGAGGAAGTTAAGGGGTTAGTGGGGGGTCTGATAGAAGGTCTGCTAGCATAGCCTGTTGAAATACCCCTCCCTCTTCCTACCAGTTGATTAACTGCTCTACTAACTTTACCTTGGCCCCCAGGATTGCCTGCTACGCACTGGTTACCACTAGATCCAGGCAGAGAGGAGAATTGGATTGCAATTGGTGGATTAGGCCTACAAGGGACCTGTTGCTCGTGCTGGAGCAAGAGCTCTGCTTGGAGTGATAACCACTTGACAAAAACCCAAGGGAAGAGAACCTCACCTGGGCACACACAGTGGGATACGCCCAGCACTTACTGCACGGTCCTGCCCCTGACCCTCCTTGCAGCTAGAGAGACTGGGCTTGATGAAGGTCAAGGACCCTGATAAAAAAGCAGGCAAAGAAACACTATTGTGGACGCCCCAAATGACACTCCAAATGATATCAGAAGCGGAAACCAAGAGGGATGGCCATGGCCTGGCCTTTTCCACTGCTGAAGAACCTAAGGAGGCATTTTGTAGCACCACGTGAAGCAGGTGTAGGTGCAGACGAAGACTGACCTACCTAGAGGGCCTTAAAATCCCAGGATTGGCAGGACTGGCACTCCTATGGCTTGTTTCGCTCACAAAACCCCCTACAGTGTCCCAGCAACACAGCGTCCTGGCCGTGCCACACTAGAAGATGACTTACCTCCTCCTCAGGCAGTTGCTGTAGCTGCCCCCTCCACCCACAAGCTCAAACCACAAAATTAGGTGCAGGAGCGCTTTCCAGGTGCATATTGAATATTCCACAGGGGGAGTCCCCAGGCATCAGATTAGGTCCACCACTGTCCAAGAAAGTTGACCTGAGGAAATGGCCTACAATTAGAAGGGATTCTTCCTGCCAGGATGGCGAAAGTGAGAAAAGCGACAAAAATAAATGTATTGTTAATCTATTTTAATGCTAAATGTTAATAAATTATTATAAGTCAAATATAACTAAACAAAGTAATATTAAGTTAACGCTAACACTTATTAGTATGCTAATAAGGTGCAAAACAGTGCATCTTTACAAAGTACAGAACAGTGCACAATTACAATAAGCCTTAAATGGAATATATAAAACAGATACAAATTCAATTTAATAGCACCTCCTTTTTTTTACCTCTATAGCTATTCATTAGGTTCCAGATCCTTTCATATTTACATGTGTAAGGCTGTTTGTGTGTTAGTTTCTCAGTGAGACTCCCACATTGCATTTCTGTCAACCATTCACTTACCTTCATGGGATCAACTAAACACCAATATTTCATAATAAAATGTTTAGCAACTGAGAAAGTAATATAGATAAAATAAACGACATTGCCCAAATCCTTCACATCCGTGTTTGGCAATTGACAATAATATCTAAACCTTTGCCTACAATCTCTTCTTCGAATTGAAAAGAATAGGGTACTGGGCCAACATAAGAGACCAGTCTTCTGAATCCTTACAACTAAGCACTGACTGGATGTTACGTGATCTATTTTTCACATCGCAACAATCATACATATCCAGTAGCAAATAAAACGGTAATGGCTTATGTGAGAAAATGCCCTCTTTCTGCATGGTTGCCCCCACTTTTTGCTGAATTGCTGATGTGCTTTGAGTGAGTGTGCCCTGGGCTCCCGCTAATCAGGTACCCAGGGGCTATGTTCTTTCCCTAAAACTACATTGAAGCCTAAACCCAATTGGCATCTCTGGCCACAGGTCAGCCCCTGGTAAATGGTACCACAGGTACCCAAGGGCACTGTGACCAGAGAAGGACTCTAAGGGCTGCAGCACTTATTGTGCCACTCTTAGAGGTCCTGTACCCTTACACTCACACAATGCCTTTGCAGGCTGCGTGTTTTGGTGCAGAACAAAGTGAAGAGTCAAAATGGCACACATCTCTACGTGCCATGCCTACAACCCACTGCCCTGGCATAGATCAGTCGCCCCTCTAGCTGGGTGCACTATACCAGTGGTGAGGGTACAGGTGCATGAGCCCTGTACCCCTACAGTGTCTAAGTCCATTCTTAGACATTGTAAGTGCAGTGCTGCCATTAAGAGTATATGGTGCTGGGAGTTTGTCATTGCGAACTCCACCGCACCATAATGGCTACACTGAAAACTGAGAAGTTTGGTATCAAACCTCTCAGCACATTAAACCCACACTGATGCCAGTGTGGGATTTAATGAAAAATGCACACAGAGGGCATCTTAGAGATGCCCCCTGAAAACTAACCTACCACTAGTGTCCAGGCTCAGTGGATGCTTTCAGCTGCCACCACCAGACATGTTTCTGGACCCCTGGGTTGAGAGACTGCTGCTCTCTGGGGCCTGAAACGATGCACATCCTGGGACGAGGTGCCAAGCCTCCCCCCCCCAGGATGGGCAGGGTTCATGAAGGGGAAGCTTCAAAGGCTTGCCGCCTTTGTGAGCTTCCCCAGGCCACTTGCTGCTTTCAGCAACTGGTCCCCACTGGTTCTGACCCACTTTGGGCGGGAGGACCGGCGGGAAAAACAAGTGAGGAAGAGAGGTGTGCCCACCTCTGCCAACTCCACCCCTCAGGTGGGGGAGGCGAGGTGAAGCACAACTCTCAGTCCCCGCCATCTTGCAGATGGGGGGACTCAGCCAACCAGGGACAGGCTCATGCCCCCCTCCCACTGGAGGGGGGCATAATAAGGGGTGCACCCACCCCAGGGAAGGGACCCATTGGTCCCTGCCTTTTACCTACCTGTAACGCCCCCAAATCTAGTATTTTGGGGCACCCCTGAACCTTGCTTCCTCAGACAAGAAGAAACTACAAGGAGAAGAAGAAGAAGGACCGAACAGCCGTGCAGCAGCTAACAAGAGGAGGACGCCCACTGACAGCCCTACCGGCCTGTCTCTACCTCGAACCTGCTCCTGCGAAATCCCGGTGTGTCCTGCAGCCAGCAACCTCAAAAACCCTGGAGGACCTGCCTGCCTTCAACCCCAAAGACTGTGTCTCCCGTGAACACCGGATTTGTTCATCTGCAACCTCTGGTTCCGGCAGGACACCGCGGATCCGCCCCACTCTGAACCCGCCGTCCACGGCCCGAGCTCGAGTGGGCAAACACCACGAGGAGGTCCCCCCGGCGAACCTGACTCGAGATCCGGCGACCCCTGACCTGCCTCAAGCCTCCAGCCGACGCCTGCAGCCTAAATCCAGAAGGTCCCCCCAACCGCGACCAGGAGCTGATAAGAAGATCCGACCCCAAAAGGCACCCCTGCACCCGACGCCCCACGGCCTTGGGTGGCCAAACCGATGGTGCCTAACCAACCCGTAACTTCCCAACTTACCTCTCGAAGTGGTGGTCGCACCCAGAAGGCCTTCGTCCCCAAGCCTGCAGTGCCTTTGTAAACCGGAGGTTCCCCATTGAAACCAACAGGGCGCCCGACGTCGAAACAGCACCCTGCACCCGGCTGCCCTAGTGCCACTGAGGGTGCACCTTTGCTGCTACTTTGTTTCCCCATTTGCCCTGAGTTAAAGTCCAGGAGCTTTGCTCCCACAACCGAGTGGCCTGCTCGTCAGCAGCCACCAACCGGAGGCCCCCTATCCCCCATTGGATAACAATGGGCCTCAGCACTCTGCACCCGGCCGCCCTAGTGCCGTTGAGGTGTAACTAGAGTGCATCCTTGACCCTGCGGGACCCCGGAGTCTACCCCAGAACCTCAACTCCCACTACCAAATACTTACCTCAAAACCGATAACACTATTTTCCTCCATAGGATAACATTGACTGTTTTTCTTGGAAAAGTTTCTAAGTGTGGAGTTTGAAAACCTATAGAAATTCTTTAAAATTGCACTGACTAACAAAAACGTTTTTACTTACCTGTTTACAGGAAATGCCTGAGAGTAGTATCCAGGTATACTACTCTGTGTAAGAAAAAGTAATCTCAAAAGTAACTTGCCTGTAATTTTACTGAAAAGCCCTTTCAAGTCTATGTACTGTATTTACAAAGTATTGCATTTCTCTGAAACCATACTGTAAGTCAAAACAAAGTGCATATACAATTACAATTCAAACTGTTTACAATCTGTATATTTACTGCAAAGTACTTATCACTTATCTGTGCCAGGCTTGCTTGGTTCAGAAAAATAAAATAACTAAAAGAATATTTTTATACACAAACAATTGGTCTGAAGCTTAGTCTTTGAGTGTGTGAATTCATTTGATGACTGAGTGTGTACAACAAATGCTTAACACTGTCCTCTGGAGAACATGGCGGCCGCGTAGCGCGCAGGTCGTAAGCTCCGGAGGCTCCCAGCCGTTTGTAACCGTGGATACCACATTTACCATTACCTTTACCTCCTAAAGGCCGCTCACATTACCTCGAAGCTCTAGCCCCTCGATGTGCTTCACCACCAATATTATCTCGGTACTGCCGACTCCAGGCTGGCAAATCCGTCTCTCGAAATCGGACACCGGTCTGCGCTGTGTTACGGCCGCCCTGGAGCTCAGGAAGAGCCGCAGGGCAGCAGCGCGAGGCTACCTCCGGGCGAGTGGTGGCAGCGCCAGCACATACACTGCGGCCGCACGCTCGGGTGGTTTGGAGACTGCAAGCCCATCGGGGGAAGAGCAGCCAGCTGCCATTAGCGATGCAGGACGCCAGGACTTGAGAGGTATGGGGGTCATTGCGGGGGTTTTTCTTTGCGGGCCAAAAGGGCAGGTTTTAGTGGGGCCCCAAGCTGAAATAGAGGAGAAGTCTGTGGATATAGAAAGGCAGACTCCCTCACTTGACTTAGTTGCTCTGTCCGGCTCAGCTTCCCCAGCAAGCTCTCATAAGGGTCGCCCCAGAGAAAAACCGAGGCGGAAGAGTTAGCAGATCCTAAGCTTAGGATTACACCATCTCTGCGTTCTTTTTTCAAAGTACAACCATCAGTGCTTACACTAAAAAGACCACCACAAGCTGAATTAGAGGGTCCTAGAGCCACTCAGGGGTTTATAGCTATTACAGATACCCTAGCCCCAGTTATGGAGAGTGGTGAGAGTGGTGAGCAATCCGGTCAGGGCAGTGCCGAAAAGAGTACTAAAGCTGTTACTCCTGATGGAATAAAAAACTACAATGGCCGTATGGACGATAACACCCAGGACAAAGGAGATAATGATTATGGTGGGCATACACCATATACAAATACAATAACCCTTGAAAATAGGAATCTGGGCGGACCATCGGTCAGCTCCCTAGAGGCGATGATGGGAACTCTAACGGCAGACATCAGGAATGGTTTCTCAGTATCAGAGGCAAATCAGCGCGAGATTCGTGGGTTTTGCGAGACATTGGAAAAAAAGTTAGATACGCTATCCAACAGGACAGAAATCCTCGAAAATACAGTGGAGGAATTAAAAAAAAGACCTTGCCAGTAGTAGAACGGAGCTCCAGGCGTTGCGTAGGGATGAGCAGGGCCTTCAGGAAAAGTTGGAGCAGTTAGAAAATAATTCCAGACGGAATAACCTGAGGATATTAAATGTACCTGAAGGTAAAGAGAGGGATGATTTAAAATCATTTGTGGTAGCTCTCATAAAAGCCTCAGTTCAAGTAGAGGAAAGTGAAGTGGACATTGCAAAGGACAAACAAAGAATACACAGGGATCCCTTCAGGAAAAACCCGGGTAGAACAAAACCAAGAAAGATTCTTATTAATTTTTAGACATATGCGTTAAAAGAGAAAATTCTAGTATCTGCACTAAAACTAAAAACCCTGAAAGGCCCTGGCTTTTCTTTTGAAATAAGATCAGACTTATCACGAGCCACTCTAGATAGACAGTAGGAGCTGGGTAAACGCATGGATGATTTTAAAAAAATTGGGGCAACTGTACAACTTAAATTTCCTGCTTCACTGCGAATAATGTACAATAATAAAATGCACATGATCAGGAACACAAGGGAAGGAGATGATTTATTAGAAAGTATTAAGGGAGGTGGAGGGGGTAGTTGAGGAGGTAGGTGTTGCAAGATAATGAGCTGATATCCACTTGACACGTACACAGAATGTATAGTTATTTTTTAATGGGGCTGGGAGTTAACGGAGCAAAAGACTAACTTGGACCAACATCATGTCCAAGAAGAAGAAGCACGGGTGGGTTCTCCAGGGTAAGGTGGGAGGGGGGGGGTAGAAGGGTGTCACAGGGTGGGGAGCATATGGGAAAAAATAAAAAATAAATCCTCAAATACCTCAGTATTAGTAAGTAGAACTAGTATAGCAAAGACATGTCCATACAGATCTTAACTTGGAATGTTAATGGGCTACGTTTGAAGGGGCGTAGGGACAGGCTACTTCAATACCTTAGAGATTCCCCCGCACAAATTTTGGTTCTACAGGAGACTCACTTGTTGAAAAAGGAATGTGTTGATCTTTTTGAAAAACAAAGATGGGTACAACAAGTTTTATGTACAGATCAGAGTGGGAATGTCAGAGGGGTTGCAATAATTGTGAAAAACAAGCAAAAATATGGGTGACACAAACGAAGGCTGATAAAGGGGGTAGGTGGATTATAGCTGACGCTAAAGTAGATGAAAGGCCATTAACGCTAGTAGGCTATTATGGCCCAAACCATGATGATTGCGAACCATTAAAAATCTCTGCCAATCTATTAGATTCCCCTGGCCCAATAATTATGGGAGGGGATTTTAATGTTGTATTAGATCTAAAATTATATAAATCAAATAGAACTAGAGCAACACCGACGCCCAATTCACGAGCATTACTAAAAACTATGATGGCTCAGCACACACTGTGTGACCTCTGGAGAGAAAGAGCGGGAACTTTACAGGGTACATCCTTTCACAACAAGAAATATGGGAGCAAGTCTAGAATAGACTACTTCCTAGTAGATTGGAGTCTTAGAGAAGATATCTCGGACATTGAATATAAGGCGGCTCACCTATCAGATCACTCAGCAGTCCTCTTAACACTCAAAAACAGCATCAGGTGTGAAGAGAGAAGGTGGACTTTGGACCGCACCATACTGGCAGACAGTGAAGCAATGGATAGCCTCAAGGAAGAAGTTAGAGAGTTTATTGAGGTCAATAGCGGCTCAGCCTCAAATGGAATAGTGTGGGACACTCTAAAGGCTTTTGTTAGAGGTAAGATCACCAGTGTAACCTGCCATAGGAATAAGTTGTACAGAGGAGTAATCTCACGATTAGAGGATGAGATGGAGCGAATAGATATGGAAATAAAAAGATCAGATCTGGAGGAGAATAAAGTGGAATTAGAAAAGAAACAGCTCCTAATGAAGAATCGACTATCAGAGATCCTCCAAATAAGGATTAGAAAAAGGTGGGATGCTAGCACATTTCGAGTATGGAGAGGGAGCAGGTAAACTCCTAGCCTGGAAGTTTAAGGCAGAACGGAATAAGAACAGGATTAAGGAGATCAAGGAAGACCGGTCTGGAAATAGCTTGAGTGGTGAGACTGAGATAAAAGAGGCCTTTAAGGAGTTCTTTAGTATTTTATACATGGAAGAGAAGGAAGAAATGGTAGATACCGAGATAGAGGGCTGGCTTGCTGAATCCATTCAACACATAGACGCTAACCAACAAAAGATCCTAAATCAAGAGATTACCAAGGAGGAAGTAGTTAGGGCCATTCAAACTAGTAAAGGGGGTAAAGCGGCGGGCCTGACGGCATACCTATGGAGCTGTATAAAATCTTGGCATAGGTGGTAGCCCCTCTTTTGACATTAGTGATGGGTGAGGTACTAGGTCATGGAACAGAGTTACCAAAATCATGGAATGAGGCCACGGTCACCCTCATCTTGAAGCCGGGTAAAGATCCAGCATTATGTGAGTCGTATAGACCAATATCTCTTTTAAATTCAGATTATAAAATCTTCACAAAAATTTTAGCCAGTAGACTAGCCAAAATTGCGGGCTACACAATCCATGAAGATCAGAGAGGCTTTGTGAAAGGGAGATATCTACACGAGCTTACTTATGAGCTTATCTGGGCTATCGACTTTGCTACAACCTTTGACACCCCTTTAGCTATAACAACATTGGATGCCTCTAAAGCATTTGATAAGGTGAGATGGTCTTATCTATTTTCAGTACTGAAGAGATATAATCTGGGAGACAATTTTGTAGAGCTATAAAGTTAATATACCAAGAACCTGTAGCAAGAGTCCTGGTAAACGGAAAGCTATCCTCACCCTTCAAAATACTTAGGGGTACGAGACAGGGCTGCCCTCTCTCCCCTCTCCTGTTTAATTTTTACATGGAGCCCTTGGCCTTTAGAATTAGACATACAACTGACATTCCCCTCTTTTATCAGGGAGATTGGGTCAGGAAAGTCGCGCTATATGCAGACGACCTTATGGTATACTCATCTGACCTGTATGCTGCTCTACCAATAATTCTACGCATAGCAACAGAATTTGGAGAAGTGTCGGGGTACTCAGTGAATGAGCACAAGACAGAAGTGATGATGTGGAATCAAGTAAGCAGTAATCCACTAATTAAAGGGAGATGTGATATCTTGGTTTAAGAATAGTTCAAGATATCAATGCAATCGCAGAAATTAACTTAAGGAGGGTGTTTAAAGAGATTGTCCAATTAATGAAGAGCTGGGTACACCTCCCATTAACGATCTTAGGGAGAGTTAGTTTGGTTAAGATGACCATTGTGTCAAAGATTACTTTCATATTCAATTCCTTACCACTACACTTCGATAAAATCACCATATACAAAATACAGCAGGCAATAAATTCATTTATCTGGGCTAACAAAGGGGTTAGGATCTCATGGAAGAAGCTACGGAGGAGAAGGGAGGCCTGTCCTTGCCAGACATACAATATTATGCGTGGGCTTTCCAATTAAAAAATTCTAGAATGCTCGCAAAGATACCTGATGGATCCATAATAGGTTTAATGTTCTCAGCAATGCTAAAAGAGTGTAAAATAGATACAGATGGTTTTCTCTTCAAATTTGGAGATCCTAAATTGTTTAAGAAAGTAAAATTGAAGGTGCTACAATCGATGGCAATAATGTAGTATCACATTAGACGCCTTTCGAAAATGGACTATTACTCCCACTTTGCCCCAATTTGGGATTCACCAGGGACCCCAGAATGCCTCAATGACAAGCTGGTGATACCCATCAAAGATGCGGGCCTAAAGATCTGGGGAGATTTGACCAGAGAAGGAAATCTGTTACCCTGGTACGATCTAAATGGGCTGATGAAGGGTACCCTCTCAAAGTTTAAATATCTACAACTAAAAAGTTGGGTGCAAAGTAGAAAATTAACATTGGGCGTAGGTAACATCTTAGAAGATCAACTGGTAACAAAATCACCAGGAAATAAGGAAGTAGCACTTTGGTACTGGCATCTTCAAGATACCATGGATGGAGAGTTCACGCTGGCTGAGGAACTGTGGGGAAACTACTTGCCGAGGGAGCAGCTGCAGAATATTTGGCAAGTATCTATGCGCACACTTTACCTCATTGTTAAACCTGCTTTTTTAAGAAGAAACCACCTTTTCTCACTTCATAGGGCATATATATCACCCGAAAAATTATCTAAGATGGGGAAAGGAAGCCGAACCAGCTGTGCTAAATGTGGGTTGGAAAAAGCAACAGACGTGCATATGTTTTATCAATGTCCCACAATCAGCGAGTTCTGGAACAAAGTGGAAACAACAATGTCAGGTATTTTGGGTCAGCAAATAAAGGTAAGCCTTTCATTGGTTATCTTTGGGGTGGTTGACGACCTTGTGAGCAGCGTTAGAGATTTGCTGTTTTATGCAATACTATTAGCCAGAAGAGAAATTTGTCGTAAATGGGTGAGTAGTGCACCACCACAGCATTCGGAATGGTGGGAATCCCTCATATATATGTCTAGGATGGATCTATCGGGGAAAAAGTCTAAGAAGAAAGCTTTCTGGAACTTGTTATTAGAATGGATGGAGAGCCTGGAAGGGTTGTTGTAAAGTTCGAAGGATAATGTCGATATAAGATCATAACTATGTCCAATGATTACACCGGCTAACACTCTTGGACTGCTATTGGGCCCTTCCACATTTCGAATATTAAAGCAGTACCGGTGTTCACAGCGTGTGAGAGAGACAGCCGCAGAAAGGTTGGTGCCCATTGTAGTAAGCCCGTCTGCGGTCAGTATCTCCCTCGATAATAAGGGCAGAAAAAAATGGACATATCTGAGGTGAATGAGGACAAATAAAAAATTAAAAAAATTAAAAAAACACTGTCCTCTGATACTGCCTTTCTGCTCGACCACACTACCACAAATAGAGAGTGAGGTGCTATCTAACGTTACCTCTGCCTACCTTTGGGGTTCCACTGGACTCTGTGCACACTATACCTCACTTTGGTACAGTATATACAGAGCCAGCTTCATACATTGGTGGATCAGCGGTGGGATATACAACTTTGCATTTGTTGGACTACTTGGTTACCACCTGATCACACGATAGAACTCTTAAATTGTCTTTAGAATTCTGATTTTTCAAATTGGAAATTTTTTGCAAAATTACTAAAAGTCTTGTTAGGGCCTTGGTTAAGTCCCTTTAGAATTTTAGAAAACTAAAAGTCACTTTAGCTAGGGTTAGAAGTTTTTTTTAACAATGTCTCAAAACAAGAACCCAGCTGTTAGTGAAAATAACCACAATGCCATAGAGGACTTGGTTGAGGAGTTCAACCTCACCCCTTACCTTCACTTGTCTTTCAAGGAGTTAAGGTCCCTATGTAAAATTAAAAACATAGCCAATGGGTCCCATTCCACCAAACAAAAGCTCCAGGAGCTGTTGGCTGGGTATGCTAAGGACCACCCATCTGAAAATGGTGAAGACCAGTCAGATGAGGAAGGAGGGGAAGGGGATGACCTGGTAGATCAACCCCCTCTACTTCCTAGGGAGAAAAGGGTCCAAGTACCCCTGACTCCAAGAATCAACCTCTCAGTACCTAGATCCCACACAGGTGGGTCAGGCACTACTGAGGACATTGAGGACAGCCTCAATGAGGAGGACAGCCTTTTAGCAAAGCTGACCAAAAGACTGGATCTAGAGACCAGGTTGCTCGCTCTAGAAAGAGAGAGGGCAGAGATGGGCCTAGCACCCATCAATGGTGGCAGCAATTTACTTAATAAGGAAAAAAAGAGCAATCTTATGATCCTAAAATCCCCAAAGGGATTGTCCCTAAATATGAAGAGAGTGATAATATCACAAAATGGTTCACAGCCTTTGAGAGGGCTTGTGAAATGAGAAAAGTGAAGAAGTCACACTGGGGGGCACTCCTTTGGGTACTGTTCTCTGGTATCTACAGAGACAGACTCCTGACCCTTTCTGGGGCAGATGCTGGGTCTTATGACCTCATGAAGAGAACTCTGATTGAGGGATTTGGACTCTCAACTGAGGAATATAGAATTAGATTCAGGGAGGCTCACAAAACCCAAAACCAATCCTGGATTGACTTCGTAGACTACTCAGTTAAAACACTAGATGGTTGGTTAACTGGACACAATGTGCATGATTTCAATGGACTTTACAATCTGTTTATGAAAGAACATATTTTAAGTAATTGCACTAATGAAAAGTTACATCAGCATTTGGTAGACCTAGGTCTAATTTCTCCCCAAGAATTGAGAAGAAGGCAGACCACTGGGGGTGACCAAAGGAAAGGGGTTACAAAACCTCCCCAGGGGAAAGGTGATGAGAATCCCCAAGATAAAAAGCCTGAGTCTTCTAAAGGGCCCCAATAACCTGCACGGGGGTGGGTCCCAAAACTCTTCCCAGTCCAATAATAGGTACAGGGGAAAGAACTTTGATCCTTTAAAGGCCGATGTAACAACTGTAAGAAGTTGGGACACTTAACTGGAGATGCTGCTTGCCCAAACAAGAAGGCCCCTAGTCCTACTACAGCGACTCCTGGGGTAGCAAGTCTCCAGATGGGATCAACAGTGTGCCAAGAGCAAATCGGGTTGCACACCGAAGCAGTTCTAGTTTCAGAAGGGGAAGTTGAGTTTGCCACTGTAGCTGTGTGGCCACCCAACTTAGAAAAGTACTTACAATGGCCTTGGAGTAATGGAACTAGGCTAGAATCTCTGAGGGATACAGGTGCCAGTGTCACTTTGGTGAGAGACACACTGGTTTCCCCTGAGCAATACTTGATTGGGAGAACTTACCCATTCACCAATGCTGACTGAGTAACCATGCAATGGCTATGGTGACATTAGACTGGGGGGGGAGGTTACTGGCCTGAAACAGTTAGTGGTCTCTCCAAAGCTACCAGCTGCATGTCTGCTTGGCGATGACCTGGAAACCAAGAAACAGGTTGAAAAAGAAGTGTTGGAGCCTGAAAGTATGGCCCAACCTTCCAAGAGAAAAAGTAATAAGACTGGGGAACCAGCTTCTGTACAGCAAAAGGATCAGGACACCTCTCCTCAGGGAGAGGACTTGGACACCCCAGAGGGAACTGAGCCCATGGAGCTTGACCCTTACCAGGTTGAACTCTTAGGCCCAGGGGGACCCTCTAGGGAAGAGCTGTGCCTTGGACAGCAGGACTGTCCAACTCTTGAAAGCCTGAGGCAGCAAGCTGCTGCACAGGAAAAGGGAGATGTCAGTGGTACCCACAGAGTTTATTGGGAAGAGGGACTACTGTACACTGAGGCCAGAGACCCCAAACCTGGAGCCACTAGGAGAGTGGTAGTGCCTCAGAAGTACAGGGAGTTTCTCCTAACTTTAGCTCATGACATCCCCGTAGCTGGACATCTGGGACAAACCAAGACTTGGGAAAGGCTAGTTAGCCACTTTTACTGGCCCCAGATGCTCCAAAAAGTAAAGGAGTTTGTCAGTTCCTGTGTCACCTGTCAGGCCAGTGGCAAGACAGGTGGCCCCTCAAAGCCCCCCTGATACCACTACCTGTGGTGGGGGTTACATTTGAAAGGGTAGGTGTGGACAAAGTGGGTCCACTTGAACCTCCCACAGCATCAGGAAACAAATTAATTCTAGTGGTAGTGGATCATGCCACTAGGTACCCTGAGGCAATTCCCTTTAGGACTACTACAGTTCCTGCAGTAGCCAAGGCCCTCATTGGTGTCTTCACCAGGGTAGGGTTTCCTAAGGAGGTGGTTTCAGACAGAGGGTTCAATTTCATGTCTGCTTACCTAAAACACATGTGGAAAGAGTGTGGAGTGCAGTACAAGTTTACTACACCCTATCACCCACGAACCAATGACCTTGTTGAGAGATTCAACAAGACATTGAAAGGCATGATTATGGGACTCCCTGAAAAACTCAAAAGGAGATGGGATGTCCTCTTACCATGCTTGCTTTTTGCTTACAGAGAGGTGCCACAGAAGGGAGTAGGGTTTTCCCCCTTTGAACTTCTGTTTGGCCATCCTGTGAGGGGACCACTCTGTCTTGTAAAAGAGGGTTGGGAGCAGCCTCTCCAAAAGCCCAAACAAGATATTGTGGACTATGTGCTTGGCCTAAGGTCCAGAATGGCTGAGTACATGGAAAAAGCATCCAAAAATCTTGAGGCCAGCCAGGAGCTTCAGAAGCACTGGTATGGCCAAAAAGCTGCACTGGTTGAATTTCAACCTGGGCAGAAGGTGTGGGTTTTGGAGCCAGTGGCACCAAAGGCACTCCAGGACAAATGGAGTGGCCCTTACCCTATCCTAGAAAAAAAAAGTGAAGTCACCTACTTGGTTGACCTGGGCACAAGCAGGACACCCAAAAGGGTTATCCATGTGAACCGCCTGACGCTCTTTCATGACAGGGCTGACATCACCATGCTGATGGTGACTGATGAGGATCAGGAGACAGAGAGTGAACCTCTACCTGACCTCCTCTCATACAGCCCTAAAGATGGGTCAGTGGATGGAGTTGTCTTTTCAGACACCCTCTCTGCCCAACAGCAGACTGATTGCAAGCAAGTCTTGCAGCAGTATGCAAAGCTCTTTTTCTTGACCCCTGATCAGACAAACTGGTGTACCCATGATGTGGACACTGGTGACAGTTCACCTGTCAAAAACAAAATCTATCGACAGTCTGATCAAGTCAAGGAAAGCATCAGAGCTGAAGTCACCACGATGCTGGAGTTAGGGGTTATTGAACCCTCTGAGAGCCCCTGGGCCAGCCCAGTGGTTCTAGTCCCCAAACCTCATCCACAGGGTGGAAAGAGAAAAATGAGGTTCTGTGTGGACTATAGAGGGCTCAACTCTATCACCAAGACAGATGCTCACCCTATCCCAAGAGCAGATGAGTTGATAGACAAACTGGGTGCAGCCAAATTTCTAAGTACCTTTTACTTAACTGCAGGGTACTGGTAAATTGGCATGGCCCCAGGAGCAAAAGAAAAGACAGCATTCTCCACTCCTGATGGGCATTATCAGTTTACTGTTATGCCCTTTGGTTTAAAGAATGCCCCTGCCACCTTCCAGAGGTTGGTGAATCAAGTCCTTGCTGGATTGGAGTCCTTTAGTGCAGCTTATCTAGATGATATTGTTGTCTTTAGCTCACCTGATCCACCTTGGGAAGGTTTTAAATGCCCTGCAAACTGCAGGCCTAACTATCAAGGCATCCAAATGCCAGATAGGGCAGGGAACTGTGGTGTACTTGGGCCACCTTGTTGGTGGAGGCCAGGTACAACCCTTACAGCCCAAGATCCAGGCCATCCTGGAATGGGCAGCTCCAACAACCCAAACCCAAGTCAGGGCATTCCTTGGTTTGACTGGGTACTACAGGAGGTTTGTGAAGGGATATGGGTCCATTGTGGCTCCCCTCACAGAACTCACCTCCAAGAAGATGCCCAAAAAGGTAAACTGGACAGTTAGTTGTCAAAGGCTTTTGACACCCTGAAAGAGGCTATGTGCTCAGCACAAATTCTCAAAGCTCCAGACTATGCCAAGCAGTTCATTGTGCAGACTGATGCCTCTGAGCTAGGGATAGGAGCGGTCCTATCCCAGACCAATGATGATGGCAAAGACCAACCTGTTGCTTTTATAAGCAGAAGGCTTCTCCCCAGGGAGCAGCGTTGAGTGCCATTGAGCGGGAGGGCTTTGCTGTGGTTTGGTCCCTCAAGAAGCTGAGACCATACTTGTTTGATACTCACTTCCTAGTTCAAACTGATCATAGACCTCTCAGATGGCTAATACAGACGAAAGGTGAAAATCCTAAACTGTTGAGGTGGTCCATCTCCCTACAGGGAATGGACTTTGTAGTGGAACACAGACCTGGGACTGCCCATGCCAATGCAGATGGACTTGCCAGGTTCTTCCACTTAGAAAATGAACACTCTCTAGGGAAAGGTTAGTCTCATTCTCTTTCTTTTGGGGGGGGGGGGTTGTGTGAGAAAGTGCCCTCTTGCTGCATGGTTGCTCCCACCTTTTGCTGAATTACTGATGTGCTTTGACTGAGTGTGCCCTGGGCTCCTGCTAATCAGGTACCCAGGGCCTATGTTCTTTCCCTAAAGCTGCATTGAAGCCTAAACCCAATTGGCATCTCAGGCCAAGGTCAGCCCCTGGTAAATGGTACCACAGGTACCCAGGGCACTGTGACCAGAGAAGGACTCTAAGGGCTGCAGCACTTTTTGTGCGACCCTTGGAGGTCCTGTACCCTTACACTCACACACTGCCTTTGCAGGCTGCGTGTTTTGGTGCAGAACAAAGTGAAGAGTCGACATGGCATACATCTCTGTGTTACAATAACACATGAGAGGTGATGGGATGCACACCATACTTGCTCAATTCAACCATTATTACCAATTTTTTTAACCATAGTACTAGTCCAAGAATGCGTGCTCACTGGGTGAGTGCCTTGCCCTGGCACACTGGTATACAAATGGACAGTGTGGAGCGATTTTACACCCCACTTCCCAGTCGCACAGCCAAAATTGTGATTTCACAATGATATTCAAATGTTCTCCTCCGTTGTACTCCGTTTTTATTCGACGTTTTATTCCAATACTTTTCACATGTACGCTCTTTTTTTCAACACCACATGCAGGATATCATGCTGTTTTCAACAACTTCCCATGTTCAAGCTGTGCCCATCCGGACCTCATTCAAGAACACGATACAACATGATTCGTCTGAAGCAGTTTTCTTTATTTCCACCCAATGCATTTCGGGCTTCATGAGCCCTTCTTCAGGGGTAACTACAAACAATAATTTGAAAAAACCTCCATTGAGGAAAAAATGTTTCCACCCCCCGTGTAATGGAGGCTTGGATAAGCGTGCGATGCAGTTTCACAGGTACGTGAGGAGCTTGGATAGAGGCGTCTGGACGTTGGTTTGAAGTTTGAATGTGTGAACAGGGGGAGATTGGATAGCGGAATGGGAGAGTGTATAAAACGTGAGCGTATGAACAGGGTGAGATCGTAATGTGTGAATGCGAGGAATGAAGGGGGAGCTTTAGTATAAGAAATGTTCGTTTGGTAGATAGGATGATTGTAGGAATTCAATAGGATGTGGGTGGGATGCTGTAGGAGTGCACAAATATGATGGAGCACAAGTGAATGGTGCGCGAGATAGGGTGTACTTGTCAGACTAATTGACAGAAAGGGGTGAAACTGGCGAGGCGTAAACTGCAAGAGTAAGGCTTGGAAGTTGGAGGGGATTTGTGGGGTTAAGAGTTACGAAGTAGAGAAGGGGCATAATTTGTTCCATCGATTAATTGTGGCACGTATTTTACAGTTGAGAATTCTGTTATTTACAATATTTTAAAAAAATGGCACTTAACAAATGTGTTGACAGAGTATGTGATTACGGTATATTTATGCAATACGTTTAGCATGACCTGTGTTCGATGTAACATTCAGGATATCTGAAGTAATGGTGGTTTTTTCAAATTATTGTTTGTAGTTACCCCTGAGGAAGGGCTCATGAAGCCCGAAATGCATTGGGTGGAAATAAAGAAAACTGCTTCAGACGAATCATGTTGTATCGTGTTCTTGAATGAGGTCCGGATGGGCACAGCTTGAACATGGGAAGTTGTTGAAAACAGCATGATATCCTGCATGTGGTGTTGAAAAAAAGAGAGTACATGAGAAAAGTATTGGAATAAAACGTCAAATAAAAACGGAGTACAACGGAGGAGAACATTTGAATATCATTGTGAAATCACAATTTTGGCTGTGCGACTGGGAAGTGGGGTGTAAAGTCGCTCCACACTGTCCATTTGTACACATCTCTGTGTGCCATGCCTACAACCCACTGCCCTGGCATAGATCAGTCACCCCTCCAGCTGGGTGCACTATACCAGTAGTGAGGGTACAGGTGCTTGAGCCCTGTACCCCTACAGTGTCTAAGGCCATTCTTAGACATTGTAAGTGCAGTGCTGCCATTAAGAGTATATGGTGCTGGGAGATTGTCATTACGAACTCCACAGCACCATAATGGCTACACTGAAAACCGAGAAGTTTGGTATCAAACGTCTCAGCACATTAAACCCACACTGATGCCAGTGTGGGATTTAATTAAAAATGCACACAGAGGGCATCTTAGAGATGCCCCCTGAAAACTAACCTACCACTAGTGTCCAGGCTGAGTGGCTGCTTTCAGCTGCCACCACCAGACATGTTTCTGGACCGCTGGGTATAGAGCATGCTGCTCTCTGGGGCCTGAAACAATGCACATCCTGGGACGAGGTGCCAAGCCTCCTCCCCCAGGATGGGCAGGGTTCACGAAGGGGAAGCTTCAAAGGCTTGCCGCCTTTGTGAACTTCCCCAGGCCACTTGCTGCTTTCAGCAACTGGTCCCCACTGGTTCTGACCCCCACTTTGGGTGGGAGAACCGGCGGGAAAACAAGTGAGGAAGAGAGGTGTGCCCACCTCTGCTAACTCCACCCCTCAGGTGGGGGAGGCGAGGTGAAGCACAACTCTCAGTCCCCGCCATCTTGCAGATGGGGGGACTCACCCAACCAGGGACAGGCTCATGCCCCCCTCCCACTGGAGGGTGGCATAATAGGGGGTGTACCCAACCCAGGGAAGGGACCTATTGGTCCCTGCCTTTTACCTACCTGTAACACCCCCAAATCTAGTATTTAGGGGCACCCCTGAACCTTGCTTCCTCAGACAAGAAGAAACTACAAGGAGAAGAAGAAGGACCGAACAGCCGTGCAGCAGCTAACAAGAGGAAGACGCCCACTGACTTGGCCCCAGCCCTACCGGCCTGTCTCCACCTCGAACCTGCTCCTGCGAAATCCCGGTGTGTCCTGCAGCCAGCAACCTCGAACACCCCGGAGGACCTGCCTGCCTTCAACCCCAAAGACTGTGTCTCCCGTGAACACCGGATTTGTTCATCTGCAACCTCTGGTTCCGGCCGGACACCGCGGATCCGCCCCACTCTGCACCCGCCGTCCACTGCCCGAGCTCGAGTGGGCAAACACCACGAAAAGGGCCCCCCGGAGATCCTGACCCGAGATCCAGCGACCCCTGATCTGCCTCAAGCCTCCAGCCGACGCCTGCAGCCTAAATCCCGAAAGTCCCCCCAACCTCGACCAGGAGCTGGTAATAAGATCCGACCCCAAAAGGCACCCCTGCACCCGACGCCCCACGGCCTTGGGTGGCCAAACCGACGGTGCCTAACCAACCCCTAACTTCCCAACTTACCTCTCGAAGTGTTGGTCGCACCCAGAAGACCTTCGTTCCCAAGCCTGCAGTGCCTTTGCAAACTGAAGGTTCCCCATTGAAACCAACAGGGCGCCTGACGTCGAAACTGCACCCTGCACCCGGCTGCCCTAGTGCCACTAAGGGTGCACCTTTGGTGCTACTTTGTTTCCCCATGTGCCCTGAGCTAAAGTCCAGGAGCTTTGCTCCCACAACCGAGTGGCCTGCTCGTCAGCAGCCACCAACCGGAGGCCCCTATCCCTCATTGGATAACAATGGGCCTCAGCACTCTGCACCCGGCTGCCCTAGTGCCGCTGAGGGTGTAACTAGAGTGCATTCTTGACCCTGGGGGACCCCTGAGTCTACCTCCAGAACCTCAACTCCCACTACCAAATACTTACCTCAAAACCGATAACACTATTTTCCTCCATAGGATGACATTGACTGTTTTTCTTGGAAACCTTTCTAAGTGTGGAGTTTGAAAACCTAAAGAAATTCTTTAAAATTGCACTAACTAACAAAAACGATTTTACTTACCTGTTTCCAGAAAATGCCCCAGAGTAGTATCCAGGTATACTACTCTGTGTAAGAAAAGTAATCTCAAAAGTAACTTACCTGTAATTTTACTGAAAAGCCCATTCAGTCTATGTACTGTATTTACAAAGTATTGCATTTCTCTGAAACCATACTGTAAGTGAAAACAAAGTGCATATACAATTACAATTCAAACTGTTAACAATCTGTATATTTACTGCAAAGTACTTATCACTTACCTGTGCCAGGCTTGCTTGGTTCTAGAAAATATAATAACTAAAAGAATATTTTTATACAAAAACAATTGGTCTGAAGTTCAGTCTTTGAGTGTGTGAATTCATTTGCTGACTGTGTACAACAAATGCTTAACACTGTCCTCTGAAATTGCCTTACTGCTCGACCACACTACCACAAATAGAGAGCGAGGTGCTATCTAACTTTACCTCTGCCTACCTTTGGGGTTCCACCGGACTCTGTGCACACTATACCTGACTTTGGTGTAGTATATTCAGAGCCAGCTTGCTACAGCTTAGCTGAAATCAGGGTGCCGTCCATTATTTTAGTTGTTTGTTTCCCAATAAAAGGTGGCATAATCTCAAATAATATATATTGAGACCACCTACTGGGTACATCTTCCTCCCCGTTGGTCCTATTCTATATCAACAGATAGGTGTAACAATTAGAAGTGCTTATTGCCTCCTGGTATTGAGTTGTCAAGCACAAACAGTGCATACCACTCACAATGTTCACAAACACACGAAAAATATTAAACTCAAAGCGTTCCCTGTATGCCACAAGCGTCATTGCCTGTTTACATAGGGAGGCAGTAGGCAGCTCCCTTGGTTGCAGTCATGGTGCCACCGCCAGCGCTTGCACAAATGGGAGTCGAGGGAAGCAGACCACTTTGAGTCTACAGGTTGGAGAGACCCTTCTCATGCTACTCTGAAAGGGTTACCCTGGAAGCACAATTTAAGGGTACTTCAGGATCAGGACCTCCACAAACTATTGGTGAAAAGCAAGCAGACAGGCAACCTTTTAGGGACAAAACGAGAAACAATGCAACAGTGGCACATCTGCAAAGTTCGTTAGGTATTTTCGTCCTTCAAGGGGTCTTTGATGGTTGTTTTATTACTAACTTTCCATATTAAGTAATATAGAGTATAATAATATAAGTACATTTATTATACTATACTTACATCTGGTTTATACATTCTCAGTTATTTTGTTCCTTGCTGGGTTGTTGCTCAATTGTTGTTTCACACGCCATATGCAGTATTTTGCCTAATGTACTTCTTATATTCAGTCCAGTACTACCAAACGTGAACCAAGATTTCACTCACTGAAACTGGTTTACCTCAGTAGGTACATCTGTCGGTGGTGATGGAGCAGGGGAAACGAAATATATATATATATTTTTTTTTGTACCCCTTGGAAGTTAATGACCCCATAACTATTAATGATACTAACCGTTTTGAAACGCATGAACTAATCAAGAAATGCGCCTTTTTATTAAACATTACACGTGGGCAACTTGCTAGTATCGCAAAATCTAATTTATTTACAAATGTGAAGCAAAATAAACTGAGTATTGTGATTTGCGTAGTAAATAGAGTAAATTGCATGATTTGTGTTGCGTAGTAAAATTGCACTGTGGTAAAGAATGCAGGTGGTAAGTAAAATGGCTTTAAATGTCGCTTCTGCTAGGTAATACCTAACACGGGTCTTTAGAATGGTGGGTGGTAAACAGAAAGGCTTATTTTCCATGTTTTAATTACCGTTTTGTTTGTTCTTATATTAGTTTCGTTCGGGCCTGCTAGGCCATGCTTCGAAAATGGCCGCTGGAAAAGATGGGATGGCGTGTGCTGAATAAAATGGCCCCCGCGCATGGGCAGTATAAAGGCTCCAGTCACGTGTATGCGGCCTGTGCCCAGAGTGAGAGATGTCAAGGCCAATCTGACCTGCAACGAGGATTGTGCCAAGAGTTCAGCATATATGCATGGGAACGGATGAGAAAATCGAGCGACAGGGGATGAACTAATATGCAACCACCAGAGTTTGTTACAAAATGGATTAACAAATTGGACTACTTTTGGACATCGTGATCATGAGACTTAATGTGTGCGTTATTGTCCCCAACCCGGTTCGAACAAGGAGGGCGAAGAGGTGACCATCACCACCCCTCCAATGGACCAATTAGCGTGATTCTTGCCCCTAAAGATTGCAACATTTAAGTGTAGAGAGCCAGAAAGTAGGGTATAAGAGAGTCTGCTCTTACGTTGTGAAAAAACTTCTTCTTTTATTCTATCCTGATGCTGCGAGAGACTCTGTCATTTTGAACTACGAACTTTGACTGGGGAAGGAACGAGACCGTTGCGGGAGTTGCCCGGGAGGAGATTGCGTCCGAGGAGGTTAGCGGGACAGTCAGTCAGTTTTGGGGAGTCCATCCTGTGATCTGCGGTTTATCTTTCTTTCCTGATGAACCATTCTTGTCATCGCCCTATGGCCAAGGGTAATGAGTATTTCCCATTTTTATTCTTAACCTTTTACTTAAATGCTTACTGATATAATAAATGTATTTGCTTAAAATGAACTTTACTTAATTGCTTAAAGAATTTTGATAAAACTATATGCTAACTCTAAATGAGTCTGTGGTTCTTTAAATAAATTGTGATTTATAAATGCTAAAGGTTTTTAATTGTGATTGAGCTGGTCTTAATCGCCATCAACTGATTCTACTAGTTGGTCCATCGACCGAATAGCGGAGTACCTTGATGTTTAGAACCGACAGGATCCGAAGTTAATGTATATAATGTATAGGTTATAATTTTGTCATTTTAATAAGGTATACCGCTTGTCCAGCAATTCATTTTTCCTTAGCGCTTGATCCAGAGAATTGAATGAATGTATGTATGCGGTGTTATGGGCCCCACCGACATAAGTTTCAAGTGATCAAGGTTGTGTAGGTGTTTTTCTGGATTAGTGTCATAAGGAAACATTTATATTAGCCGCGCTGGATCAGATTTCTTGGTAGCAGAGTTATGGTTACTGTAGATTAGTTTGTTGATTATTGATTATTGATTTTTCGTGTCTAACACTCTATGTTGAGTTTGTATTACGTTATGTGTAAGTCAGAAATTTTGAAGCTTCCGGGAAGTAGGAAGTGGACACGTGTGGCAAGAGAAGTCACACGGAATTGTGCATTGTCTGATTTCAAATTTGGTGATAACACAGGACTGTTTTATGTTAGGGAAATTTCACGTATGAATTGCATTTGAGTGAAATAGCAACAGGTTTTCTTGTGAAACTTAGGCCTTAATTCTCAGGAGCAGTGAAGTCTCCACATGTGTTTTATCCCCAGAGAAACGGGTTTACCTCTTGCTTGAGAGAAGGGTAAGGAAGAGAGAAGTGCTACACTTATCGAACGAAACAGTATTCTTGTAAGTGGGAATAAACTATCTGTTTTGTTTAGAGAAACAGACAATAGTAATGTGTTTTACGTTGTAACTAATCGATTTTAGTTGAAAAGCTAAGAAAACTGCCGATAATTTTTGTAAAGGAGGCGTCAGTAGAAGCAGGAGTAGAACTGACGTCAACAAGAACCGCGCTGGTTATTGGCCAGTTGTGGAAGAACGAAGAGTTTCCTGATTGGTGCGTTGGTATGAGACGCTCTGGGATAGGTTAGTGTGAGAGTGACGTAAAAGCTTTCTAATTGGTGCGTTGGTGAGAGACGCGTTGGGATAGGTCAGAATAACCGAGCAGTAGAAAGAACCGATTGGTGAAGGATTGTGTGAATTGCTTCGGCAAAACAACAGTGAAAATGCCTTATTATAATGAATATGATAGAGAGAAACCGTCATGGTTTGCAAAGCTTAAAAACTTTTTTAAGAAAGATAAGAAGGTTGTGACTAGGGAAGGAGAAGTACTTCCTCCGCCGAAAACGCCAGCATCCTATATGATGTTGAAATATGGCTATCATACTTGCATTTGGTTGGAAAATTGGGCAAAGTATACCAAAGACGATGGAGTATTGGCATTTCCAGAAAATGGTTCGTTTAGCACAGCAGTACTTTGAAATTTGAGAGAAAAGATTATGAGACTTGAACCGAGACCTAGACCGACACAGTTCGAAGCCTTAGGTGAATGGGAAGATCAGATGTATGAAAAGGAAAGACACAGAGGTGCAAAGAATTATAGTTTAGTTCATGGAAGAGTATGGGGTTTGAATCATAAAGACAGGATGAGACGATGGCGGTATGCTAACATGACAGATGGCATGTTTCCTGTCAGAACAGTTGAAGAATTTACTGGGAAAAAGTGTACGGAGAAAAAGAAGCATGCAGTAACAGAGAGATATGGGTATGGAGTTAGCGACACAGAGGATAAGTTGCTGGAGGACATTTTAATTAAAAGACCCCCTCCATATCAACAGGATTCTGTGATGGTGACACCAAATGCACCGTCAATGAGAACTGTAATAAATCAAAGCCCTGAACAAATGTCTGAAATAAATAGTCCATTTAATAAACTAGAAACACCACAGACTGTGAAACATGATAATGGTAATACAGCTGAATTAGCCAGAACCACAAGAGAGTTGACTGAAAAGATAAGAGAACTGACAAAGAATATGGAAGCTGTGACTGTGCCAGTAACTATAGGGCCAGTAATCCCAGTATTTGAAAATCAAAAGATAGATGAACACTCCTTAACAATTCCATTAAATTCCAGTATGCAAAAAGTAAGAGAAGGGATAATTCCAGAAAATAGAGAGAAAGAAGATTCTGTTGGTCCATTTAGGTCAAGTCCACCTGTAAATTTGACAATTAATGAGAGTCAGATAAATAAGACTCCTATGGGAGCCGAGTCAGCAATTGAAACCCCGGAGAGAAGTGCAAATTGGATAGAATTAAATAAAACCCCTGTGGGTCCGACTGCAGAGGAATTAAATGATTGGGTGAGGAGCCTGCAGAAAAAGATGCCGAACCACAACTTTTGGATGTGGTCAGATTAAAGATAGACATGGAGGAATTAATTCTAGGAACTATTGGTACAGATCGATTGAAGTCCTATCAAGATGATGAATTAATGTTTATGTGTAAAAGAGTCACTTGGAGAGCTAGGAACTTGCATGAAAAATTGGAAGAAACAGAGAACGAACTAGGAGTAGATTTTGGAAAAATTAGAGGATTACAGAAACCGTACAGGGTAGATTTTAGTGAAAAGGACATAGAAAATCTGAACACTTCAGGACGACTAACACAGATAAAAGAACTGATTGTTTTATTGAGAAAATGGGGAGATGTAGACAAGTGGAGAAGTAGGTGGATAAGAAGAAAGGAGGGAACAACTGATAAAGCATCATTGGCTTTTCCAGTAAAAGAGAAAGAACCAACGGTAATAGAATGTCCAATGAGAGAAACTCCAGGAGGAAGTTATGTACATGTCCCATGGTCCAGACAAGATATATTGTCATTTACAAATGATTTTCCAAGATTGAGAGAAAAACCTGTAGAATGGTATAGACAGGTAGAAAGGTTTGTAAAAGTTTCAAAAGTGTTGTGGGAAGATCTGGATGGATTGTTTGAGATTGTTGTTCCTGCAGATTTATGGACAGAGTGTAAAATTACAATTGACTGGCCGAAGGAAGAATATCCTAGAGATGCAAAAACAGGAGCCCCAGGTTCAGAAGTAATGAGAAAATATGAACAGGCAATCACGTTTCTGAAAAATAAAATCCCACCAAAAGAAACGGACTGGGTAAATATTGATAGAACAACTCAGGAGAGTAAGGAATCTGTACATGCTTATTACGAGAGATTGCTTTTGGTCTTTAAACAGTATAGTGGATACGAGAATTTGAGTGAAAAAGACATGAGTCATTTTGTGTATAGATTTGTGTATGGTTTGAGACCTGAGATAAGTGAAATGATTAAGCAGCATATGTTATGTTGGCAGAATAGCACAGTAGATGAGGTACTACGGTATGCAAAATATTGCAGTGACGATATTGAGTGTAGACAGCGTAAACTCAAGGAAAAGGCAATGTGGGCACAAGTAAAGGTTGCAGAAAAGCAAGAAGCTCAGATGAATAATCAGTCTAGTGATGCAGGACAGACCAAGTCCAAACCGAATATTGGTAAGGGAAAAGGTCAGATGAGTATAGAAGAAGCTAAAAAGAAATGGCCATGTCATAATTGCGGAAAATTAGGGCACTGGAGAAACGAGTGTAAATTTCCTCCGAAAGTTAATACCGAGAATCAATCATTGAATCCACAGGTGCAGAATGAGGTGAGTTACCAACAGCTGCAACAGCCGCAGGTAGTTACTCAACAGTGTCAGGTGCCGCAACCACCTCTTCGAAAGAGTGTAAATCCTCAAAGATACAGTACAGAGGCAGGATTCTACGGAGGAGAGCAGGTAACAAAATTGCCGCGCGCAGCTGCAGTTTCGCAGTATTGGTTACGGCAGGATGGAGATGAATCGGATGAAAGCTTATGACGGTGCCTAGGAGAGGAAGAAGAGTGCGTGCTTGGCGCAACTCTAGAGGTAGATCAGTCAGGTCCATTTGTGGATGGAAAAGTGAATGGTGTAAATGTTACTTTCCTTGTGGACACTGGCGCTACCCGTTCTACTGTCAGGTCAGTGGAAATTCCAAACCTTCCTCTCTCAGGAGAATCCATCCAAGTTGTAGGTGTTTCAAACAGGCAAATTAAAACCCCTCTTACAAAACCAATAGAGGTGGAAATTGGTCCATTCAAAGACATGCACCGTTTTGTGGTGTGTGATTGTAGTCCTGTAAATTTATTAGGACGCGATGTGCTTTGTAAAATGAATTGTACCATCTACTGTACTCCAGATGGTATTGCTTTCCAGACACCAGATGATGATGTTATGTATAAATTGACAATGACAGAACTAGAACCAGGAATGTATGATACCTTTCCTGTGTTTGATGCAGAGAAAATCCATGCTGAATTGAAAGAAACAGTCAGGTCTGATGTATGGGATTTCACAGGTGAAGATATTGGACTAATGAGAGAAGTTGATCCTGTAAAAATTACTGTAAAAGAAGGAACGAATTACCCAAACACCCCGCAATACAAACTGACGCCAGAAATTATTGAAGGAATAACACCTGTAATTAATAAGATGATTGAACAAGGGATTTTGAGAGAAATAATGAGCAGCCCATGTAATTCTCCCATAATGGGACTGAAAAAGCCAAATGGAACATATAGCATAGTACAAGATTTGAGAAAAGTAAACAAAATTGTTATTCCTTGCTGCCCAATTGTGCCAAACCTTGCTGTAATACTGTATCAAATTCCCCATGATGCAGAATGGTACACAGTTATTGATTTGTGCCATGCATTCTTTTCTATTCCATTGCACCCTGACAGCCAGCCATTATTTGCGTTCCGGTTCGGAGAGCGTATTTTGGCATGGTGCCGAATTCCTCAAGGGTATACTGAAAGTCCTTCTATTTTTAATCAGATTCTGAAGAAATCATTAGAAAGTTTAATAATGCCTGAAAAATCTGTGATGGTCCAATATATTGATGACCTATTGGTGGCATCAAAGACCAGAGAAGCATGTGTTATGGACACCATTGCTTTACTGAATCATTTGGCAGAAGGAGGACACAAGGTGTCCCCATCAAAACTGCAATTCTGTCAACAGGAAGTACAGTACCTAGGTCATAAGATTGAGAAAGGGATGCGAAAAGTGACAACAGAAAGAATAAGGATTATTAAAGGAATGAGAGCCCCAATGAGACAAAGAGAGGTGAGAATGTTCCTTGGAATGGGTGGTTATTGTCGACAGTGGATTTTCATTGATTGCTAAACCTTTGCAGCGATTGACAAAGAGGGATGTCAAAGATCCGATTGCACTGGATGAGGAAGAAATGAAGGCTTTCGAGGAACTGAGAACAAGTTTGTGTGAGGCACCAGCATTGGGAATGCCTGATTATGAGAAAGAATTTGAGCTGTATTGTAGTGAGAGACGGATGTGCACTCTCAGTATTGGTACAAAGGCATGGAAGAATGAAACGACCAATAGCTTATTTTTCAGCTGTTCTAGATCCGGTAGCAAAAGCGTTGCCTGGATGTCTGAAAGCAGTAGCTGTTACTTGTGTGAGTCTGGAACAGAGTGAAGGCATTGTGATGGGATATCCTTTGAGAGTATATGTCCCACATTCAGTTGAAATCCTTCTGACCCGAACAAAAACCCAATTCATGACACATAGTTGGCTGACTAGGTATGAAAAAGTGATCTTGGGTGCAGACAATGTAACCATTGTAAGATGCACGAGTGTGAATCCTTCCACCTAACTGCCAGATGCAGTAAATCCAGAGGTCAAAGATGACGTTGATCATAACTGTTTGGATGTGCTTGAGTTTTGCACAAAGCCCCGCCCTGATATCAGGGATGAACCTTTAAAAGAGTCAGATTATGTCATGTTTGTGGACGGGTCATGCCTGAGGACAAATGAAGGAGTTTTAAGTGCTGCGTATGCTGTATGTACGGTGGCAACCATAATGGAAGCATCCTGTTTGAGAGGGATACGTTCAGCCCAAGTTGCTGAGCTGATTGCTCTGATTCGAGCGTGCAAACTGGGAAAGAATTTCCGAATTACTGTGATCACGGATAGCCAGTATGGCTTCGGAGTGGTCCATGATTTTGGACAGATCTGGTCCCAGAGGGGATTCCTGACTTCCTCGGGGTCTCCTATTAGGAATAGTGAGTTTGTGAAGAAGTTGCTTGAGGCGATACAGCTGCCTAAACAGATTGCGGTGGTAAAATGCACTGCTCACAAAAATGAAACTGATTACATTGCAGTAGGTAACAAATTTGCTGATGAATTAGCTCAATATTGTGCCAGAAATATGACCTCAATGAATCGGAGAAGGGAAAAAGAAAATGTTTCATGTCCCGTGCTGTTTACTAACCCAGTTGAAACATGGGATGAGGTAAAACAATTGCAGGAAGAGGCAAGTGATGAGGAAAAAGACGTTTGGATAAAATCAGGTTGCAGACGGAGAGAAGAAGATGAAGTCTGGGTTTACAGGGATGAAAGACCAGTTATGCCTGATTTAAAAAAAAAATTTTTTTTAAATGTTTTTATTAAATTTTCACCGCAACAGCAAGCTGTTAATACAGAATCAAAAATGCTCAGTAGGCAACTG
The DNA here is from genome assembly GCA_963921515.1 of Calotriton arnoldi. Taxonomy (NCBI): domain Eukaryota; kingdom Metazoa; phylum Chordata; class Amphibia; order Caudata; family Salamandridae; genus Calotriton; species Calotriton arnoldi. Next base: position 165,961 of record CAWUFW010007527.1, on the reverse strand, counting down.
GTCAACAACCCTCATTAGTTTATGGTTCTACTATACATCCTCATCATAAGCCAGTGGAGCCTGTTTAAACACTCACAAGAATAATAGCCGCTAGTCATATACCGGTATTGCGACTTACGGTCCAGTAGGGGTTCATCATTGACTAATAATCGGGGTGTGACTGTGACCTTAAACCGAGTTATATAACCAAAAAATAAGCCATCCCATTCCCCACCCCCCTCCTAACCCACCCACGTCCCCCCGGTGTGTCCAACTATAGGTCGGTCTATAAGCTCCAGTGCAACAATTTACTCAGCATTGCTCGACATGAAAATGTTAGTACAATACAAGCTAGCCCCGAATCGTTCTGCTTCAATAATCATTTAGCATGATCGACAGTGAATCTCATATTGTCCCTGAAGCTTAGAGCACCACCGCTTATACATTCAAGATCGAGCTTACATCTGAACCTGCCGCAGGCGCTTGCAACAATACAACTAGGGCCTCCCAGGCCCTTGCGGTCTCCAGTGCCTTATCATTGTTAGTCCGCTTGGCAGCTTGAAGCCGGACTGTGCTTTTGCTCATTGCCCATTTAGTAAATTCCGCTTTCCACCTCTTGACGTTAGGGCCTCGTGCAGCCTTCCAATGCGCTGTTATATCCCTTTTGGCCAACAACAATCCCAAATCTAAAAACTTGCTCGTTACCTTCGTTTTGTTCATGTGGGGAAACCAATGAAGTAAACAGGTGCCCATGTCAGGTTCTATTCATCGTTCCGTGACCTCGCAGAGCAGCTTGACCACTTCTTCCCAGTATGTTCCTAATTGTGGGCAATGCCACATCATGTGATTAAACTTCGCCCCCTCTAGGTTACAGCGCGGGCACTTTGCTGTGTCTATGTTAAAATACTTATTAATCCTGGCAGGAGTGAGGTACGCCCTGTGCAGTATAAAGAAGTGAACCAGTTGGAATCTGGCATTTCTGGTGCTTTTCCATGCTCTTCTAACTAGCTGAGTCCATGTCTGTTCAGGAATCTCCTTTCCCAGATCCCCCTCCCACTTTCGTTGCAGGTCCCTCAGCGGTTCTATTCCCTCACCTACCATGCGCCTGTATAAGCATGTAATTGCTTTGAAAGTCCCTGCCGCCATTACTACATACTTGCACGCCATAGCCGTCCTCGGTTCCGATAGTCCCTCCCTCCAATGTCGCTGTATTGCCGAAACTAGGGCCGAATGAAGCAAAAAATCCCCCCCGAGGGAGGTCAAACCTATCCTGCAAAGCCTGATAGGGTAATAGGGTGCCATCCTCATAAATCTCCCACTACTTGTATCCCCAGTGTCTCCCACGCGGTCAGTGCAGTCCAATCCCCCCCCATGCAGGAGAGCGGCACACATAGCCACGGGTATCTCCGGCGCGTATGGGCAGGTAAATCCAGCTCTGCGCTGGCTCCGGTTCCAACAAGCCTCATTGTCCGCACCTCGCCAGGGAGCGTCCCGAGACGCAGCTGCTGCCGAAGGACAATAGCGGACAATATGTGTCGCGGGATCCAATGTCCCTCAGGGCCGTCCGGACCCCGAAACTCCAGTGCCACTGCCTGAGTAAGCCACTGCAGCTGGGCCGCTAAGTAGTATAATTCGAAGTCTGGCACCGCCAATCCCCCATCAACCCTCGGGCGCATCATCGTATCTAGTGCAACCCGCCTTCTACCAGCAGCCCACAGAAACCCCCCAACCATTGAACGGAGCTGCCGAAAGATTGAACCAGTTATGCCTGATAGCATGATCTCTAACATGGCACGGATGTACCATGGACAGGCACACATAGGTAGAGATGCCATGATCAGACTTTTCAAACAGACCTGGTACAACCCAAAATTTAGGGCTATAGCTGAAAGTCTTTGCCAAAGATGCCTTATATGCCAACAGATAAATCCTGGAAGGAAGACAGTAGTGAGTTTGGGAACAATAGGACGTGAAGGAGGTCCTTTTACCAGAATGCAACTAGATTTTATTGAAATGCCCCCGAGTAACAGATTGAGGTATGTCCTGGTGGTCGTCTGTTTGTTTTCTCGTTGGGTGGAGGCCTATCCGACAAGAAGGAATGATGGAGTTACTGTAGCTAAGCTCCTGCTGAGAGAATTCATTCCTAGATATGGCTTTCCAGTAACGATAGAAACAGATAGAGGAACGCATTTCCAGAATGAAATTATCCAACTGATATGTGAAGCACTAGACATTCAACAAAAGCTGCATTGTGCCTACAGACCAGAGGCTTCTGGAGTGGTAGAGCAAGTAAATGGCACCATAAAGAATAGGTTGGGGAAAATGTGTCAAGCCACAGGACTCAAATGGCCCGATGCCTTACCATTGGTGCTGATGAGCATAAGAAGCATACCTGACAGAAAAACAGGTCTGAGTCCTCATGAAATAATCATGGGACAAGCATATGTACCTGTCAACAAACTGCTGACTATAACTGATGATCTCAAACTGGACTATTGCAAAGGATTGGCTGATGTGGTACATTCTGTGTTTCATCAGGTTGGGCCGGATGCGACCACTCTTGAAAGAAAACCAGCTCATGATCTGAGTCCAGGAGACTGGGTCCGCATAAAAGTCCACAGAAGAAGAAATTGCTTGGTTCTACGTTGGGATAAGCCACGTCAAGTGATTCTGGTGACAACGACTGCAGTAAAGTGTGCAGGTGTGAAAAATTGGATTCATGCCAGCCATACTATCAGAGTTCCAGATCCTGAAGCTCGACCTGTAAGTCGACATCTGGAAGAATCAGGTACCAGTTCGGCATCTGAAGCAGAGACTGAAACAATCAGAGTTCCAGATCCTGAAGCTCGACCTGTAAGTCGACATCTGGAAGAATCAGGTACCAGTTCGGCATCTGAAGCAGAAACTGAAACGATCAGAGTTCCAGATCCTGAAGATCGACATGTACGTCGACATCTGGAAATATCGGATACCAGTTCGGCATCTGAAACAGACCAACCTGAATGCAGTGAAAGACAAACAAAAGAATCCGAAAACAAAAGAACTGATATTGAAACAGGAGAAACTGAACCAATAGACAGTGACGGTGAACAACCAAGTACAAGATTTGGGGAAATTCCTCTGGAAATTGTAGAGGTAACTCAAGAAAATTCAGATTTAGATAGAGAGATAGAGGAAATTGAGGAAGAAACACGAGGAGGATTAGACTCGGAATTACAAGCGGAAGAAACACGAGGAGGTTCAGATTCAGACAAAGAGACTGAGATCATAAAATTTAAAGTTGGAGGAAGTGAAGTGAGATCTGAGACAGAATCTGAAGAAAGTGAAGACGAAAGAAGGCAAAGAATAGGTCCAAGAAAGAGAACTTGGAGAGTGGAACGAGGTGAAAAGTAAAGTGAACTGAAAAGGCCAAGAAAAGGAGACAATTGGCCCAACGAAATTAAAAGACTTAGATATAAGCTAATAAATTTGAACAAAGACAATGCAGAACAAGTAAATGAAATAACAAGTCTAGAAAGACAAAGAAAAACAAATAAAAGACAATTGCAGAGACCCAAAAGAGTGAAAAGACCTAACTTGAAAAACAAGTCACCTGAATGGGTATACATAGCACTGTCTGACATTAAAGAAGTGGATAGCAGTCACGAGAACCCAGACAAAGACTGTGAACAAGTGGGTGAGAGTGAACTGCGCAAATCCTGAAAGTCAAAGAAAGAAAACCGGACTAGACACACAAACTGATAAAAACAAAGAAAATTTCTGAGAGACTGAAAGGTGTGCCAAAAGCAGTTGATCCCAGTCAACACTAAGTCATTTGAGGTGTGGAAACACATTTCTGTACATATAATTAGATAATATTTCAACATGGTAGATACTGAGAATAGAAGATCTAGATGTGGGTTTTTCTGTAGGTGGTGTAAGATGTGTTTCTACTGTACAGGCTTTCTAATGCTTATTTGGTTCATTTTAGCAATAATAATTCCACTAAGATTAGTTGTAGAAAATACATCTGCAATCATGAATGACACGAATAGTGACAAGAAATCTAACATAAAGAACACTGATAGATAGTACTGAATTTCATAGGGATAAGTCAATAACTGATTTCTCCAAGAATGTCTTCACGAAACTCTTATATGAATATGTGGAGACAATGGATGTGGGAGATTATGTATGTATGCAGTTACCTGCGTCTGTAACAGAAGGTGTGAAGTATCATCACCTTCCTTTGACGTATGGAATAACTTGTAGTGTTTTAGCTAGCTTATTTTACAAAACAGGTAAATTAGAGTATTACTACACTGACACAGATGCTGTTTTTGCTAAAGTTCCCGTAGTCCTTGAACTAAATAAGGTGAAGTTTGCAAAGATTTTTGGAGAATTTTTCTTAGAAACAAAAGAATTAAGATTAGAATATGCATTTAGACATGTAGGTTAAGAAAGTAAGAAAAGGTTTTCTTAGACATGGTAGAAGACAGAAGGGTTAAGTTTCAAAGAAAGGCAACAGGAGAAAAGACAAAAACCCCACCTTGGGCGTTTGAAGAGGGAAGTTATGACAAAGGCGAAACAAATGCAGCTATGGTTCTATATTGGGCCCAACAGGGAAAATTGTGTATTAGTAGAGATAACACTCTGTATGATAACTATTTTGTGGGTTCTAGTGAGTGCCGAGATACATATAAAATTTTAGGGGGATGGGGATTCAAAGGAGGAAAAGATCCAGTATTTCCAGGGATCTATTATATTTGCGGAAATAGAGCCTATTATAAGTTGCCGGACCATTGGTACGGAACATGCTATCTAGGCCTGGTCTTTCCAAAGATTTTTCACGTGGAAAGAGGGACGAAAGGAATTCACGAGATAGGTAAACCATTGACCCGTAGGAGAAGGGAAAGCTTCTCAGAAATAATAGGTGACATTTTTGGAGCATTGAGACCAGCAGTGGGTATATCTTTGAATGCATACAAAATTCGGAAATTGTCCACAGTAGTAGATTGTTTATCAACGAATACTGCTGGAGGGTTCTTGTTGGTAAATAATGAAATGGTTGCCATGAGAGCTATGGTAATGCAAAATCGACTTGCCCTTGACATTCTTTTGGCAAAAGAGGGTAGAGTCTGTGGACTGCTGAAAGTACGACATTGTTGCACTTACACTCCAGACAAAAGTCAGAATATACAGAAGTATATAAAGAATATTACTGATTTACATAAAGAAATTGTCCCACTGGAGGTTGAAGGTGCTTGGGAGAGACTTGGCAAGAGTTTTTCCTCAATGAAGAAATGGTTCACCGAAATAGGTAGTTCTCTTATTGGGAAAATACTAATTCCAGTAACCTTAGTAATAGTGATAATATTAATATTGAGATTAGCATATATGTGTATTAAAAAAAGAAAAAGACAAAATAGAGCAAAAAGAGAAAATGAGAAAAATAAGGAAAGCGAACGGGAGATGGGAGAGATCGAATTGGAAGAGTTTAAAGAGAACATGTACAAAAGGTCTAAAAGACAAGATGAAAAGAACACGATTGTCTAAATTAACAAATGCAAGTGGACAAGAAACATTTATCTGATAAAATTTTGTAGGGATAGGTTTTAGTGGTGATATTAAAAATCACCAAAGGGGGGAATTGATGGAGCAGGGGAAACAAAATATATATATTTTTTTGTACCCCTTGGAAGTTAATGACCCCATAACGATTAATGATACTAACCGTTTTGAAACGCATGAACTAATCAACAAATGCACCTTTTTATTAAACATTACACGTGGGCAAGTATCGCAAAATCTAATTTATTTACAAATGTGAAGCAAAATAACGAGTATTGTGATTTGTGTAGTAAATAGAGTAAATTGCATGATTTGTGTTGCGTAGTAAAATTGCACCGTGGTAAAGAATGCAGGTGGTAAGTAAAATGGCTTTAAATGTCGCTTCTGCTAGGTAATACCTAACACGGGTCTTTAGAATGGTGGGTGGTAAACAGAAAGGCTTATTTTCCATGTTTTAATTTCCGTTGTGTTTGTTCTTATATTAGTTTCGTTCGGGCCTGCTAGGCCATGCTTCGAAAATGGCCGCTGGAAAAGATGGGATGGCGTGTGCTGAATAAAATGGCCCCTGCGCATGGGCAGTATAAAGACTCCAGTCACGTGTATGCGGCCTGTGCCCAGAGTGAGAGATGTCAAGGCCAATCTGACCTGCAACGAGGATTGTGCCAAGAGTTCAGCATATATGCATGGGTACGGATGTGAAAATCGAGCGACAGGGGATGAACTAATATGCGACCATCAGAGTTTGTTACAAAATGGATTAACAAATTGGACTACTTTTGGACATTGTGATCATGAGACTTAATGTGTGCGTTATTGTCCCCAAACCGGTTCGAACAAGGAGGGCGAAGAGGTGACCATCACCACCCCTCCAATGGACCAATTAGCGTGATTCTTGCCCCTAAAGATTGCAACATTTAAGTGTAGAGAGTCAGAAAGTAGGGTATAAGAGAGTCTGCTCTTACGTTGTGAAAAAACTTCTTCTTTTATTCTATCCTGATGCTGCGAGACACTCTGTCATTTTGAACTACGAAATTTGACTGGGGAAGGAACGAGACCGTTGTGGGAGTTGCCCGGGAGGAGATTGCGTCCGAGGAGGTTAGCGGGACAGTCAGTCAGTTTTGGGGAGTCCATCCTGTGATCTGCGGTTTATCTTTCTTTCCTGATGAACCATTCTTGTCATCGCCCTATGGCCAAGGGTAATGAGTATTTCCCGTCTTTATTCTTAACTTTTTACTTAAATGCTTACTGGTATAATAAATGTATTTGCTTAAAATGAACTTTACTTAATTGCTTAAAGATAAAACTATATGCTAACTCTAAATGAGTCTGTGGTTCTTTAAATAAATTGTGATTTATAAATGCTAAAGGTTTTTAATTGTGATTGAGCTGGTCTTAATCGCCATCAACTGATTCTACTAGTTCGTCCATCGACCGAATAGCGGAGTACCTTGATGTTTAGAACCGACAGGATCCGAAGTTAATGTATATAATGTATAGGTTATAATTTTGTCATTTTAATAAGGTATCCCGCTTGTCCAGCAATTCATTTTTCCTTAGCGCTTGATCCAGAGAATTGAATGAATGTATGTGTATGCGGTGTTATGGGCCCCACCGACATAAGTTTCAAGTGATCAAAGTTGTGTAGGTGTTTTTCTGGATTAGTGTCATAAGGAAAAATGTATATTAGCTGCGCTGGATTATTATTATTATGAGCTTATAAAGCGCACTTTTACCCAAGGGTGTCCTGGCGCTGCACACTGAGTCCCTGGAGCACGGGGAGCCTATTCCCTAAATAACCAAGTCTTCAGCCCCTTTCTAAAAGAGAGGAGCTCCTCGGCATTCCTGATATGCGCCGGCAGGCTGTTCCAGGCCTTCGCTGCACAGTATGAAAAGCTATATCCTCCCCAACTGGCCTTTTTTATTCGGGGTACCGCAACTAGTCTGCCTTCGGACGAGCGCAACGCTCTCCCTGGCACATACCAATTGAAGCACCGACTCAAGAACTCTGGGCCACTGCCCTTCAATGCTTTGAAAATGAGGCACAAAGCCTTAAATTGAGCTCGTCTTGATACCGGCAGCCAGTGCAGTAGCCGGAGTCCTTCTCGAACGGAGGCAAACCTTGGGATGCCTGTCAGCAGTCTCGCCGCCGCGTTTTGAACCAACTGTAATCTGTGCAGATGTTTTTTTTTCAGATTCAGGTACAGACTGTTACAGTAGTCGAAGCGCGACAGAATAAGGGCTGAGACTGCTAACCTAAAACCATTGGCTGGAAGAGAAAATTTAATTTTCCTCAATATCCTAAGGTTATGGAAGCATGTCGAAACCACTCTGCTAACCTGATCCCAAAAATCAAGTTTCTGGTCCATGATCACGCCCAAATTCCTTGCCGTGCACGTGGGGACTGGATCATTGGTAAGAGAGCATAAACACAGTATAGATAGTGGCCAGGCTGGACGGCCAAGATGGCGAACGTGGCCCTCTGAGCTCTTGTCCGGCTGGCTCCTGCTTGAGCCTGTTTTCTTGAATGCTGGTATGCCCACTCTCAGCCCTCAAAGCTGCCTGCATTTCCCTAAAGCCCTCGGGGGCGGCGAACAACACTGGGGGAGACTTCAACGAGATCATGGACCACTCTGACTTAGACCCCCCGGGTGACACAGCAGATGGGGAAGGGGTTAGCAGACTGGGTAAATAGCCTGAGACTATGTGACGCATGGAAGGTCTGGAATCCTGGGATTCAGGGCTACACTCTTGTGTCGGCAGCCCATGGCTTGCTCTCTCGTATTGGCCACCTGCTGCTCCCAGCTCCAAACCTACACATGACCGCCTCCCATATTCTGTCGAGGGGCATATTGGACCAGGCTCCTGTCAATGTTCACTTTGGCACCTGATGCCCAGTTTTCCCCATTACTACTCTGCGAACTATAGGAGTACCTGGAGAGCAACTAGGGGACAGTGAAGTCACCCGGAATGCTATGGGTGGCTTTTAAAGCCACTATGAGGCGCATTGCCTGCTCCTACATTAGAGGCATGGAGTGATAGAGGTACATGCGGATTACTGACATAGAGTCTACCATCCTAATACTAGAACGCAATAACCAGAGTCAACACACGTAGCAGGTAAGGCGACGCCTAGCACTAGATAGGGCTTCTCTACGATAGCTATGCCTGTGGGAGGCCAATTGATCTTCAGTGGCCTTCACCAGGTGGGTGTGTGAATGGGGGGGGGGGGATAGATCGAGCAAGCTCTTATACTGGCTGGCCACCTAGGATACAGAGTCCAGGGTAGATCTGCGCATTGTCGAAGGAGCCGGGGCGATGGTAACAATGGCCCCCACGATAGCCCCAGCCTTTGAGGGGTAATATGGATCTCTCTATTGCGCAGGCAACCCAACCACACCGAGGGAGTGCATCCCTGCTTATCGCTGATTTGCCAATGCCCCAACTGCTTCCAAACGAGAAAATCTAGACCAGCCACTAACACTGGAGTAGTGGGGCAACGCTCTTACTGACCTGAACTCTGGTAAGACCCCTAGACTGGATGGATACCAATTTGAATACTACCGCAAACTCCACCCAACAACCCTACCGCCAATTATGAAAATGTTTCTGGAGGCGCTAGATAAGGGTTGTTTCCCTCGGAGAGGGACCTGGCGGCCACTGTAATTTTACTAAAGCCGGGCTAGCCTCTGGACAGATGTGCCTCAGACATCCCTATCTCCCTTATAAACACAGAGGTAAAACTCTTCACCAAAGTTTTTGGAAAACGCTTTCTCCGAATACTGTCACACCAGGTCCATCGGGACCAATGTGGCTTTATCCCACATCGCAACAAGTGACAAGGGTCCACCTGGCCCTGGCCCACTTTTGGTCCCTACAGTGGTACACTTCTTTCATGCTTTTTGATGTTGAAAAAGCCTTTGATTCATTATATTGGGTATTCTTGGAAGAGGTGCAGCTTAAAATGGGATTTGATCCCTGATTCTGGTCCTACATCCGCGTCCTATATGCAGAACCACAGACCTAGGTGCGGGTGAATGGTGCACTGTCCCCCGAATTTTCGATCCACCAATGGACCAGGCAGGGATGCCCGTTCTCCTCTCTTTGCTTTGCCTTGGCCATAGAGCTGCTGCGCTGTTACGCACAGGTTTGGGGGTTTGACTGGAGAATGGCAGTAGAAGATAGGATTGCTCCATACGCTGACGATGTCCTCCTGTTCCTATCCTGCCCGATGTGACTGGTTCCTGCCTCATCCATATTCTGGAGACCTTCGAGTCCGCTTCTGGCCTATGTGTTAACTGGACCAAGTCCCTCCAGGTTCCACTGTTGGTGATCGTGGAGACGAGCCCTGGCAAGTGGATCTCCCAATACACATTCTAAGCTTCCAATATCTTGGGGTGCACATGGCCTGGGAACCTGGGTTGCCTTGTAGGCTGAATTTCAACCACTTCTTCATAGGACCTATGAGGACATGGATAGATGGATGAAACTGCCCCCAACCTCTTGGGCGGAGTAGCACTATATTTGTATTCATGTTTCCTGAAGCTCAGCTAAATTCCCGCGCAGCACCAGGATGCTTCTTTCGGAGCTAAAGTAGTGCTTTACAAATACAAATGTAAATGATTATGATCCTCCCATGCATGTTCTACTTTCTTCAGAATTTCCCCCTTCGTATTCCACAAAGCTGGTTTCATGCTCTTGCGACAAAAGTATTTAGGTTCTTTTGGGCAAACAAGCCCTACTGAATTGCCTTTGGCAAATACATACAGTCTACATTTGATGGCAGGCTTGCAATGGTACACAGGTACCTTTATATTTGAGCAGCACAACCTCTGGTAGTGAATAACTGGTTACATGGGGAATGGGAAGACCCAGCATTTAAGGGGGTAATAGCATTGATCGGCCTAGACAACAGAACAAGCTTCCTATATGGCACACCCATCCCTGGGTCACTCCCAGAGTCAGCCAGGGTGGCATTCAGGGTGGGGAGTGCGTCACTGAGGTGGACTGGATGGGACCGATGGATGACATTTGAGACGCCCCTTCTGGCCAAACCACTGGTTGAGCCAGGTGGTGCGACTAGAGGGATTTCGAGGTTGGACTGAATAGGAATATTAAAGTTGGGGGACATACAGGAGGGCAATCACATGAAATCCTTTCAGGACCTCCAAAAAAAGCTTCAACTTACTCAATCTCAATTCCATCAATACTTGCAGCTATGACATGCCCTGTCAGACCACTGAGAGGTCCTTGTTGAGGTTCCTGAGTTCAATCCCCTGGAGGTCTGCCTACTTATGGGTCCCCTGGGGAAGGGAGGGATATCCCAGATCTATAGGGCACTAGTGACCCACTCTCCTGACTCTATGGTGCCCTTCACAGTGCGGTGGAAGGGGTGGTTGGGTCCCCTGGAGAACATAGACTGGAGGGAGGCATGCATGGTGCCCCGTACCCTGCCAATCTCTGCATGCCTGCGCCTCATTCAACTTAAATATCTCCATCATACGTACCTTACACACCAGCGGTTGTGGAAAGTCCATAAACTCCCTGCGCCGGCCTGCATCAGACTCCCGTAACGCAAAGGGGATTTCTACTGCATGGTTTGGGGTTGTCTGATTATACAGCGCTACCTATACACTGGTGGGACTTGGAAAGCTGATTGCTAAAAGAACCATTGCCAAATACTGGAAATCTAATGGAGCCTTCCCCATAGTGGAATGGAGGACAGGAAGGGACTGGTGCGTGAAACAAGAGGAGTCCATAGGTGCTGCGCATGATTGTCCTCGAAAGCACGCCAAGATATGGGGAAAGTGGTGGACCTACTATGGGCTGGGCTGAAGGGGTCACGGTGAAACCTATGATCTTGTACTGCTTGCTTTTCATGGGATGTGCAGATGTATTGTCTTTTTCCATTGCGGTGAGAGCATGCAAATTGCTGTATTAAAAACAATAAGTTTTTAAATTAAAAAAGCATTGCAAACAGAGTGATAGTAGCCCTTTCCCCCGCCCCATTAACTTCCAGGGAACCTCTCGACAGATAGCAAAACAATGGGTATGCCAATTGAGATCTTCTGTGGAAAGATACTCTGTCGCCTAGCTGATATAAGGGTTATACCGTTGCCTCAAAGGGATGCCAAAAATCACAGGATAGTTTAGGGATGCAACGGGGGAAAAAGTAAGGGGAATCTATTCTTTTATTGGCCCTGCGGATATTTGTGTCACATCCACAGTTTGGACTACTAAAGCAATCTTTTTGGAGGCCTTTAGAAGCTGTTTTTCAAGGTTAAAGTGATGTCTAAAATGTCAGGCACTGGAAATGACTGTTGTTTATTATGGGTGCCATCAGTCAAAACAAAGTTGAGGCACTGATGACATAATCAATACCAGACCACAAGCCCAGATAAGGAAGTCATTGCATGCTCTAGCCTTTGTTAGAAAAGGATGGTTGATCACATGCCCCACTTTCTGGATAGGCTTATCTGGGCACATACAGATCACATATGGATACACATCCACTTCACTCTGTATTTAATGCGTCCCATGATCCACGATAGCCACATTGCTGCTCCTTCAGTTAACCTCAAATAGTGCTGCACTGCCACTTTAAAGGCTAGAGCAATACATGAAGGAGCAGAGGTTTAGGGAGGAGAGAGAGCTGCAGACAAGAAAAACATGCTAGAGGAGCTGTGACGTGAAGAGAGGCAAGTGAAAGAGCAGTAAAAGAAGTTGGAAAAAATCTCGTCAAAACAACAGAGTTAAAGTGGCTACCTGGGCCATGCCCTACTAGGAGTCCACGAGGCTGCAGATATGTAATCCAACAACAGATAATTAAGAGTGCCTGAGAGAGGAGATTAGATTAGAAAGATAATTAGGCCTGTGTGGCAGCAGGCATGGGATTCCATGGACTTGCACCTGACGGTGGAGAGAGACTATGTATGACTAGCACCAAGACTATGTAAGTTAGCACCAAGATGGCCGAAGGGAAGGAGCTCTGGTCCCGAGCTCCGGGGCACCGGGATCACTAATCCGTGAAAATCCTTGCTGCCCCCCCCTAACAACACGAGACAACCGTAACTCACAGGACAACCGGGAAGGGGCTGAAACGAATCCGAGTGGTGGTGTGTCCACTGCAGGAAACGGCAGTGAACGGCGATCTGCACCTCGCTACCTCCAGGACGGGAACAGTTGCCTCGGAGGTGCGACCAGCGGATTACTCAACTAACGGGTCAGTTCTCACCCACACACTGGACCCGTGAGAGTCCCGGAAGGCAGCTGACTGCGGGACGGACACAGCGAGGGACAGTTTGGAGACCAAAAAAAAAAAAAACGCGGGCACCGAAGGAGATTGAGGGATGCCCTGACAAGACTGCCCCGATCACGCACGTAGAGAGGGACTGTGCTGGCCGAAGGGAAGGAGCTCCGGTCCCGAGCTCCCGGTGCACCAGGATCACTAATCAGTGGAAATCCTTGCTGCCCCCCCCCAAGAACACCGAGACAACCGTAACCCACCGGACAACCGGGAATCACGCAGAAAGGGACGGTGCAGAACGCTGAGTAGTTCCGGAAACGCCGGAGGGAGGGGCTCCTCCCGCTCGCATTTTCAATCATTCGCTGGCAGCTGAAACCGAAAGACAGCACCGGTGAGTGACAACAATCTGCGCACCGGATCCTAGGGGCGGCTGCATCCGACACGCTGGCCTCGGTGGCGGCGAGACACGAGACAGAATATCCCAGGTGCCTGACCCTAAAATGGCGGCCCCTCAAGCTCAGTTAACCCTGCTGCAACAACCTCAATAACGACGAGGTGCAGCTATAACACTGCAGCGTAGGGGCTGGCCACATAATACTCAATGCTATGCCTACTCTACAGTCACTGAGGAAATACTTGACGCTTCTACCTCTAACGTGACGGAAGTTACTAGCGAGAATAGAGAACTGCTTGCATGCAGTGGAAGGAAACAGTGCCTGACCCTAAGATGGCGGCCAACCGGGACGCAAATGGAGGTGCTCAGTCAACCCTGATACTAACACTGTTGCGAGGTGCTCAATAAAGACGAGGGTTACAACTCGGCAAAGTAAGCGCCTGTCACAGAATGCACAATCCCACGATGCTAACCCTGCTGGGACAAGCTCAAGGAAGAATGAATTAATAGAACTTTGCAAAAGTAAGCGTATACATCATAATACACCATCTAATGCCTATTATGCAGTTTTTAGGGGAAAAAATAATAAGAATGCCTCCTCATCTAACATAACAAAAGTTACTATAATAAATGGAGAAGTGCTCACATGCAGTGGAAGCAAACTTGGGTGCCTGACTCTAAGATGGCGGCCTACCGGGTCACAAATGGAGGGAGGCAGACGACCAGATTTACACCTCTTCATGGCGGCACGGCTCCTACAACACAATGATGCTACAGGCCATAACCTCCCCAGAAACCCAATTAAGTACAAGAGCCCCACACTATCTTTATTAATCAAGAGAAGACTGTATTAAGGAAAACACACTGGCGGACGACCAAGGGGAAAAAGAGCTCGAGGATCATACTCCTGGGCTCCAGGATCACCCCTTAGTGTAAACCCCCTAGTGTAAATCCCCTCATCTTTGCGGCGGCTACAGACCCGCAGCACGAAGGTGCTACAAGACCTGACCTCTCCTTAGGGACCCGCAGTACAACGAAGTGGTAGGACCGAGTGAAGCTCTCCTATCAATGAGACCAGGAAACTCACACTATTGTCCTGACTGCTGAACACATCTTCTTGTAAGAGAAGGGGATAGTTCTAACTGTCACTAAGCCACCAAAAATGAAACTAGTCCCTAACCCCTGAAACCAATCCCTGTCACCTCTGAGCTCTACCCCTCTAAATCCAAAAGACTGGGGGAAGCTCTGGGTGGCAATCCGCCCATATAACAGACAAAATGATACCGGCCAATCTAACCTACCTCCGCGCCTCAGCATCGAACGGCCTGAAACCCCATGGCCCGAACTCTTTCTTCATCATCTTCCCCCCGAATCTCTCACCAAAAGCAAAAAGAAATTTCAAACACAGGCTGATAAGACAACACCAGGAAACACTATTCGCCGATATATACCACAGCTCGTCCAAAGGCCAGCAGAAAATGGATCTCATTTTCCACACCCAGAGCCCTGCGAAATGGAACACCATTCCAAGAACCCACCTTCACATATCCAAAACAACTAGCACCTCTCTCAGCTGCAAACTGACGTTCATAATCTCAAACCGCCCTACGCGTATTGGCAACACCTTTGCGACAATATACAGCAATGGCACAGTCCTGATCCAAGCCGACAATGACAACCTTGACTCATTCGACTCCCTCTTCCCCACGCTATGCAACGCCTTCACTCATTTACACTACTCCCACTCGAACAACGCCCTACCCTCTAACCGATCGACCCCCCCTGAAAACTCTCAAAATAACCCAAGACACAGACGCACTCCACCAACTTATCCCCCTCCGGCGCCACCCCCCATCCTCTGCCACCTCCCCCGACTCGCACAATACATACCTCTCATCCAGAACAAACCCGAGATACATCCCGGATGAGTCTCTACAGACTCCACAGGCCCTGGCCGGCCTCCACCTCTCCCCCCCTCCACACGATACTCCCCCCCCCTCTACATGATACTATTCCCATCTAACAACAAGTGAAAACAACCCGCAGGCAATAGCCCCCTAACTCTCTCCATTCACCGAAACTCAAGAAGGCGCCGCTTAATTCACGACATAATCTTTCACACCACATGCCCACGACCATCCTCAAGGGCAACATAGGCAACATCAACACTGTGAGCCACATTCCCATTGACAAGCTCTCTCCTTCCATAGACTGCCCCGCTCAGGACATCCTGATCCCAAACTCCCCTACACCTTCCTCTATGAATATGACTCAGAGACTTGCTCGGATGGAAAACCAGCTAGAAACCATAATCCAGGGCATCAACAAAATCTTATCGGACCGCACCACACCTCTGGAGCCTACCCAACGCCCTCTCCCCACACCCACAACTACTAACAATAAACACACAAGTCCCCACAAGGCCCAATGGCACAGCTGGAACACAACCCCCTTCAGGAACCAGCCTCAGAGACCCAAAAGAACAAGCTCCGCAATGTACATGAGCGAGGCGAATGATCTCGCCAAATCCTATGAAGCAACTCCAGCTGTCATCCCCAGCTCCGAGATCCAGGTTATCACTGGATTTGGAAGAGACCACATCGTACCGAGAACGTCGAGGCCTCCAGCCTCCCTCACTAATATCCCCATGGCTCCACTAAATGAGAAACACAGCAACAAGGGGGCGACCAACTGCATGCTCATTAACTGCAGATCTGCTACCAAACACGCAACAGAACTAGCAGAAACCATCATCACCCATGACATAGACATCACGTTCATCACAGAAACCTGGTTGAATGAATCCTCACCACCTATAATAGACATGCTTGTGCCCCCGGGGTTCTCAATCATCAATAAGAACAGAAAGAACCATCGAGGCGGGGGTATTGCAATCATCTACAAGAGCAACATCTCCGTAACAGAAATGGACTCCGTCAAATATAACTCATTTGAATACCGAACCTCCACCATTAAGACGACTGACAACAAAACGCTATACTGCCATCTCCTCTACCATCCGCCAGGCAACACCCCTTCATTTGGAGAACACCTTTCCGACCTGATAACACACTGCTCACTCTCGGACTCGAACAACATAATACTAGGCGACCTCAACATACATTGGAATGATGAAAATAACTCTCTGATCCAATCCATGAATGAACTTCTTCTCAATAACAATCTTATCCAACACTGCACAGAGCAAACCCATAACAGAGGCTCAATCCTGGATGCCATCATAGCACACGAAGACACAATCACAATTGACCACATTCTCCCTGTCGACTGGTCAGACCACCACATCATTCTATTTCACATCAATCAAAAGACCCAATGCCTTCCTCGCACGAAAAAATCCCCTCATTGGGCGAGAAACCTAAGACAGATCCCCCTCTCCGACCTAGAAGAAAGGGTAAGTGCACTGCTTCCCTCCACCGCATGCGATCTTTCCACAACAGAACTTACTTCACACTACAATGCAACAATGACTTCCATACTTGACCAAATAGCTCCCCTGAAACAAAAAAAAAGTCAGGAGCATTCCATCGAGATCGTGGTTCAACACAGACCTAAACTCTGAAAGAAGATAACTAAGAGCTGCAGAAAGACTCTGGAGAAACAACCCGTCCACAAGCCACCTGGATCAACTCAAAACTGAACGCAGGAAATATAAAAAACACATCAAAAATGAACAAATCTCCATCTTCTCTGGTGCACTAAACAACGCCAAAAATCGTCCCAAAGAACTCTTTAATGTCAACAAACATCCAAGCCCCCCGCAACCGCAGTGCAGGCTTCCAAAGACCTATGTGAGAACTTTGCCAACTTCTTTAACGATAAAATCACCAAGATTGAGCTCTCCCTGGATGACCACCTCTGCCCACCCAACGAAAGCCCGCCCCCCTGCAAAGAAGACAACAACCCACCCAGGCACTCCTCCAACAACTGGAAATCGTTCAAACCCATCTCCGAAACCGAAATCATTGAATTGATTACCGGATCTAATGCCTCGTCACACATTGAGGACCCTATCCCTCCCAACTGGCCAAAAAGCTCAAACTCACCCTAGCCCCGCTCTGGACAAAGATTATAAACAGCTCCCTGAAAACCGGAATCATGCCAGACTGTCTCAAATTCGGACAAGTCACACCATTACTGAAAAAACCGTGCTCTGACCCAAATGATCTCAATAACTTCAGGCCCGTCTCCAATCTCCCATTCTTAGCCAAAATACTAGAAAAATGTGTTCTCCTTCAACTCACCCATCACATGGACAGCAACAGCCTTCTAGACCCTCATCAATCGGGCTTCAGAAAAGGTTGCAGCACAGAGACAGCGATCCTGAATGTCATAGATGATGTCTACAAATCACTCGATAAGGACCGATGCTGTCTACTCATACTCCTGGACCTATCGGCAGCCTTCGACACAGTAGACCATAAATTGCTCATCAATGTACTCAGAGAAAGGGTTGGAGCAGAAGAGGTGGTACTACAGTGGTTTACCTCCTTTCTGCATAACCTCTCCCAAAGAATAAAAATCAAAAACTTCACGTCTGACCTACGCCCCATAATCAGAGGTGTCCCACAAGGATCAGTTCTCTCACCCTCACTGTTCAACATCTACATGGAGCCCCTCACCACCATACTCAAAAAAGCCAACATCCCCTTCCACCTCTATGCAGACGACACCCAGATATACCTAGAAACTTCCTCCATTGGTGACATTCAAAGACTTAATGACACTCTAAGAGAAGTCCAACACTGGCTATCCCACAACCACCTGAAACTCAACCAAGATAAAACGGAAATCCTTCTCATATCCAACAAAGAGCAGACCCCCCAAATCACAGAATGGCTAAAAACCATTGATGCTCTCAACTGCAATCTCATCCCGGCTGACTCCGTAAAATCATTGGGAATCACTCTGGACCCTAACCTAGACATGGTCAAACATATCAAGACCACTGCAAAGAGTGCTTTCTTCAACCTAAAACTACTGAACAAAATAAAACCCTTCATCCCTCCCAATGACCTTAAACAAGCCACACAATCCCTGGTTCTGTCCAGATTGGATTACGGGAACGCTACCCTCTCAGGCACGGCAAAATCTCACCTAGCTCCCCTCAGATCAACTCTAAATGCAGCAGCCAGAATAGTCACTGGAGTAAAGAAATACGAACACATCTCCCCCGCTCTCAAAGAGTTAAAATGGCTCCCAATCGAAATCCGTGCCAGCTTCAGAACTGCTTGTCTCACACACAAAGCTCTGCACACGGGCAAACCTGCCTACCTGGCCTCCAAACTCAACAAAGCTGGGCAGACAATGAACCTCAGGAGCACTAACACTCTGCTTCTCATCCCTCCGAAAACTCGCAAACAAAAAACCTTATTTCACTCTGTAAGTCCAAGGAATGCCCTGACCTGAGTCCCACTTTCCAACACACTCCTTCTCTGGAAATGCGCCCAAAATTTGGAACACCATCCCAGTCCATATCAGGACTAACCCATACTTCAAAAAATTCAAAAGCCAGCTCAAAGACCTCTTCCTCAACCGAACTCTTCCGAAAAGATAGCTGACAGATTTTTTTTTTTTTTAAACATATTTTATTATTAGAAAGTGTCATCACAGTGCAACGCAGAATATATTACCCATTACAATCTCAGTATAACGGTACATATTACGTAGCAATCAATATTATCAACATATCAACAATCCGTAATGTAAGTTATGGACCATATAATTGCATGTACATAACACATAAAATCAATCACTGCTTCTCCCTATGTTTTGATTGCCATGAGACATGACCTCTTTGTGGTCGATGTTGTAAGGACATACCTCAGACAGAGGAGCAATTTCCGAAGATTACTCTATCTATTTGTTACATATCACGAAACCTTGAATTTAACATAAACTCGCTTTCTTGCCCACCCACCTCCCACCCCCGTAGACTCAGTAAAAAATTCAACCATGTAGACAGTCCAACCCAGTATAGCAAATTATACAAAAAATGTCAATATTGTGAACCCTGGCAGCATCCTACATTATACCACAAGACTATACTGTAGCCCAGATTCTATACCTCTATTGCCTAAATGTGATACGCACTAGAGGAAAAAGGAAAAAAAAAAAAAATCAGTACGCTTGTATGTCTATAGCGTTAAACTCCTCCACCAACATATTCCATTCCATAGATATGGGTGTCTTGCGCAGCCCCCGCTGCTCCTCTCTTTTTAGCTCTGCACTTTCCGCCCTTCCCCATCTCATCATCTCATCATGCCAGTCCTTCAGTGACGGTGGCCTGACAGTTTTCCATTTCAAGGTAATGTTACGTTTGGCCAATATAAGTGCTAGATTATTGAATTTGGTGACTGGGCTACCTTTCTTCCCTTTGGGGCCCAGTCCCAACAAACAGTATTCCATCCTGTCGTTATTTCTCACTGGAGCTATATCTGTTAATATCTCACAGACTGATACCCAATAGTGTCGTAGTCGTGGGCAATTCCACAGCATATGTAAAAGATCCGCTGCCGGCGATTGACAGCGCGGGCACACATCCGATGCGCCTTGAAACATAGTACTCAGTTTACACGGTGTCAGGTAGGCTCTATGTAGGAGCATGAGCTGTATAAACTTGAATTTCGGGTTTCTCAACACCTTTCTAGGGTATTCTAACATAACACTCCATTCCTTGTCACTGAGTACTCGACCTATATCTATATCCCATTTGGCACGAAGGGGTTGGAGTGGTACCGCTGCTATTGTGCGGATTCCTTTGTACAACCATTTCGTTAAGTGTCGTCCATTGCCCATCAAATGTTGCATTGTGAGTAATGCGTGTGTAGCCGGTTCCACCCCCCCCAGGGGCCCATTTGGTACGTATGTAGTGAGAAATACTTGCGTGCAGAATAAACAGCGTGTTGGGCACTCCGTGTTCACGAATAAATACATCATGAGGCATCAGGGTACCTTCTTTGAAGAATGCACCTACTGTGGTCACTCCTTCCACTTCCCATGCCATCATTCTTCTATTAGTAACCCTGCCTAGTTGTGTGGGGATCCCCAAAAGAGGTATAGTAGGGGCGTATGGAGTCATTTACTTGGTGTACCTTATGGAATTTCTCCAATACAATAACGCAACTTTTAGCAAATGAGGCGCCGTTTGGGGAATCTTGCTGTTGGGCAACATCAGTGTATGTACCTCACCCCTTTGCCAATCTAGTTGGGACATGTTTATTTCCTGCAGATTCCGCCCCGCCAACCAGTACGCCAGCCACTGTAACTGACTCACGTAGCAGTAGGCTTTCAGGTCAGGGACCCCTAACCCACCCTGTTTAGCATCTGATTGTAATTTTGTTATCCCTATACGCCTTCGGCCTTTGCCCCATATTAACTCAATCAGTATAGAGGATAGTAATTTGAATATCCTGGACGGCACCATAATGGGTAAATTAGTGAAAAAATACAATAATCTCGGGAGCACCACCATTTTGGCAATCGCCACCTTGCCTGCCACCGATATAGGTAAGGAAGTCCAGAACTTTATTTGGGACCTGAGTGAAGTGATAGCACGATGTAGGTTGCCATCTAGTAGATCCGTTGTATCTCTATATATATTTATTCCTAGATATTTGAAGGTGCTAGGTGCTATATGGAATGACCAGTTCCCAAAGTCCAGCAACCCAGTGCGCGTCGCATCAGTAAAAAAATAAACATAGGATTTGTTCTCATTGATCGAGAGCCCGGAAAGTGCTTGGAATGTAGCAAATGTGGAGGGTACGGGTTCATAATCACCATCCAAGGTCCTGAAATACAATATTAAGTCGTCTGCATATGCGGATACAACGTGTGTGTTGGGACCCAATACTATCCCCCTATGACCCGCTATAGAGCGTCATTTATGTAGGAGAGGTTCCAAAGCTAAAATAAACAGCAGGGGTGATAGTGGGCAGCCTTGCCTGGTACCCCGTGCAACCCTATATTGCTGTGAAATATGCCGCCCGTTCGCGCCCGTGCCGTGGGATTTAGATACAATAACCTCACCCATTTTATGTAATCTTCTGGTATGTCAAATTTAGAAAGGGCATAGAACATATACTCCCAGTGCAGGGAATCAAAGGCCTGACGTAGATCCAGTGAAATGCATCCCACCGCATCGGCTGTCTGAAGTGTGTGGGTCATTATTTGATGTAGTCTCCTAATGTTAAGAGCTGTGTTCCTGCCTGGGACAAACCTGCATTGATCAAAGTGTATCAACTGTGGTATGAACTCACAGAGCCTAGTAGCCAATAACTTACTCAGTATCTTATAGTCCACATTTAATAATGAGAGGGGCCTATACCCTGCCATGTCAGTGCTATCTCGTCCCGGCTTTAACAATGAGACCACGGTCGCCTGAAGTGTAGTGTGAGGAAGGGTGCCAGTTTCTAGAGATGATTGATATAACCGCTGTAGGTGGGGTACCAACAAGTCAGCGAAGGTTGCATAAAATTCAATAGGCAGACCATCTACGCCAGGTGACTTATTACGGGGCAGACTATTAATCGCCCGCTTAATTTCCATACTAGTCACTGGGTGCCCCAATTCCTCTTTGTGATTTTGCAGCAATTGTGGGAGCTGTAGACCGTCAAAGAATGCATCAAGGTCTGTGCCCACAGTGGCATCCGGTTGTATATACAAATTTGCATAATATTCCCTAAAGGCCTCATTTATGGCTAGTTGCGTACATACCATATCACCCGTCATATTCTTAACTTCTAATATAGGAACGGCCGGCGGAGCGTCTTTGATATGTCTAGCCAGGAGTGGGCCCGCCATGTCTGCCACAGCATGTTGCTTCTGTGCGTATAGCCTATAATCTAAAAGCCTTAGGTCTTCCAATAGTTCTGCGTGTTTAATGTGTGCTTCTTGCAGTTGCATCCGATGTGCATCATCCAATGTAGCCATCCGCTCCAGTCTCCCTAGGGTATTTTCTATGTCAGTAAGCTGAGTAATAAGGGTATGCCTTGTCCCTGCTCTCGTACTGATTGCCACCCCTCGCATCACAGTCTTAAAGGCATCCCACTCTATCTGTCTGGAGGATGCCGTATTCGCATTTTCAGTGAAGTAATTGTCTATGGCTGTGGACAGCGTCGCTCGGAAGACTGAGTCTTCCAGTAGCTGTGGTTGCAGCTTCCATGTCGGCACTAGGGTAGGTATTTTGCCCCATTGCAATGTAAGCTCTACCGGGTTATGATCCGATAATGTTTTTCCAAGTGAGTAGAGTCACTGACTGCGTCCAGCAATGAAGAAGTGCAAAATATTCTGTCAATTCGAGTATGTAACTTGTGCGGCGGGGAGTAAAAGGAATATTCCCTATCCTTCGGGTGTGTTGCCCTCCAGGCATCTACAATCCCCCACCCAACTGCCCAACTTTTTAGTGCATCCGCTAATTTTCTACTAGTCGTGTTGTGTAATGGCGGGTGAGATCTGTCTAGTTCTATGTCAAGCACCGCATTAACGTCTCCCCCTAACACCCATGGGTAGTCCTCCCAACCTATCAATAGTGTACTTAAAACCTCTAAGAATTTGTCTTGGTCAGTGTTTGGAGTATATATACTTCCCATCACAATGTGTTCCCCATCAAGTAACCCGTGTATGAGAACGTATCTGCCATTCTTATCAGTCTTTTGTTCCAATAACTTAAAAGGCGTACCATTTCTAAGCCATATCGCGGCCCCTCGAGCAAAGGCCGAATATGATGTGAAGAACTATTGTCCTCTCCACTTCTTGCTCAGCTTAATTGCTTCATCATGATTTAGATGGGTTTCTTGGAGGAATGCCACATTTACTTTCCGTCTATTCAATTGGGCTAGCAGCCTATGTCTTTTATGGACGGAGCCAAGCCCCCGAACATTCCAGGAGTTATACTTATAGCTATTAGGGCGTGCCATCAGGTCCTATGCAAGGTGGTCCACTAGGACCAAGGCAACTATTGGGTTGGAGCATTTTCATAGTAACTGAAGCTGAGTCTACAAAAACAACAAAACACCCCAATACTAGGTTCCCCCTATGAACAGCAGAGGACCAAACCATAACTGATAGTTCAACCAGAACTCTACATAAACAGTGCCATAGTGCAGTCGCCAAGGGGGGGAAGGTAACCTCCGTGATTGTAGTGATCATGAACCTTGTTCATTTACCTTAACTGCATCGCTCCAGCACAAACCCCACTCCCACACAAATAATGATATAAAGAGCAGGGTGGCAAACGACATTACAAGCAAAACAACCTACTAGACAGCACAGTATACAATACCACTTCCGAAGAGCCCTGTCCATCATTTCAACAATTGTCCGCAGTTTGTGGGGTAACCAAAGGAAACAGTGTTAGGCTGGACTCAGAGTCCGAGCGAGCCGTGGCCTCATCCGAGGAGCGGACGGACCCAGCCCGGTTCCGGGCATCATGCTCCGCCAGCGCCGCCGCCGTCAGGAGAGCATCCCTCTGGCTAATTGTGATCTGTTCCGCGGATGGACTCGCCACGGGTCCTTCTCCATGGCGTCTAGCATCTTCTGTGCTCACTGTAGCCTCGCGCTGTGGTTGATAGCGTGCAGAGCCACTCGATGGGAATGAGGCCTGAGAGACAGAGGGGGGGAAAGTGATCTCCAGCCAGTCTGCCACTTCCTCCGGGGTCTCAAAAAATATAGATTTTTGGCCATGAATTACTTTCAATCGAGCCGGGAAGAGTAAGGCATACTTCAAATTGTGTGCTCTCAGTTTCTTTTTAACTTTCTGGAAGGTAGCCCTTGCCTTTTGGACCGCTAGCGTAAAATCTGGGTACAGGGAGATTGTTTTGTTCTCAAAGCGGATAGGAGCATTCTCTCTTGCAGCCCGCAGTATTGTGTCTCGATCCTTGTAATTCAGAATGCGTGCTATCAATGGTCGAGGGGGCGCTCCCGGGGGGGGAGGTCTAGGTGGTACTCTATGCGCCCTCTCCACACTGTAGAGAGCCATCAGCCCCTCCTTCGCCACATGTTCCCTCAGCCAGGTCTCCACAAACTGGGTGGGGTTGCGTCCTTCGCTCTTCTCCGGTATTCTCAGTATTCGAACGTTGTTTCTGCGGGACCTCCCTTCAGCATCATCCACCCTGTCTTGGAGCCCCCGCAACTGGTGCTGTACCTGCTCCAGTTGGGTAGTTTGCACAGTTTGTTGAGGTATCAAGTCGTCCAAAGCAATCTTGTTGAATTTCACCTTTTCCGCCAGCTTCTTGTGGTCCGCCTGTAAAAGATTGAGGCTAGAGGAGAGCGACCCCAATTGCATTTCAAGTGCCATGCGCGAGTCCCTGATTTCTTTCAGTATTAGGTCCAGCTTATCTGTAGGGTGTACCTCCCCTGTAGGTGAAATCACGTCAGTATCTGGGTCCTGCGTCTGGCCACCCAGCATCGCAGTGTTCGTGTTCTCGGTGGCCTGGGAGTCAAGTTGCTTTGCTCTAGTGCGCCCCATAACACAGAGGGAAGTTTGTTCTCGTGCAACTTGTGTCGCCTGGGCCTCAGTCTAGCCGGGACCACTAGCAGCGCCGACACAGGGATGTGGAGTTAGGTCCTCGGTACGTCTCTGCTTAAGAAGTCTTTGCCTCTGTGAGGGGGGGGCTGGGGTAATTACTATCCCCTTTGTATCCGGTGGTTTCGCTCCTCGCTGCCCCCGCACAATGACCGGCTACAACCTGCAGCTTTGCCCAATTTATTCAGACCATGCAAATGCCATGCGTGAATACGGCGTGTTACACAACTCTGTCTCCACCTACTAGGGCCTTTAGATGCTCATATCCTCTTACTCCAGATCGCACCCCTGACTTCGTGGGAGATAACAGCAGGTATTCAGGACCCAATAGTGGCGTGTAAGGAGTCTCAGTGTCCCATCACCTCCATAGTGCACGTCACGACGCCATTCTACTGCGTGCCACACAGCCCTCCACAACGTGCAGCCAGTCAGCTAGATGTCCACACCTCGGCTCAGTTGCCCCCTCAATTCTTGGAGTTGCGCTATGAATCAACCGGGTGAGCCTCGGGTTGTATACATCCACGGCTCCCGGTTACCACATTTCCAGGGCCTCGACGCTTCCGCACCAGCGTGCGGGGGTAGGGTGCAATCCGCACAGCACGGCGCTTTTGGAATCCCGCTCACTGCACTACCTCCGTGTCCAGCCAATTTCTTTACTGCCGCAAGTATTAGTCCGCTCCCAGCTGGCGACCACTAATCCCCGCCACGTTCTCGCAGCGCCTCCGCGATACCCAGTGTCCCATCTCCGATACTTTCATGTTCCTCCGGGCGCCATTTTACTTCCCTGTCTCTGACCGACTCTGCTTTGCCTCCCGCCAAGTCCCAGGGATCGCACAGTTAGTCGGTGTGCATTAGCCACTGTTGACCACGGTTCTTGCTCGTGAATTGGGGGGGGGGGGTGGGAATCCTTCCGTTGTTC
The DNA here is from genome assembly GCA_963921515.1 of Calotriton arnoldi. NCBI lineage: Eukaryota > Metazoa > Chordata > Amphibia > Caudata > Salamandridae > Calotriton > Calotriton arnoldi. Next base: position 140,331 of record CAWUFW010007527.1, on the reverse strand, counting down.
CTACACGCCAACTCACTCGGCCGTATCCAGTTTCTCTCGCCGCCCTTCCCCCCGGGATGTCCCCTGCAGCAGCAGCATCTCGGTACCTCTGTTTTACGGTGTCCGGGCTCTCCGCATTCAGTCCGCCAGCTCCTCAGCTGTTCCGCCACATAATGCAGTTGTTTGTGACTCGGTAGCACCCCGCTCTTACAGGATATTTTGACGAAGTGTCGGGTTTGGCCCGGAGCTCTCTTAGCTCACGTCCGCCATGCTCGGCAGTTAGCCACGCCCCCCAAAGATAGCTGACACATAACGCGGAATCTTGCACATTGGAGCATACGGTTACTGTGATAAGAATGACTTTTACAGCACCTACCTCTTGCCTCGCTCCTCTGTCCCCCCTCCCTGAACAGGACTCGTCACGAATCAATGTGTTTACTACGGTTATACTTTGTACTCGATTGCACATGACAAATGTTGCAAAGCGCTCCGATACCCTGGGGTCTGGCCAGCGCTATAGAAAACTCTTAAATAAATAAATAAAACTAATTTGAGGCACCGGCCACACCAACCACTGTTATGTATGAAAACAGAGCTGCATATGACCCAGGACTGCAGGACCCTGTAGAACGGCATCCCTGAAGGTGAGCACCTTGAAACTCGCACCCCCTAGATCAGAGGTCTTCAATCTGTGGGGCGCGACCCCCAGGGGGGCCGTGGAGTCTTGGGAAGGGGGTCGCGCATTTCCAGGCCTCATTTCTGCCTGGAATCCAAAACATGTTCTCTTCCTTTTGGAAAATGACACCCGCCTGGGACGTTTTATTCCTATCTTTAAAATACTTCAACTGAAGTTAATTGAGGCTTCTGTGCTGTGAAATGAAGAGGCCGGGCAGACCTTCATGCCAGGGTGCCTGCTTTCCTGAATGAAATGCACATCCTGCGCTATGAGTTAATCTGCAAATGTAAAGGGTGCTTGGGAGCAGTTCTGGCTTTAATTGCTAGAATCACTCCAAGCATTGTGATGGGAAAGATTTGTTTTTTTTTAGGGGTAGTACACAGAGTTAACAACTGGGCTGTAAAGTGCATGCTTTTAATAACGCATTACTTATGGTCATATATTACTAAAATCGACATTTTGTAAGCTCCATTTGATCCTAAAACTATTTGCACAGTTTGTAGCAGTCTATCTTATAATGCGTGTAATGCAAGCATAAAATAATGACTTACACATTCACAGTGCTTTCTGTCACAGGCTGTGACCTCGTAGCACTAAAAATACACGTCACTATTCTCCACTGCACCAACCAAATTTCATTCTGTGGCTCTCTGGTTACACACAGACCTCTGCAGTGCATTAACTAATAGAGGTTTCATAATGTATTACAGTGCATTTCCCACTGAATAACAACTTTTTAAAATGTATTTTTGATTTAAGCTACCCACTATTTTATATGTAGCTACCTGATGATGAAAGACCTAAAGAACTAACAAAATATTTTGGGGCTGATTTCTGAGAGGCTTGCGCAGCTGGAGTGCCACTTTTTTTGATGCTCCGGCGTCACAAGCATCTCAAACATATCTATGAGGCAGCGCAAAGTCACCCTGCGTGACTTTGCATGGCCTCATAGATATGGAGTAAGACAAAGCAGCGCAAGTCGCTGCGTTGCCTTACTCTATGTCAAGTAGGCAGGGCCAGACTGGGAACACAAACCAGCCGTGGTATTTCTGCTGGACCGCCTAGGGGGATTGAAAGGGGCGGGGGGTTGCTGGTGAGAAGCAGCACTGCTGCCGCTTTAGCAGTGCTGCTGCTTTTGTTACTGGGGGCAGATATTGCAGCACTGCTGCAAAACCGGCCCCCAGTAACAAAAGCGGCCCCCACTGCTCGAAAACCGCCCCCCATTTGTCCGGCCCACTGGGAAAACACCTGGTGCCCGCTACAGCCCTGCAAGTAGGCTTTCCATGGGCATTGCAATGGGTGTTCCCACGCAACACCTATGGTTTTTGACACTGCCCTGGATTTGCAAAAACATGTAAATCTAGGAGAGCGGTAAAACCTTACTCCTTCCGACAGCAGGCGTAACGAGGAGAAATGTTTTCATTTCTCCATGTTATTTCCTCTTTCCGTGTGTGCTGCATTGCAGCACACATAAAAAGAGGGGTAAACCCCTCTCGGGATTGTTTTCCTGCAGGAAGGTGCCTCTTCCTGCACAAAAACAATCCTGCCTATGTTGGCGCTAGGCAGCAATTTGTGCACCACCACAGGGGGAAAGGACAGGAATGCACCATATTTCATAAATAAGGTACATTCCTGCCCTTTCACATTGGCGTAGGGCAGCACAGCAAAATGATTAGCTAGGCTGCCCTAAGCCAATTCCTCATAAATGAGGCCTTTTGTTTTTACGCCTCCACGCTCACTGACCTTTGGTCTGCTAAACACTGTTTAATATTATTTCCTCACTGTAAAAATGATTTGCTGTGGGAATTGGGGGCGTTTATGGTTGTCAATAGTTGTCGATGATGAGGAGTACCAAGTTCTAGAATTGTTTTTTCAGGAGGGGGTCCTTACGCCTAAAATATTTTGACAAGGGGGTCTCTGCATCAGAAAGTTTGAAGACATCTGCCCTAGATGGAGCGTCATCGGAGACAGTCTATCCTCCACACATTGCAGACTTAACATTAGCTGGCTTCTGCAGCTGCACTAACACTGGTAGGTGAAATGCCAGAGGTTGATACCATCCCCCGCATGTCGCGTGGCCACACCCTCTCTATAGCCCATATCTTTTTCTGTTTATCCCAGCCTCTTGGTGGCCCAGTAATCCGGGGATGGGGGAAACAGCATTTATAAAGCACCAGTTCTGTACCCACTCAGACATGTTCCATCTTCATCCTTCCATACATTCCCCGTTAGATATAGCATTTTAGCATGAGGGAAATGTTTCTTCGCAGCATTTAATTGTGTTGTAACATTCCCATAATGCTTCGTAGATCTAACGATGCTGACAAGCACTCCAATATTCATAGGTTTAGGCAGCCCTCGGTAATGGTATCAAGGTTCCTGGTACTATAGGACGAGGAAAAAAACGTTTTTGGTTTGTAGGTTCAGCTGGTGCACTATCCTGGAAGTATAAACCATTTTTGGATCGGTGCTGATCCGTCTGATAACGTTGCTGAGCGTAGCTAAGTTTTGTTACCAGGAAAATATAATTCTAAAAAGGCCATCATTAGCACGTGTTCGTGGAGCTTCTAATGGTCTTTCGTGATGTACACATTTTTGCCTCCTGAAGTTTTGCCACCACATCTTTTAATTTAATTTGTTCATCAGTCTGATTTTTTGGAATTATAATATTAGTTTGGATATATCATACACTCTCCTAGAGACCCTCTAGTCGCAACCGGTGCTGTGTGATGGGCCGGACTTTCGTGTCAGTTTTTCTAGTCCCTCTTTTTCTTTTTGAAGTTGTGAGTACAATAGAGGTCACAGAATGGTAACTTCCCTGTAGGATGAGTGTTTCAGGAATAAATCAAAGGGCACAAGAACATTAAATGTATTCATAGAAAAGTCAATGTAATTTAATAAATGACAGCCTACGTTTTTGAGGAAAAAAGATTGTTGTAAGACCCTTATTTCACATAACGTGCCCCGCACTGAAACGCTACTTCTGTTTTATACCCCCGACACACATTACTGCTAGGCAAAGGCTGTGGTTCCCCTTGGGTAACACTAGTGGTGACCAGCAGCAATCTGCAACACAACAATTTGGAGAGGAAATTACTCAGATGCAAATGTTGACTTTTCACAGTGGGATGTCAATATGGTATTGAATACCCTGTACCTGTACGTCTTCCAGTCTTGGCAACACCATTTAAAAAAAAAAAAAAATTCTAAATACTTTATTGGTTTTTACAAGGTATACAGAAGGTGTATAGCCGGGTACGCAAGGATATCCAAGGCAAAATTTTATAGTTACATTCATAATGTGAGTTGGTGCGCCTTAATGGGTAAACTAAACACCATTTTTATATCACAGAAGGGGTCTCAAAAATGTAATTTGTTGTTCCAAATTGTGTGCAGCTTGGGCAGTTGTGCCCCAAGATTGTTCAACCAGCACGTCCCGGGAGGAAGGTTACATCACCAAAATGTAAGCAGTAATATCACACGCCTTTATGAAATTCGAGAAAGTGACATCACAGGATCCTACATCAATTGACCCTTCGGACGTAAAAAGGTATCATTAGAAAATGTGCAACATTTTTACAAATAAGTAAAAACAAGCATTGGCATAGCCAATAGGTCTCGCCTTTGGGGCATTATAAGTGTTTAGCCAGAGCTATTGACTTTGCCAATGTCTTCAAGCTGTGCTGTAGAGAAGTGTGGCTGCTGTGCGGCATGCTGAAAAGTTATAATAAAAAGTGTCAGAAGCATTTTTGTTACTTTATATATGACCAAGAAGGCATTATGTAAAACTGAACGACCATATTAAAAAAGTATTTACAATAAAAAATGTCCTCAGTTTTCTTTTGTTCTTGCAATGCTGGCAACTTGTTTCTGCCTATTGCAATGGTTGTTTGTTAAAGCTTTTTTTTTTTGAGGGGGCATAAACAATCGGAGGGTGAAGGTTGGGAACTAGTACCTGTATTATAACACTAGCAGCGGCCAGACGCTAGGGGAGAATCAACAGATGCCAGATTCCGAGAGCAGGCTGAGGTGGTGCTGAGTGATGCTGAGGTGGTAGTGGTAGTGGTGGTGGTGGTGACTGTTGCGGAGACGATGCTGAGGTGTTGCTGAGTGATACTGCTGTGGTGCTGAGTGATGCTGTGGTGGTGCTCAGTGATATTGTCTTGGCGCTGAGTGATATTGTCTTGGCGCTGAGTGATGCTGTGGTGGTGCTGAGTGATATTGTCTTGGCGCTGAGTGATGCTGTGGTGGCCCTGAGCGATGCAGTGGCGGTGCTGAGCGATGCAGTGGCGGTGCTGAGCGATGCAGTGGCGGTGCTGAGCGATGCAGTGGCGGTGCTGAGCGATGCAGTGGCGGTGCTGAGCGATGCAGTGGCGGCGCTGAGCGATGCAGTGGCGGCGCTGAGCGATGCTGTGGCGGCTCTGAGCGATGCTGTGGCGGCGCTGAGCGATGCTGTGGTGGCGCTGAGCGATGCTGTGGTGGCGCTGAGCGATGCTGTGGTGGCGCTGAGCGATGCTGTGGTGGCGCTGAGCGATGCTGTGGTGGCGCTGAGCGATGCTGTGGTGGTGCTGAGCGATGCTGTGGTGGTGCTGAGCGATGCTGTGGTGGCGCTGAGCGATGCTGTGGTGACGCTGAGCGATGCTGTGGTGGCGCTGAGCGATGCTGTGGTGACGCTGAGCGATGCTGTGGTGGCGCTGAGCGATGCTGTGGTGGTGCTGAGCGATGCTGTGGTGGTGCTGAGTCATCCTGTGGTGGTGCTGAGTGATGCAGTGTTGGCCCTGAGTGATGATGTGGTGTCGCTGAGTAAAGCTATGGTGGTGCTGAGTGATGCTGTGGTGGCGCGGAGTGATGTTGTGGTGGCGCTGAGTGATGCTGTTGTGGCGCTAAGTGATGCTGTGGTTGTGCTGAGTAATGCTGTGGTTGTGCTGAGTGATGCTGTGGTTTCACTGAGTGATGCTGTGGTTGCACTGAGTGATGCTGTGATGGCGTTGAGTGATGCTGTGATGGCGTTGAGAGATGTTGTGTTGGTGCTGAGTGATGCTGTGCTGGCTCTCATTGATGCTGTGCTGGCTCTCATTGATGCTGTGGTTGCGCTGAGTGATGCTGTGGTGTTGCCGAGTGAGAGATAGAGTGAAGATATAATGCCCAATTAGAGAGGGTGGTGAGAGAGAAAGAGAGAGAAAGGGTGTACATAGAATAAAGAGTGGAGCGGGATAGAGAGAGAGAAAGAAGGGGAGAGAGTGAATGAAGGAGTTTGAAAGAGAAACAGATAAAGGGGTGAGAGAGAATGAAAGGCTAAAAAAGATAGAGAGGGGAGAGATAATTAAGTAGAGAGAGAATTAGAGAGGGGAGAGAGAGAGAAGGAGAGAGACAATAAGAGTGGGGGGTGTGGAGTTTAAATAGAGTGAAGAAGTGACGCGGAAAAAGTAACCTTAAATATAGCTTTGTGCTTTGCGCGAATAAATATTAAAAAAACAAAACAGTGAGAGACAAAAATACTGGTAATTAGGCTGTGACTCCCAATGTAAAACAAATAGCGATATAAGGTGAAATCAACCCACTGAAGCAATATTTCTAACTAGACAAAAAAAAGCTTGCATTTCAATGCTAATCGCTGTTGTTTTTCATGTGACTGTAGTCCAGGGCCCTCAGTTGGTAATGTGAGCTGCTGCTGCGATTGAAACAGAGTCCAGAGAGTTAATGAGCCATGACGAGGAAATGAGGAAGAGATAGGAAACCCAGATGCCAGCTGCGCGTGCACGCCATCGTGAACTCAAGCTGGTCGCCAGCCGAAAGCCAGTGTTTGCACTTCCAAAATCCGCTTACTAAAACTCTCAGCCAGACCAGCGCAAGCGCTGGTGCAGGCCGAGACCTAAAAAGCATTGAGGTTATGCCATGGCAGTGAAAATAAGTGTGGCCCCCATAACACGTTCTTTAGAGAAAGTGTCCTGCTAAACACACAATCACACATTTATTGCTACAGTTCAGAGATCAAATTCGAGTTTATTACCTAAGTACAACAAAATTGACACAACAAGAAAAATGCTTTTTCAGAGATTGTCTTGTGATTTATCACGTCTTGTATAGTTACGGTATGATGTTCCAGAAGTTGCAACTGGTGGTCCGACGGACAATATTGGGCAAGTTCACTCCCAGAAAGGCAAGTGATTGTTGAGACTCCGCTGTGGTGCGTTTATCAGCCTCCAACCGTGTCGGACTTTCAGTGACAGTGGGTAGTGGTAACGAAGTCCCAGTTCAATTTATTAGCCCTTCTATCAGAAGCACGAGATATGTGTGACTGACTGCCTGCCCTGGGAAATCACGGGAACGTCGTGTTAAGTCACAGAACTGCTAGCTGACGCAATGGGGCTGAGGCAGTCCGAGTCGGCATCCGAAATATGTTGTAAATGCTAAACATGTGGGAACTGTTTCTGCATTCATTCACGGTGAGGTAATGCCCTTGGCTGGGTTGGCCTGCAGGAGCACTGCATCACAGAGGCAGACAGACACCCCGCTGGAGCGTGCCAGAGGCATGAGCCTTTGTCTACGTGTGCGTGCACGCACCAAGGGGCGGCCAAAGAAACACTGACTCAGAGCAGCGTGCCTACCCGTCTGTCTATGCCTCCCCTAAAGCCTCGCAGATGTTTCTGCCTGTGCCTTACCGAAAACTGTTATGGCATGCGTGAAGAGGCACACAAATACTGTTTTAAGCAATATGTTTTAATCTATTTTTGTAAAATAACATATTGTATTGTAATTGCATTTGTATAGCGCTTACTACCCCTGACGAGGCGTCGAAGCGCCTTTTCGGCGAGTAGCACGCTACTCCGGGACCCATAGAGGATTAGTGTTGAATTAGTATAGTGAAACATGCAAGTAAATTTTAAGTGGTGGATATGTTAGTCAGTTATTTGGATTCAGAAGGATAGCAGAAGGATAGAAGAGGAAAGAAGGTTTGTATTTATATAGCGCTGATGGGGTGTTGAATCGCTTTTTTTTGGCGAGTAGCACGCTACTCCGGAAACCCATAAAGGATTAGTGGTGAATTAGTATAGTGAAATATGAAAGTAATTTGAGTGGTGGATATTAGTCAGTTATTTGGAGTGAGAAGGATAGTGGAGGGATAGAAGGGAAAGAAAGGTTTGCATTCATATAGCGCCTGTTACCCCTGATGGGGTGTTGAAGCGCTTTTCTGGCGAGTAGCAGGCTACTCCGGAACCCATAAAGGATTAGTGTTGAAAATTAGTATAGTGAAATATGAAGTAATTTGAGTGGTGGATATGTTAGTCAGTTATTTGGATTGAGAAAGGTTAGGGAGGGGTAAAAAAGGAAAAAAGGTTTGCATTTATATAGCGCTTGTAACCCTGATGAGGTGTTAAAACGCTTTGTTGGCGAGTAGCACGCTACTCTGGAACCCATAAAGGATTAGTGGTGAATTAGTACAGTGGAATATGGAATTAGAGAAGTGAACATGCTAGTCTGTTATTTTGATTGAAAAGGATTGTGGAGGGATAGAAGAGTGAAGGATTTCTTTTTTTAGGTCATAGCAGTAGGAGGAGGCTTTTGGATCAGTAAAAAGGGTTTTTGGAGGGGAAGAGTCAGAGGGAAGAGTTTAGAAAGGTTTGTTTTGGGGGATCGGTACAGTAAAGGAGGTGTCAGAAGATGCAAGGAGGGGTAGAGTAGGAGAGAGTCAAGAAAGGGTTATTTTGGGGAACATAGTAGTGGTATGGTGTTTGGGATAAACGAGAGAGTGGGTGTAGAGGATATAATGACAGATGTACAGGGTGAGATAGGGTAGTGAATTGGAAAGAGTAGTAGAAAGAAGTTTGAGATGAGTCAGAAAGTTGGGCTAGAAGATATATTGAGGGAAGTATAGGCTGAGAAATAGGGTAGTGCATTGGAAATGCTAAATTAGAAGAAAGTGATAAATATATAGATCCATAAGTACATTGAAAGTATATAGATGCAGAAGAGCCGCCCAATAATATAGGGTGATATTAGGAATTGCGAGGCCACCCCTGTCTTGTGGTAGAGCTAAATATTTCATTGCTCTCCTAACTTTCCCATATTGCCATATAAACTTGGTAAACATTGATTCCAATGACTTCAATAATTTATCTTCTACAGCCAATGGTATAGCCCGAAACAAATATAATAACTTTGGTAACATAGTCATTTTAAAAAAGTTTCCCCTCCCAATAATAGACAAGTGTAAACCATTGATTCTCCTTAGGTCGTTCCCTATGGTTTTAATCAGAGGTTCAAAATTACATTTATTAATTTCATCTATTTTTGCGCTTATACAAACCCCCAGATAAACCGCAGTATTTGATTTCCTTGGGTCATTAAAATCAATGTTATCTGTATAGTTTTCCCCTTATTCAAAGCATATCCAGAGAGAAGCCCATAGCTCTCAGTGATTTTATTAATTTCTATAATTGCCTCAGCTGGGTTCGGGGTTAATACCACAACATCATCGGCATAAGCCAGTACTTTAGTCTCATAACCACCTGTAACTATTGGTTTAATATTCCGGCTTTGTAAAAGTTTAACCACTAAGGGATTAATATATAAAGCGAATAAAATCGGGGAGCAAGGACATCCCTGCCTTGTCCCGCTTGATATATTAATATTATTAGACTCCTTTCCCATAAGTTGCAGTCGGGCCCTTGGTTGACAGTACATGGCTTTAATTGCTTTTATAAATTGGGGCCCAAAACCATTTAGCTCCAGTACCCCCCATAAAAACTTCCAAGAGACCCGATCAAAAGCTTTTTCAGCGTCAAGAAGGATCATGGCCATCTGGCCCCCTGTCCCAGACATGATATCAAAAAGGGAGATAACTCTGCGGGTATGGTCAGTTGTTCCTTTGCCCGGGATAAAACCATGTTGCCAGGGAGAGACCAGATGCTCTATGACCCTCCCAAGCCGATTAGCCAAGATTTTAGAATATAATTTAGAGTCTGAGTTAATCAAGGAGATTGGTCGGTATGACGATGGATTGTCAACCGGCTTGCCTTTCTTAGCAAATATTATTATATCTGTCTCTTTCCAAGACTCAGGGGGGGCTCCACTATATTGCACTCCCTTAAACAAATCCAAAAGAAAAGGTGTTATCACTGTTCCTAAGATTTTATAAATCTCTAGTGGGATTTTATCGGGTCCTGCGGCTTTCCCCGAGGCCATTTCTAGCAGAGCCAAATGAACTTCCTCTAGAGTAATCTCTTCTTCTAGTTCATCTCTGGAACAGAGCACGGCCCAAAAATACCTACTATCTATGAACTCTCTATTGGGGAGAAAGCTCCTGGGCTTCTACTGAGACAAGTGGAACCAAGTTATTATAAGAAAGTAAGGTTTAAAGTGATTCGCAGCGCATGGAATGTATGGAAGCAAGTTTCTAAATTTATGGTAATCCCAAAAGTTAATAGATATACTCCCCTGTGGCGCTCATCACTATTATCGTCCCAGGTTAATGATGACATGGGGAAGAAATGGGAAAGGTTAGGGGTAAAAACAGTTGGGGATTTTAGCGGTGGGGAGCAAGATTTTCAATTTCCTGTGCTTCAGAAGGTTTTTGACATACCGAGCAACCATTATTTTAAATTTGTTCAGATTAAAAATATCCTTGTTTTAAATACCTCTAAGATCACGCTTGATAAGATTCCACTTTTAGATATTATAACTAGGAAGTCCACCAAAATTAGGAACCTTTATGGCTTACTTCTTGATAAGATTCCAGACGATTTAGAAAAAACAGAATTATCTTGGGCATCGAAGCTGGGAAACCCCGATGTGGATATCTATAAGAGCCTTTCTTTAACAGCCAAAATATTTTTATCCTCGAACCTAAAAGCTCAATTGTACAAAACTATTTTTAAATTATATTTTACACCAGCTAAATTGTACACATGGGGGAAAAGGACAGATGATAAGTGCCCTAGATGTGGGTCAGGACCTGCCACCCTGATTCATATGTCCTATGATTGTGATAAACTAACTTTGTTAAAAAAAGGTTTATCAGGGTACTGGGAGGAAATATTTGGCCGTAGATTAGAACTATCCCCTACTCTGTTGATTCTTGGTTATGATGGCTCAAGGGAATTTAGTGTAGAGGAGGAATACTGTCTCTTTTTGGGGACAGCGGTATATAGGATTTTATTAGCAACTAGATGGAAAGATGCTGAACCACCTACCTTCTACATGTGGCTCGCTAGGCTTCTCGGAATTTATAATTAAGGCTCCCGGTTTTCCGTTTAAACGGATTGTTACAGATAAATACAGACGGAAAAGTATTTTTCTTTTGTCTGTATTTATAACTTATAAACGGGAAAATACTGACAAACTGTGCGCCGCAGCCTCACTCCTGCCCAGGGTTACCTCGCCACGCTCCTCTTACTAATCGACACCACTTAGGCCCCTTTAAGAGAACTGCTAAGGTAGAAGCACAAAGCAGCAGGTGGTGGTAGGTGTTGCATGTTAAAGAGGTGGGGGACGCTGTAAGAAATGCAAGTACTTGACCTTTAAAGCAGCACTGTGTCCATTCTAGCAATGCCTTATAGGCGAGCACGAGGTGTTAATGGGTGCATTAGGAGGCCGGCTCACTGATAGAAATTTAGGCATCATCTGGCGGGGCCTGCTGGGGTCAGCGCTAATAAGGTAGCCTGTGAGTACAATCAGTGGCGGCAAGGCAGAGAGGCCTGTTAGCAGGTAGTGGTGTGCTCGACAGCAGGTGGCAGGCTTTGAGGAATTAAGAAATTAACATACTGCCAGTGTACAAACATTATGGAGACCCCGTTTAAAGAAAACATGAAATTCTTATTTTTTTTTAACTGTTTACATGTGGAAATGAAGCTGCTTCTGTGCAATTAGCTATCTCCATCGAGAGGTGTGGATCGCAGTCTCGTTCCTTTTTTGTTGTTGCCTTTGCAAAAGTAATTTCCTATGCTCTCATGCCTTCTTCATTCCTTTTCTAATCTTCCTCATTAACGCTGCGCTTGCTCTCTGCATCACAAAGGGTTAGAACAGGTTGCAGGTAAGTTTCAGGAGAGATTTTGTACCACAGTGCGTGTTTGATGCCATCACAAAAACAACAATTTCAAACATTGCTAAAACAGAAGCTGTATCCAACATCCCTTCCTCCTAGAACGCGCTGTTTAAGAATACCTGCTTAATCTGCCTCAGATGTCAGTACAATAAATGCACACTTTTAAAAAAAAAATAGAATGTTCTGTTTTCCAGTGTTTTCAATTTTGTTTGGTAACTTTCTAAGTGCGTGCAGTCGTTACAATCTCTCCATAGCCCCTCTCGCATAAATGTGAAAAAATACTAGCTGCAGCAACTTCATTTGCTTGTGACAAAAATAAATGTGGATAAATACAGATAAAATGACCAAAAAATAAATATGGATAAATACAGACGGAAATGGTAAAAAAATAAATACCATAAAACCGGGAGCCCTATTTATAATCAAGAGAGGGCTATCTACGCTAGCAGGGGTAGACTGGCTAGAATTCGGGGGCAGAAGGTTTGGGCACACATCGCCAGTTGGAGCAGAGATGTAAGGGTGGTATAGGTAGGGACTTACAGAGGAGGCCTTTAGTGCTATCAGAGATAGGCTTTAATGAACTGACTCGCTTGTAGATATTTCTAAAAAACCGTGCAAGAGAGATTAGCTGTTTGTTCATAAGATCGAGCTGTTTTAATTTCTGATGAAATGTAAAATCTTAAGACTGCTTTTCCTTTTTTTTTAACCAACTGCCTTTTAATCAATCTAATTAATTTATTTTATGTATAAATTGGTTTTATCATTGATTGTTGTTTCGTATATATGTATTTTCTGGAAATGCTTAATAAAAAAAAAAAAGAAAGTATATAGATGCATAAAGGAGGTAAGTATATGCAGATTAAAGATATTAATAAAGATAGCGGATGAGAAATAGGGTAGTGCATTGGATATGCTTTTTCAGGAGAAAAGTAACAGACACACAGACCCAAGTACATGGAGGTACATAGATGCCCAATGGAAGCAAGTACATGTAGACCAAAGAAGATTTTTTTTCTTCTTTTGTTTTTGTTTTTATAACAACATAATTATTGTACATGTTTATACACAGCAATACACGAAGATAGGCACATATCTATAGTGAAAATCAATGCTTATGTACAGAGGGACAAATACATAGGGTGGGTATTAATGAATGGGAAAATGGGCAGCATTCCTGGCCCTGGTCCCGACCAGTCTCGAACAGGCTCAAACAGGCACTCACCCTTGTCCTCTCCACCCTTAACAGGCTCAAACAGGCACTCACCCTTGTCCTCTCCACCCTTAGCTGAGACGCCCTAAGCCTTGGCCGTTTATAGCCCTAGTAGTCAGGTGACCCCTTCAGCCAATGGGAACCCTAGCCCTAACAATATCCAATCACAGCACTAGCCCTAAAATCTAGAACCAATAGGAGACGAGGACCTTACAGCCAATCTTAGCCCTAGTCCAAGCACCCAATCAGTTTCAAAAACCCTTGATCTCTACGTCCAATAGAGGCCCTAGCCCTAGCAGTAGTCTCAACCCTAGTCCAAGCAACCAATGGCACAGGAAGCCCTAGTCCCTACTTCCAATAGAAAGCCTAACCCTACTCTTAGTCCCACACCTAGTCCAGCAACCAATAACACCAGAAGCCCTAATCGCTACTTCCAGTTAAAGGCCTAACCCTAGCCCTAGTCCCACCCTAGTCCCAACAACCAATAACACAGGAAGCCCTAGTCCCTACTTCCAATAGAAATACTAACCCTAGCCATAGTCCCAACCCTACATTGATTGAATCACAGACCCAGAAACCAATCAGAACCCTCAAATACCCAACCAATGAGGACACTAACCCTAATCCAATAGAAACATCAGATACAACCACCAATCAGTGTACACATGTACCAAACAATATCAGACTATATAGGGTCCCAGCTACCTCAGACAAGGTTTGCTGGCCAGGGAGTTGGAAGCTGCTTCTCTATTCAGAAATCTCCTAGGAGACAGACCGGCTCAATCCACACTTTGGACTTCTGCAGGTCCTCTAACAACACTATTTGTACAGAAGGGGGATGGGAGCACACTGCTTCACCTCCCAGCACAGTTCGCCCCTTTGCATCCTGGTAAATGCAGTTCAATTTAAATGCTTACTTGAAATTTTGCAGAGTGTTTCACCAAAGTTGGTGCAGGTTAGTGCTGTTAATCTCTAGACACATGTGTTTCTGGATTTTATCCTTCATCAGTAGAGAAAAACGAAATTCATCTGGGGTTTGCTGAGAAAGCTGCCTCAATCCTCTCAGGTCTCTGTACCTCTCCCTGGCGCACAGGTGCATCTCCAAGAGCTCGTCAACTCAGTGGCTCAAGGGAGCCTTTTTAAACAGAAGGGGGATGGGAGCACCCTGCTTCACCTCCCAGCACAGTTCGCCCCTTTGCATCCTGGTAAATGCAGTTCAATTTAAATGCTTACTTGAAATTTTGCAGAGTGTTTCACCAAAGTTGGTGCAGGTTAGTGCTGTTAATCTCTAGACACGTGTTTCTGGATTTTATCCTTCATCAGTAGAGAAAAAACGAAATTCATCTGGGGTTTGCTGAGAAAGCTGCCTCAATCCTCTCAGGTCTCTGTACCTCTCCCTGGCGCACAGGTGCATCTCCAAGAGCTCGTCAGCTCAGTGGCTCAAGGGAGCCTTTTTAAACAGAAGGGGGATGGGAGCACACTGCTTCACCTCCCAGCACAGTTCGCCCCTTTGCATCCTGGTAAATGCAGTTCAATTTAAATGCTTACTTGAAATTTTGCAGAGTGTTTCACCAAAGTTGGTCCAGGTTAGTGCTGTTAATCTCTAGACACATGTGTTTCTGGTAAGACTATTGACACTGCAAATACCATAATGCCGTGCTGTGGCCCGGTATTAAGAAGCTAATCAGGTGCACTAAAGACTGCCGTGTTTTCCTGTCAACAGCAAAGCCTAGACAAAGGGCGGGAGCCCGAAATGCGTCGGCTTTAAGCTGAAGATCTGACTGTGTGCAGTTTTTCCGTCCACGAAGCAGCCTTCATTAAAATCCTGAGAGCACGACTTACCTGTGTGTGGCTCCTCTGTAGGGGTAACTCTTTTGCTGCTAAATGTTGAACGGCTGACCCAGCCGTAGAGGAGCACCGCTGCGCAAAGCAGACCCTGGGCGACGCCAACCGGTGTGCGCCCTTGAGGGACAGGCGCTGGGAATGCAGGCGACAATGTGTCTTCGTGAAATGGAGCAACGACACAGCAACCCACTGTGGATTTATTTTGATTTTATCAAGGGAGTGCACAGCAACTTATCAGAGTAAGACTAGTGACACTGCAAATACCATAATGCCGTGCGAACGGCCACGCCCACTGAGGCCCGGTATTAAGAAGCAAATTGTGCCCCCCCACACTGCCCTGGGGACCACCACCTCCCCGGGGCACTAATTATTGAAATGCGGGTGTCAGTTGCGGACCCCCGGCCTCAGGGACCACCACCTCCCCGGGGTTTTAAACTTGTTGGGAGGGGGGACGCACGGCCCCCCTCCTGGAGCCCTCCTTGGCCCTGGGGACCACCACCCCCCAGGGCCGGCTCCAGCAATGTCCTGGGGTGCCTACCCCAGGGACATTGCAGTTTGCAATTGCGGGGCGGGAGCATTGCTCCCGCCCTGCCATTGCAAACTCTGCTAGCTAGTGGAAGCGAGAGCAGGAAACCTGCTCTCGCTTCCACGAAGCAAAGGAGATTGCTTTGGACAAGGGGAGCTGCATATTTGCAGCTCCCCTTGTGCAAAGCAATGCCGGCTCCCGCAGGAGGTGGGGAGCCGGCAGGGACCGCAGGGGCATTGGGGCTCCCCCCGTGGTCCCCAACGTAAGGCCAGGCCCTGGGGGATGGGGTCCCCGGGGCCAGAAGTGGCCCGGGAGGGAGGCCAGTTGGCCCCGTCCCTGTTTTTTTTTTTTTTTTTAAAGGCCGAGCCCCGGGGGATGGGGTCCCCTGGGCCAAAATTGGCCACAGGCGGGGGGGCCATGCAGCCCCCCTCAAAAACTATTAAAAAATGTAGGGCAGGCCTCGGGGGATGGGATCCCCGAGGCCAAGAGAGGCCCAGGTTAAAAAATATTTTTAAAAATATAAATAAATGAGGCACAGTCCCGGGGGATGGGGTCCCCGGAGCCGAAAAAGGCTTTGGGAGGGGGCTGTGTGGCCCCCTTCCGGTTTAAAAAAAAAGGAAAAAAATGGGTCAGGCCCTGGGGAATGGGGTCCCCAGGGCCCACAAAATATTAAAAGAAGGGGGGCCACACAGCCCCCCTTCTAATAATAGAAAAAAAAAACAGAAGCCGGCATCTCGCCGGAGGCCCCGCCCCCTCCCTGCGCCACTATGCAAACGCGCCTCCTGGCGCGTTCTGGATTGGGGGATTAAGTCCCCTTGAATCCTAAGGGTCCTTAGGGGCCAACTAGCCCACCACGTACCTCCAGTAAGCCCCACACAGTGGGATTGCTGAGAGGTGGTCCGAAGCCATGTCCCTTTTTACACCACTCCGCAAACGCGCATCTTGGCGCACTGCTGGTGGGGCGATGAGGTCCTCTTGTGTCCTGAGGACCTCAGGAATGAAGTGGACTTCATCCCCCGAGCAGCAGTGCGCTAGGCGGCGCGTTTGCAGAGTGGTGTAAAAAGGGGGCATGGTCTCGGACCAGTCTCAGCAATCCAGCTGTGTGGGGCTTACTGGAGGTAACAGGAGAGCTAGTTGGCACCCAAGGACACTCAGGAGGAACCACCCCAGCAGCGAAGGGAACTTTAATCCCCATCGAAGAGCGCGCCAGGGAGCGCGTTTGCAGACTGGTGGGCAAAGGGGATATGGCCTGCTATGAGAACTTACCAATGCTGCAGTGTGGGACTTACTGGAGGTAATAGGAGGGGTAGTTGGCCCTCGAGGTTGTTCTTGGGGGCCAACTACCCCTCCTGTTACCTCAAGTAAGTCCCACACAGTGGGATTGCTAAGAGGTCTTCGGAGGCCATGCCCCCCATTCTCCACCACTCTGCAAACGCGCCTCCTGGCACACTACGGGTTGTGGTATGAAGTCCACCTTTCTCCTGAGGGACTTTGGGGGCCAAGAAGCCCTCCTGGTACCTCCTGTAAGTCCTACGCAGCAGAATTCCTGAGTGGTGGTCGGAGGCCCAGCCCCCTTTCTCCACCTCTCTGCAAACGCGACTGCTAGTTAAAGAAGCATTTGCAATGTAATAGGTTTCGCATTTGCGATAATTAGAGCTATTAGCGTTGTAAATGTAAAAGTGTTTCATTAATGTTTCGTGGAGTGGATGTAGGTTGTGTGTAGTGAAATTATGTGGTATGTTGTGCAGTGAAATTATGTGGATAGAAAGTATGTGGTATTTAGTTTATAGGAGTTAAGTAGAGTGGGATTATGTGTTATGGAGAGTAATTGTGTGGTATGATAGTCTGTGTTGTGAAGTGGTAATCTCAGGTTTAGTCTTCCTCATTTCCATAGAAGCTAAACTATAAACTCAATGAGAGAAAAAAGAAGGAACCACTGAGGAGCACTTCTGGACCTATTCAGAGGTATGAGCAGGACCACTGGAATTTTGCGACTGTTTGGCTGCACTGACTTTTGCACAATTATACATTTTCCGCATTTGCCACATAATCCATCATCTGCTGCATAATCTGCAGATTTGAACCACAAAAACCTTGTTTCTAGCTCAAATGGCTCAAACGTTACCAAAAATGCAGCGACAAGTGTTACA
The DNA here is from genome assembly GCA_963921515.1 of Calotriton arnoldi. NCBI lineage: Eukaryota > Metazoa > Chordata > Amphibia > Caudata > Salamandridae > Calotriton > Calotriton arnoldi. The sequence continues at coordinate 122,901 of CAWUFW010007527.1, read as the reverse complement.
GAGTGGTGGAAGGCCCTTTGCCAACCTAGAATGGTCACCTGTTACTTATTGCTAAATGTGGGTATTAAATTGGTACTAATGGTGTGCAAACCACTCTTGCTTCTTTCTGCGCCTCTCTTGCCTCTTTCTGCATTTCTGTTGCTTTTCTGCACCTTTCTTCCTTTTTCTGCACTTCTTTTGCCTCTTTCTGCTCATCTCTTCCACTTTCTGCACCTCTCTTGCCACTTTCTGTACCTCTCTTGCCACTTTCTGTACCCCTCTTACCTCTTTCTGCACCCTTCTTCCCTCTTCCTGCACCTCTTTTGCCTCTTTCTGTACCCCTGTTCCCTCTTTCTGCACCTCTCCTGCCTGTTTCGGCACCTCTCTAGCCTCTTTCTGTACTTCTCTTGCCTCTTCCTGCATTCCTGTTGCTTCTTTCAGCACTTCTCTTGCCTCTTTCTGTACCTCTGTTGCTTCTTTCTGCACTTCTCTTGCTTCTTTCTGCACCTCTATTGCTTCTTTCTGCACCCTTCTTCCCTCTTTGTGCAACTCTCTTGCCTCTTTCTATACCAATCAATCAATCAATCAATAGCTTTATTTCGATAGCAATGTATCATAAAAGCATTGTTCGACAATTATACAATAAATAAAATATGTGGGAGCACAACATTTTGAACATACTATTAAAATATAAAACGTAAAATCGATTGTAATTAAAAACATTGTCTAAAAAATATACATCCACATTTCATCAATTTTGTGTCATGAAACGGACACCGAGCTAAAAGAAATATAAAAAGAGCATTAAAAGGTAGACAGTTCGCCACAATGATGTAATGTAAACAAGGGGAGGTTTGTGATAGCTAATTTTTAACTTTCTCCAGTATCAATCTTGGCCTAGACTTAAATCATCCCACGCAAGGCTTTGTGCCTTATTAGCCATGCACAGCTCAAAAACATGGCGACACCACAAGAAAAAAGGGTGCATGGGTCGGATTTCAAAATGCGTAGAGCAACCCGGTGGCCGCGGGTACCCATGTCTCTGCAAATTGGTTTTAGCCATTTTGATCTTGCATTACTATAAGCTGGACAAGCAAACAGGACATGGGCAACACACTCCAATGGGGCTCCACAGCAGGGGCAACTTTCTGATGTATTCTTAGCAAAGTGCCATTTTGATGTTAAGGCATTAACAGGGAGCGAGCCGTACCTAAACTGGATATCCCTATCCCGTGGGACCTGGATTACATCCAGAAAGGGCTCGAGACTTCTGGTTTGCTTAAAACTAAGAAATTCATCTGTTAATCTCCCCTGTTCGATTTACTAAGCTCCTGATTGTCAATCCAATCCCAATAATGGCGTTTAAGTTCCACCTTACTCGGGGGCTTTTGGTCGTCCCACGATTTTTTAAGCCCAAGTGAGATCATTGTTTTCTTAACATTTAAAATCCACTTGACCCTATGGTCCACATCTAAATTCATCACCTCCGTTAAAGCTGTGGTATAGCTTTCAAGCACTGCGGTGCGCCTTAGGCGAGCCCAAAAAAGCAATGGACGGAGCCTGGCGATGTCTCTGAACGGCCTCCTGCCCATATCATACATTAGGGGAGTTAACGGGGTGTTACGGGGGAGCGTCACCAGGTCCCTCAAAAACTTGTGCTCAGACCTGCTGATTTCATCTACACTCTCAAACCCCCATAACTCGGCTCCGTAGAGAGCGGAACTTACTGCCTTAGCATCATAAACCACAAGAGCCGGGGCAGCTGGCCTACTGAGCGAAGATCGGTGTTCCTTGATTAGCGCACCTGCCACGCGTTTGTGGTTTATGAGCATTTTGGCTATATGAGGCCTCCAAAGCATCTTATCAGAGAGGCGAATGCCAAGATATTCGAAGGTGTTGACTCTTTCCAAGGTGGTGCCATTTAGTGTGAGGTTGTTCCTGAAGGATTTGGTAGGGTTGAAGGCCATAAGCTTAGTCTTTGAGGTATTAATGACCAAGCCCCGGGAGTCACAAAAAGATTGGTACCTATTCATTAACTTTTGTAGCCCAACCGGGGTCTTTGACATCAACAAGGTGTCGTCAGCGAACAGAAGTGTCGGCACTTTGTCGCCCGCCAGGGTTGGATCGTCGGCTGGATCTTCTTGAAGGTTCCTCACCACCCCATTCACATATAAGGAGAACAGGGTGGGAGCCATGACGCAACCCTGGTGGACTCCCTTGCCCACATGAATCCGTTCGGTTAGCTGACCTTGGGCCCCCCATCTTACCTGGGCATAATTTCCCTCATGGAGGCGGATTAGTAGGCTTAAGATTAGGGGTGGAATACCCATGTCTTTGAGGACTTGCCACAGTCTGGTCCTAGGTACCAGGTCGAAGGCAGTCTTTAAATCTATAAAAGCAAGATAAAGACTGCCCCTTCCTACTACCACGACTTTCCAATATATTAGCAGTAGCCTGAATGCCTGATCAATCGTCCCCGTGCAGGCCCTAAAGCCAGCCTGGTATTGGGAAAGAATGTCCTCCTCTTCGCACCACACTTGGATCCTCTGTAAAAGGACTCTGCCTAACACCTTTTGCATTACATCAATCAGGCTTATGAGCCTGTAATTCGCAGGATCTTCCCTATCCCCTTTTTTGTAGATTGGAACCACCACAGCACCTTTCCAGGATTCTGGGACTGGGCAGCCTGCAGCTATAGCATTAAATAATAGCTGACAATAGCGTGACCAACCCCTTGGGTCTGCCAAAAAGAGGTCTCCTGGAAGTCCGTCTGATCCTGGGGCTTTAGCAGGGACTAACTTCCTGATAGCTGCCTCTATTTCTGTCAACAAAAATGGATCACCAGCATTCCCTACTAGAGAGACGTCTATGGGGCCGCATGGCTCCTCCAGACGTCCATCTTCTGTAGTGGAATACAGATTCTCAAAATGGTTATGCCAATCTTGGCCTGTGATGTGATTGGGCAGAGTATCTAATTCCCTGTTGTTGCCCCGGCTGACTAATGACCAGAATAGATTCTTATTTTTCCCAAGACTCGCGTTCTTTATATCCTGCCAATACTGTTCTTCCCACTCAATCTTTGCTTTATACCGGGCGGCCTTGTATTCCCTCCTAGCCGTTTTAATCATAAGGCAGTTTTTGGCCCTAATAGCTAAAGTCAAAGCCTGCCTTTTAAGCTTGCAATATTTAGTGTACCAAGGGTGCTGGGTTTTTTTAAGAGCACCTGATTTGCTATGCTTTCAAGGTGCTTGAAAATAAGAGGACAATTGTTCTATTGTGCAGGAATGGACATTAGAAACTGCTGCTAAATCCATGCCAGCAGCCTGAAGCTCAACTGTATGCATAGACAGGGCCTCGTGAATGGCCACTAAGTTGGAATCTTGCGAGGAGACCTTGTGCCACTTTAGGTACCTTTTACAATTGGACGGAATAACCTCGATACTGAAAGGTAATGCTCGGCTAGACTGAGGGCTAGATGGTGGAACCCACGGATTTGTCATTGTCATGCATAGGGGGGTGTGATCACTATCAGTCGTGGTACCCACAAACATATCAATCGTATTGTCCCACAGTTTCACATCAACTAGAATATAGTCAATGCGTGAGGGGCCGCTGACTCTGTCAAAGGTGTTGGCCCCCTGAGTATCTGAAGGGGTTCTGCCATTAACTGCCCTGAGTCCGAATTCTGACGTGAGCGCGTTAAGCTGGATTGCTAGGTTAGTCCATCTTTTGATAGGTGGTACATTAAGTGGAGGGACAGACCACTTATTATCTACTCTTTCCTGCTCCAACATGTCATCAGAGCATAATGGCTCGAAGGTACAATTAAAATCACCTGCAATCAAGATCTTAGCGCTAGGCGAACAGCCAGATATGGCTTGTTCAAGGAGCATGACAGTAGGCGATGGATTGCCACCCTTGGTCCCTCTAATATAAACATTAAACAAATCTAAAATGTCCCCACCCCTAGGGCCCTTGATGGTAAGTCTCAGAAAATCATAGCTTAAAATTGGATGCATGTCAATTCGACACCCTAGAGCAATGTTTACCCAAACAATCAAGCCTCCTGAAGGAAGCCCTCTTCCCATGGTGGTTGCTGGAATACAGAAACAAACATAGCCAGACTTATGTAAAGGAACCATACTCCAAGTCTCCTGGAAGATACAGATATCAGATCCTTCTATCAGATCATTCCAGTGGGGGAGTAGGAGTTTGTTTTTTAAACCTGCTACGTTCCATGATATGATTTTTAACTTAGAAGGGTTCTGGGCCAGAGCCAAGTTAGCATTTGTCAGTGATGGCTGGCTCAGCTGCATTGGGTGCTCGGGCATCTCAGTGTGATCTAATGATGTACAGGATTCTCTTTCATGGATCCTCTGTGGAGTTTCTAAATGATAACTCAGGCCTTTATCCCCCGAAATGAGCCTTGTTCGTTTTTGAGCGTCGGGGTGGGATAAAAGATTAGGGGGGTTATAACATAGTGCTATTGATGGAATTAGATGGGTCTGTATATGAATAAGGGGCTATCTGTAGTCAGTCCACTGCTTCTAATGATGTCTCACGCTCTAGGGGTCAGTTATCCCTCCCCGGGGGTTGTTCGTGTGCGCCTGAACTGTATAAATGATGTAGGGGGAGGACAAGTTCGATATTCTAAAGCGAGGAGATTCTCTGCCAGATCAACGGTAGAGAGTGTGAGTTCAATATGATCGTATGGTTGAACAGGGGACGAGCATCTTTGAACCCTGATAATGTCCTCGCGTATTACCGAACGGCAGCCCCTAATATGGCAAATCCAGTCTATACCTCTCTTCCCTCTTTTTGCACCCCTCTTGCCTCTTTGTGCACCTCTGTTCCTTCTTTCTGCACTTCTCTTGCCTCTTTCTGCACCCCTCTTGCCTCTTTCTGCAATTCTGTTGGTTCTATTGCACTGCTTCTGCTTCTTTCTGCACCTCTCTTGCCTCTTTCTGCACCCCTCTTGCCTCTCTCTCCACCCCTCTTCCCGCTTTTTGCACCCTTCTTCCCTTTTTTGCATCCCTCTTGCCTCTTTCTGCAGTTCTCTTGCCATTTTCTGCACCTCTCTTGCCTCTTTCTGCAATTCTCTTGCCTCTTTCTGTACCTCTGTTGCTTGTTTCTGCACTTCTCTTGCCTCTTTCTGCACCCTTCGCGCCTCTTTCAGCACCTCTGTTGCTTCTTTCTGCACCCCTCTTGCCTCTTCCTGTACCCCTCTTTCCTCTTTGTGCACCTCTCCCACCTCTTTCTGCACCCCTCTTTCTTCTTTCTACACCTCTGTTGCTCCTTTCAGCAATTCTCTTGTCTCTTTATGTACTTCTCTTGCCTGTTTCTGCACCTCTCTTGCCTCTTTCTGTACCTCTCTTGCCTCTTTCTGCACCTCACTTGCTTCTTTCTGCACCCCTCTTGCCCCTTTCTGTACCCTGTTCCCTCTTACTGCACCTTTCCTGCCTGTTTCTACACCTCTCTTCCTTCTTTCTGCACTCCTCTTGCCTCTTTCTGTATCCCTCTTGCCTCTTTGTGCACCTCTCCCACCTCTTTCTGCACCCCTCTTTCTTCTTTCTACACCTCTGTTGCTTCTTTCAGCAATTCTCTTGCCTCTTTATGCACTTCTCTTGCTTGTTTCTGCACCTCTCTTGCGTCTTTCTGCACCTCTGTTGCCTCTTTCTGCACCTCACTTGCTTCTTTCTGCACCCCCTCTTGCCTCTTTCTGCACCCTTCTTCCCTCTTTCTGCACCTCTCTTGCCTCTTTCTGCATTTCTGTTGCTTTTTCTGCACCTTTCTTCCTTTTTCTGCACTTCTTTTGCCTCTTTCTGCTCATCTCTTCTACTTTCTGCACCATTCTTGCCACTTTCTGCACCTCTGTTGCCTCTTTCTGCACCTCACTTGCTTCTTTCTGTACCCCTCTTGCCTCTTTCTGCACCCTTCTTCCCTCTTCCTGCACCTCTTTTGCCTCTTTCTGTACCCCTGTTCCCTCTTTCTGCACCTCTCCTGCCTGTTTCAGCACCTCTCTTGCCTCTTTCTGCACTTCTCTTGCCTCTTTCTGCACCCCTGTTGCTTCTTTATGCACTTCTCTTGCCTCTTTCTGTACCTCTGTTGCGTCTTTCTGCACTTCTCTTGCTTCTTTCTGCACCTCTGTTGCTTCTTTCTGCACCCTTCTTCCCTCTTTGTGCAACTCTCTTGCCTCTTTCTACACCTCTCTTCCCTCTTTTTGCACCCCTCTTGCCTCTTTCTGCACCCCTCTTGCCTCTTTCTGCACCCCTCTTCCCGCTTTTTGCACCTCTTTTGCCTGTTTCTACAACTTTCTTGCCTCTTTCTACAGTTCTCTTGCCTCCTTCTGCACCTCTGTTGCTTCTTTCTGCACTTCTTTTGCCTCTTTCTGCACCTCTCTTGCTTCTTTCTGCACCCCTGTTGTCTCTTTCTGCACTTGTCTTCCTTCTTTCTGTACCTCTCTTGCTTCTTTCTGCACCTCTATTGCTTCTCTCTGCACCCTTCTTCCCTTTTTTGCATCCCTCTTGCCTCTTTCTGCAGTTCTCTTGCCATTTTCTGCACCTCTCTTGCCTCTTTCTCCAATTCTCTTGCCTCTTTCTGTACCTCTGTTGCTTGTTTCTGCACTTCTCTTGCCTCTTTCTGCACCCTTCATGCCTCTTCAGCACCTCTATTGCTTCTTTCTGCACCCCTCTTGCTTCTTCCTGTACCCCTCTTGCCTCTTTGTGCACCTCTCCCACCTCTTTCTGCACCCCTTTTTCTTCTTTCTACACCTCTGTTGCTTCTTTCAGCAATTCTCTTGCCTCTTTCTGCACTTCTCTTGCTTATTTCTGCACTTCTCTTGCGTATTTCTGCACCCCTCTTGCCTCTTTCTGCACCTCACTTACTTCTTTCTCCACCCCCTCTTGCCTCTTTCTGCACCCCTCTTCCCTCTTTCTGTACCTCCCTTGCCTCTTTCTGCACCCCTGTTCCCTCTTTCTGCACATTTCCTGCTTATTTATGCACCTCTCTTGCCTCTTTCTGTACCTCTGTTGCTTCTTTCTGCACTTCTCTTGCCTCTTTATGCACCCTTCCCTCCTCTTTCAGCACCTCTGTTGCCTCTTTGTGCACCTCTTCTACCTCTTTGTGCACCCCTCTTGCTTCTTTTTGCACCTCTGTTGGTTCTTTCTGCACTGCTCTTGCTTCTTTCTGCACCTCGTTTGGAAATTTCTGCATCCCTCTTGCGTCTTTCTGCACCCCTCTTCCCTATTTCCACACCTTTCTTGCCCGTATCTGCACCTCTCTTGCCTCTTTCGGCACCTCTGTTGCTTCTTTCTGCACTTCTCCTGCCTCTTTCTGCACCGCTCTTGCCTCTTTCAGCACCTCTGTTGCTTCTTTCAGCACTTCTCTTGGTTCCTTCTGCACCCCTCTTGCCTCTTTCTGTACCCCTTTTGCCTCTTTGTGCACCTTTCCTGCCTCATTCTGCACCTCTCTTGCCTTTTTCTGCAGTTCTCTTGCTTCTATCTGCACCTCTTTTGCTTCTTTCTGCACTTTTCTTGCCTCTTTCTGTACCCCTCTTGCCTCTTTCTGCACCTCTGTTGGTTCTTTCTGCACTGGCCTTGCCTCTTTCTGCACCTCTCCTGCTTCTTTCTGCACCCTTCTTCCCTTTTTTGAATCCCTCTTGCCTCTTTCTGCAGTTCTCTTGCCATTTTAAGTACCTCTCTTGCCTCTTTCTGCATCTCACTTGCCTCTTTCGGCACTTCTCTTGCTTCTTTCTACACCTCTGTTGCTTCTTTCAGCAATTCTCTTGCCTCTTTCTGTACTTCTCTTGCCTGTTTCTGCACCTCTCTTGCCTTTTTATGTACCTCTCTTGCCTCTTTCTGCACCTCACTTGCTTCTTTCTGTACCCCTCTTGCCCCTTTCTGCACCCTGTTCCCTCTTTCTGTACCCCCTCTGCCTCTTTCTGCACCCCTGTTCCCTCTTTCTGCACATTTCCTGCCTGTTTATGCACCTCTCTTGCCTCTTTCTGTACCTCTGTTGCTTCTTTCTGCACTTCTCTTGCCTCTTTATGCACCCTTCCCGCCTCTTTCAGCACCATTGTTGCCTCTTTGTGCACCTCTCTTCCTTCTTTTTGCACCTCTGTTGGTTCTTTCTGCACTGCTCTTGCTTCTTTCTGCACCTTGTTTGGAAATTTCTGCATCCCTCTTGCGTCTTTCTGCACCCCTCTTCCCTATTTCCACACCTTTCTTGCCTGTTTCTGCACCTCTCTTGCATCTTTCGGCACCTCTGTTGCTTCTTTCTGCACTTCTCTTGCCTCTTTCTGCACCCCTCTTGCCTCTTTCAGCACCTCTGTTGCTTCTTTCAGCACTTCTCTTGGTTCCTTCTGCACCCCTCTTGCCTCTTTCTGTACCCCTTTTGCCTCTTTCTGCACCTTTCCTGCTTCTTTCTGCACCTCTCTTGCCTTTTTCTGCAGTTCTCTTGCTTCTATCTGCACCTCTTTTGCTTCTTTCAGCACTTTTCTTGCCTCTTTCTGTTCCCCTCTTGCCTCTTTCTGCACCCTTCTTCCCTTTTTTGAATCCCTCTTGCAGTTCTGCACCCCTCTTGCCTCTTCCTGTACCCCTCTTGCCTCTTTGTGCACCTCTCCCACCTCTTTCTGCACCCCTCTTTCTTCTTTCTACACCTCTGTTGCTTCTTTCAGCAATTCTCTTGCCTCTTTCTGTACTTCTCTTGCCTGTTTCTGCACCTCTCTTGCCTTTTTCTGTACCTCTCTTACCTCTTTCTGCACCTCACTTGCTTCTTTCTGCACCCCCCTTGCCCCTTTCTGCACCCTGTTCCCTCTTTCTGCACCTTTCCTGCCTGTTTCTACACCTCTCTTCCTTCTTTCTGTACTCCTCTTGCCTCTTTCTGTACCCCTCTTGCCTCTTTGTGCACCTCTCCCACCTCTTTCTGCACCCCTCTTTCTTCTTTCTACACCTCTGTTGCTTCTTTCAGCAATTCTCTTGCCTCTTTCTGCACTTCTCTTGCTTGTTTCTGCACCTCTCTTGCGTCTTTCTGCACCTCTGTTGCCACTTTCTGCACCTCACTTGCTTCTTTCTGCACCCCCTCTTCCCTCTTTCTGTACCCCTCTTCCCTCTTTCTGCACCTCCCTTGCCTCTTTCTGCACATTTCCTGCCTGTTTATGCACCTCTCTTGCCTCTTTCTGTACCTCTGTTGCTTCTTTCTGCACTTCTCTTGCCTCTTTATGCACCCTTCCCGCCTCTTTCAGCACCTCTGTTGCCTCTTTGTGCACCTCTTCTACCTCGTTTGGAAATTTCTGCATCCCTCTTGCGTCTTTCTGCACCCCTCTTTCCTATTTCCACACCTTTCTTGCCTGTTTCTGCACCTTTCTTGCCTCTTTCGGCACCTCTGTTGCTTCTTTCTGCACTTCTCTTGCCTCTTTCTGTACCCCTCTTGCCTCTTTCAGCACCTCTGTTGCTTCTTTCAGCACTTCTCTTGGTTCCTTCTGCACCCCTCTTGCCTCTTTCTGTTCCCCTTTTGACTCTTTGTGTACCTTTCCTGCTTCTTTCTGCACCTCTCTTGCCTTTTCTGCAGTTCTCTTGCTTCTATCTTGTAGGAGAGTAGGATCTGCCTCTTATGTTGCCCCTACTTTTTTTCCTGATGTTTACACTGGTTTCTGGCTATAGTCTGGCTGGGACCCTACCAATCAGGGCCCCAGCCTCTCTGTTCTCTCTAAACGACTTGGAGTGCACTCTAGGTGCACTAGTGATTGGATACTGTGTGACCTTATGAGTCCCTAGTATATGGTACCTTAGGTACCAAGGGCATAGGTACTTCACAGGCCTACCAGGGGCTGAAGCATGTATTATGCCACCCCAGGGAAGCAGACTAAATCTGACACCACAGGCCTGCTACTGCAGCCTGGGTGAGGAGGTGCTAGCACTCCTCACTGAGATATAGGTTCCCTATATCTCTCCAGCACACATATTTAAACCTATCCGTCACCCCTAAGGCAGGCCCTATCAATCCTGAGGGCAGGGTGCTTAGTTTCTATGTGAGAGCGTGCCTCTGCCTGAGCAGGGACCCTCTGCAGCTCTCAGAGTCCATTCTCTGGGGCTGTTTGTGAATGCGGTCAAACCATATACTCTTAAGTACATTATAACCTCGCGGTTAATGCTAACTTTGGAATGGCTGCATCAAAACATGTTGTGTTTGGTGTCAAACACTTTGGAATCATACCCCCACACCAGTAACTGGTGTGGGAGTATGATCCCACCCTTCTAGAGGGATAGACATGTACCTACTGTGGAAACATGGTAGAATCCTGAAGAGCCCTGGCATCACAAAATGGATGCCACCAGTCACAGACACTGGGCTGCCCTCCTGCTGATGACCGAAACTCGCAGTGGAGGAGGCCCAACAATAGGTATCCTGTCACAGGGGGTGTGACCACCTCCCAGACAGGGTTTAGTGTATTGGGGCTGGGTGGGTGCACTCCTAGAGTGCTTTGAAGTCCTGCACTGGGGGAGTAGGAGGCTCCTCTGTGCATACACCAGTTCAAACCGGCTCAGGGGCTACCTGCTCTGGCGCGAAACTGGACAAAGGGAAGTGGGTGTAGCCACCCACTCCCCTGACCCTCCCATAGGTGGGGTCATAGAGCTAGTCCCTCCCTTCCTTTCAGTATAAGATAGGGAACCCTTAACATTGCAAACTAGCTATCCCTGGACGACGCTCTAAAGAAGAATCTCAGACCTTCGACGTTCCACTACCTCTGGAAGACTGAAGAATCTCCCTTGGAGTCAAGGAGTGACTCCCCTGCTTGGCAGGCACCAAAGACTGCAACGACTGTCACAAACTACGCCGCTCCCGCCGGAGCCCGAAGTCCCTGCAGCCCAGGAAGAGGATTTCCTGACTTCTCCAAGGCCATCATGAGTTCCTAGCAAAGCTGAGGCAAGTGGACCCCACGAGTGACGAGGAACCGCAATACCTGGGTACTGTGCACTACTTTCAAGTGCAACCCCTTCACGACGTTCTATGAACCTGTGCTTTGGGCTACATGTGGTCCCAGCCTCTAGCAGAGATCCCTCCCAAGATCAGAGGCCTACCCCGTCCCGAGTGACCGTGGGACCCTGTTGAGTGAATCCTCCCAAGGCGTCTTTGCAATCCATTGCCAGCCAGCTTGTGGGTCCCCTGAAGACTTTTCTACAAATCCAAAGGGCTCCCCTGGTTGCTCCAGGCCTGCTCTGACTCACCCTTGCTGGGTGAGTCCCACAGACCTTGCTGGTCTGCACCGCTGACTTTTTGTCCTTTCCACAAGACTTGCTGTTACCAAGGCTTGTTGGCTCCAATCAGGTCTCCAACACAACAGTAAGCTGCAGACTTTGTGCGACATGCTGAACCCAGCTCCTGGTTGTCATCGATGCCTCCTGGACCTTGTGGCCAAAGAGTCAAGACACCCGTGAATGACCTGAATCTGTCGATGACGGTGGGCATTCATCTTCCTTGCCCCGGGTCACTGCCAAGTGACTTTGGACACTGTCCCCTCTGCTTTCAGGTCTTCCTTCTTCCGAATCCAGGCTTGGATTACACCGGACACTTCTTCTGTCTTCACAAGCAGCAAGTCTTCATTGGCTCCCATTGAAAACGACGCCGGGACCCGACACCAAAAGACACCTATGCACCCCGCTTCCCTGGACGAGGTAACTCCAGCACTACGGTGCTCCTGTGGGTGTTGGCCCTAGAACTACTTACCCTGTAAGTGACTTGCTTGTAGTTTCTCCCGAAGTGCCCTTAAACTCCTAATTTCTAACCGCGACTTGCCCCATTGAAGTCTACGGCGATCCGCGCCTGTGTTCACACACTGCACGCGTCCCCCGTGGGTCCTTTACTTACCTGCCTTGGGTGGTTTCGTGAGGCCCCAGCGCTTCTGAAGGCCCTAGGCCTTGTCCCTTTGCAAGTCGTTGTTCTTAAGTCTCTTTTTAGTATATGGTCTGGTACGCCCCTAGGGCCCCAGCCATATTTGTGCTCAATTTGTTGTGAAGCGTTGATTTGTGCATATGTTCCTGACTTCTAATCTCATAAAGGGATTAGTAGAGAGTTGTTCAGTAATAAATACATATATATTTGATATATATACCTGTTTGGTGTCTTTTCATTTGGTGATTCAGGAGATTGTGTGGTAAAACAAGCTGCTTTACATTCCTCCAAGACTTAGCCTGAAGGCTGCTCTCCACAGCTACCACTAGGATAGCTTTCTGTAAAGTTTGTCTTAAACCTATCTACCATAAGAGTCGAATTGCACTGGTGCAAGGTGTCCACTTTAACTAGTGGACAGCATATACCAGGCCAACTTCTCACATTGGTGGCAGCGTGTGGGATTCCAGCTTGCTATTGTTTTACCAGAAAATCTCTATTTGAATTACTAACTGAAAACCACTATAGGTACTCAAGGTACATATAAAGTCAAGCTTAGTATCAATAAGTTCTACTGAACTTAGAGCTGTGTGCCAAGGGATAGCACACCCTTTCTACAGCTCAAGCTAGTATCAGTAGGCCACAAACTAGTGTAGGTAGTACAACACTGCACAACACTAGAATGTCCTTAAGGGTTGGACCCAGTGGATCCACTCAGCCTCAGTATAAGGACATGACTTTCTTTGACTTGAAAGCCATGTGTGCTGCAAGGCACCTGAAGCTAGGACAGAGTCCCTACACACTACACCTGATAGATCTGCTGACAGCAGATGATCTCAGATTAGCTCTAGGAGCTAATGGGTCTGAATCAGTGAGTGGGTCAATTACAGTATCTGGGTCAGATGATGAACATCAGGATGACCAAGACTCTGTGGTTGAAGGGCCAGGTCCCAAGGGGCCTGAACAGGACAGAGGAATTCTCCCTAAGAGAACTGACAGAGTGGAGTAGAGGCCTAGGTCCCTTTCTAGGGAATCTGACCACTCCTATCACTCTCGCAGAGAATCTGTCCACCAGAGGAACTCCTACTTCCCAAGAAGAGAGACCTCCTCTGACAGAATGTACAAACTGCTGCAGTATGAGGAAGCAAGATTTGCCCTCAAAACCAAGCAGTTGGCATTAGATAGAGAAGCCCTTGAGCTCCAGAGAGCTTCTAGAAGTGAGGGGTTAGAACCCCCTGGTGGCAGCAACTGTGTCCCTAGAAGCAGAGAATATATTCCAGACCATAGGAATCTGAGCAAGGTTGTTCCGCCCTACCAGAGTGGGGATGATATCCATAAGTGGATAACTGCTATGGAAAGGGCCTGTAGAGTACAACAGGTCCCCCAAAAGTAGTGGGCAGCAATCTTGTGGCTCTCCTTTTCAGATAAAGGTAGATACAAGCTCCTCACTGTTAGAGAAGAGGATGCTGATGACTATGAAGTCCTGAAGAGTGCACTGATAGATGGGTTTGGCTTAACCACTGAGCAGTACAGGTTGAAGTGCAGAGACACCCAGAAGGCACAGACTCCGGACTGGACTGACTTTGTAGATTGTGCAACCAAGGCTCTGGAGGGTTGGCTGGTTGGCAGTAGGGTTACTGATTTCAAGGGATTGTATAATCTAATGATGAGAGAACAGATCCTTAATAATTGCCAGAACCAGTTGTTGCATCAATACCTGGTGGACTCAGATCTGACCTCTCCCCAAGAATTGGGAAAGAAGGCAGACAAGTGGGTCAGAACCAGGGTGAGGCAGAAAACCCAGAACCAAGGGGGTGACACAAAGAAGCAGGATTCTAAGGGCTCTGAGAAAAGTGGGGATAAGTCAAAAGACCAGAAGTCTTCACAAGGGCCCCAAAAATCTGCATCTGGTGGGGAGTCACAATCCAACAAGGGAAAAGGCCAAAAGAAGCCCTGGTGCAAATTCTGTAAACAGAAAGGGCACTGGACTTCTGATTGTAACAAGTCCAAAGACCAAACCACCACCACTCCTGCCCCTAAGGCAACTGTTCCCCCTAGTTCAGCTACTGGTGGAGGTGGTACTAAGAATAAGGGTGTAGTAGGGTTGACCCTGGGTTCTGAAGTGGACTCTGGCCTAGTCAGAGTACCCACTCAGGCATTGCTGATTTGTGATGGAGACATTGACATGTCCTTCCTGGTGAGCCCCAGTAATCTGGGTAAATACAAACAGCAGCCTGTAATAAATGGCAAACAGGCTTTGGCATTTAGGGACACAGGTGCTAGTGTCACCATGGTGGCAGAGGATCTTGTGGGCCCTGGACAGATCATCCTGGGCAAAATGTACCAGGTGACCAATGCAAGCAATGTCAGGAATAACCATAGTCTGGCAGTTGTGAATTTCTCCTGGGGAGGGGTAACTGGCCTCAAGAAGGTTGTAGTCAGTGCAGACCTCCCTGTAGAATGTCTATTGGGCAATGATCTAGAAACTTCAGCCTGGTCTGAAGTAGAGTTATGGACTCATGCTGAGATGTTGGGCATCCCTGCAGAGGTATTTGCTGTGACCAGGTCACAGGCCAAAATGCATAACACTGAACCAGCTCTGGATCCTGGAACCATGGACCAGATGCTTCCCAAGAAGAGGAGCAGTAGGGGTAAGGCAGTGCCTTCCCCTCTGTCTCAGATCACAGATTCACCTCTTGAGGGAGGAGGAGCAGATCCTGAAGAAGGAACTGCCCCAGAGGGACTTGAGCCTGATCAGGTTGAGTTCTTGGGGGCAGGGGGCCCTTCTAGGGAAGATCTGAGTAAGGAGCAACAGTGCTGCCCCTCTCTTGAACCCCTCAGACAGCAGGCTGCTGCTGAGGCTGCTGGGAGTGCTAGTGGGTCTCATAAAGTTTATTGGGATGAGGGACTCCTATATTCTGAGGGTAGAGATCCAACCCCTGTAGCCACCAGGAGGTTGGTAATACCTCAGAAGTTTAGGGGGTTCCTCTTGACCCTAGCACATGATATCCCTTTGGCAGGTCACTTGGGCCAAAACAAGACCTGGGACAGGCTTGTTCCACATTTTCATTGGCCACATATGTCAGAAGACACAAAGGAGTTTTGTCGCTCCTGTGTCACATGCCAATCCAGTGGCAAGGCAGGTGGCACAACAAAGGCCCCCTGATACCACTACCTGTGGTGGGGGTACCCTTTGAAAGGGTAGGGATTGACATTGTTGGTCCCCTTGACCCTCAAACTGCATCTGGGCACAGATTTATCCTGGTGGTAGTGGATCATGCCACCAGGTACCCAGAGGCAATTCCCCTGAGGACCACCACAGCCCCTGTGGTGGCAAGAGCCCTCATTGGAGTTTTCTCCAGACTGGGTTTCCCAGAGGAGGTCATCTCTGACAGAGGTACAAACTTCATGTCAGGATATTTGAAAGCAATGTGGAAGGAGTGTCGTGTAACTTATAAGTTCACCACCCCCTATCACCCACAATGCAATGGGTTGGTTGAACGCTTCAACAAAACCCTTAAGGGAATGATTAAAGGACTCCCAGAGAAGCTTAGGCGGAAATGGGACCTTCTTCTTCCCTGCCTGTTGTTTGCATACAGAGAGGTTCCCCAGAAGGGGGTTGGTTACAGCCCATTTGAGCTTCTGTTTGGGCATCCTGTAAGAGGTCCATTATGTTTGGTAAAAGAGGGCTGGGAGTTACCTCTCAAACCCCCAAACAGGATGTGATGGACTATGTACTTGGTCTCCGCTCCAGGATGGCCGAATACATGAAGAAGGCAACCAAAAACCTGGAGGCCAGCCAAGAATTACAAAAAGCTTGGCATGACCAAAGGCTGTGCTGACTGTGTACCAGCCAGGACAGAAAGTGTGGGTGTTGGAGCCTGTGGCCCCAGCAGCCCTCCAAGACAAATGGAGTGGCCCCCATACAATAGTTGAGCAAAAGGGAGAAGTCACATATCTGGTGAATCTTGGATCTCCCAGGAGCCCCCTGAGGGTGCTCCATGTCAACAGATTGAAACCATATGTTGACAGGGCTGACATGGGCTTGCTCATGGCAACTGATGAGGAACAGGAGGGGGAGAGTGACCCTCTCCCTGACCTGCTCTCACAGAACCCTGATGATGGGTCAGTCAATGGTGTTGCTTTGGCAAGCAGCCTCACTGACCATCAGCAAACTGAGTGCAGACAAGTTCTGCAGCAGTACAGACATATGTTTAGCCTGACCCCTAGTCAGACTACCTGGTGCACCCATGAGGTGGACACTGGGGACAGTCTGCCTGTCAAGAGTAAAATCTACAGGCAACCTGACCATGTCAGGGACTGTATCATGACTGAAGTCCAGAAGATGTTGGAGTTAGGTGTGATTGAGCCTTCAGATAGCCCCTGGGCTAGCCCAGTAGTCTTAGTACCCAAGCCTCATACCCAGGGTGGTAAGAAAGAAATGAGGTTTTGTGTAGACTACAGAGGCCTCAATGCAGTCACCAGGACTGATGCCTATCCCATACCAAGGGCAGATGAGCTGATTGATACTTTGGCCTCAGCCAAGTATCTGAGTACATTTGACCTAACAGCTGGCTACTGGCAGATCAGGTTAGCTGATGGTGCAAAAGCCAAAGCAGCATTTTCGATCCCTAGTGGGCACTACCACTTTGTGGTGATGCCCTTTGGATTGAAAAATGCACCTGCGACTTTTCAGAGGTTGGTGAACAAAGTTCTGGCAGGGATGGAAACTTATTGCTTAGCTTATCTAGATGATATTGCTGTCTTTAGTTCCTCCTGGCAGGATCACCTGGTCCACCTCAGAAATGTTTTGGAGGCTCTGCAGAAAGCGGGCCTCACTATCAAGGCCACTAAGTGCCAGATAGGGCAGAGTCAGGTTGTGTACCTGGGCCACCTTGTGGGTGGGGGCCAGGTTCAGCCTTTACAGAGCAAAATCCAAACCAAAATAGAATGGGTTGCTCCAACCACCCAGACACAGGTGAGAGCCTTCTTAGGCCTGACTGGGTACTATAGGAGGTTTGTGAAGGGATATGGATCTATAGTGACCCCCTTGAATGATCTGACCTCAAAGAAAATGCCAAAAAAGGTTCAGTGGACAGCTAGCTGTCAGAAGGCATTTGAAGACCTAAAGCAGGCCATGTGCACTGCCCCCATCTTACAGAGTCCAGACTACACCAAAAAGTTCATTGTCCAAACAGATGCTTCTGAGCTGGGTGTGGGAGCTGTACTGTCTCAACTGAATGATGAAGGTCAAGACCAGCCAGTAGCTTTTATTAGTAGGAGGCTGACCCCTAGAGAGAAACGTTGGTCAGCTATAGAGAGGGAGGCCTTTGCTATGGTGTGGGCCCTGAAGAAGCTGAGGCCATACTTGTTTGGCACTCACTTCATAGTTCAGACTGACCACAAGCCCCTCCTTTGGCTTAAACAGATGAAAGGTGAAAACCCAAAACTTTTAAGGTGGTCCATTTCCCTACAGGGGATGGACTATACCGTGGAACATAGACCTGGGACCCAACATGCCAATGCAGATGGACTCTCAAGGTATTTCCACTTAGAACACGAAGACTCAACTGGTCAAGGTTAGTTTAGTGTCCCTGCGTTTGGGGGGGGTTGTGTAGGAGAGTAGGATCTGCCTCTTATGTTGCCCCCACTTTTTTTCCTGATGTTTACACTGGTTTCTGGCTATAGTCTGGCTGGGACCCTGCCAATCAGGGCCCCAGCCTCTCTGTTCTCTCTAAACGACTTGGAGTGCACTCTAGGTGCACTAGTGATTGGATACTGTGGGACCTTATGAGTCCCTAGTATATGGTACCTTAGGTACCAAGGGCATAGGTACTTCACAGGCCTACCAGGGGCTGAAGCATGTATTATGCCACCCCTGGGAAGCAGACTAAATCTGACACCACAGGCCTGCTACTGCAGCCTGGGTGAGGAAGTGCTAGCACTCCTCACTGAGATATAGGTTCCCTATATCTCTCCTGCACACACATTTAAACCTATCCGTCACCCCTAAGGCAGGCCCTATCAATCCTGAGGGCAGGGTGCTTAGTTTCTATGTGAGAGGGTGCCTCTGCCTGAGCAGGGCCCCTCTGCAGCTCTCAGTGTCCATTCTCTGGGGCTGTTTGTGAATGCGGTCAAACCATATACTCTTAAGTGCATTATAACCTCGCGGTTAATGCTAACTTTGGAATGGCTGCATCAAAACATGTCGTGTTTGGTGTCAAACACTTTGGAATCATACCCCCACACCAGTAACTGGTGTGGAGTATGATCCCACCCTTCTAGAGGGATAGACATGTACCTACTGTGGAAACGCGGTAGAATCCTGAAGAGCCCTGGCATCACAAAATGGATGCCACCAGTCACAGACACTGGGCTGCCCTCCTGCTGATGACCGAAACTCGCAGTGGAGGAGGCCCAACAATAGGTATCCTGTCACAGGGGGGTGTGACCACCTCCCAGACAGGGTTTAGTGTATTGGGGCTGGGTGGGTGCACTCCTAGAGTGCTTTGAAGTCCTGCACCGGGGGAGCAGGAGGCTCCTCTGTGCATACACCAGTTCAAACCGGCTCAGGGTCTACCTGCCCCTGCTCTGGCGTGAAACTGGACAAAGGGAAGTGGGTGTAGCCACCCACTCCCCTGACCCTCCCATAGGTGGGGTCATAGAGCTAGTCCCTCCCTTCCTTACAGTATAAGATAGGGAACCCTTAACATTGCAAACTAGATATCCCTGGATGACGCTCTAAAGAAGAATCCCGGACCTTCGATGTTCCACTACCTCTGGAAGACTGAAGAATCTCCCTTGGAGTCAAGGAGTGACTCCCCTGCTTGGCAGGCACCAAGGACTGCAACGACGGTCGCAAACTACGCCGCTCCCGCCGGAGCCCGAAGTCCCTGCAGCCCAGGAAGAGGATTTCCTGACTTCTCCAAGGCCATCGTGAGTCCCCAGTGAAGCTGAAGCAAGTGGACCCCACGAGTGATGAGGAACTGCAATCCCTGGGTACTGTGCACTACTTTCGAGTGCAACCCCTTCACGATGTTCTACGAACCTGTGCTTTGGCCACGTGTGGTCCCAACCTCTAGCAGAGATCCCTCCCAAGATCAGAGGCCTACCCCATCCCGAGTGACCATGGGCCCCTGTTGAGTGAATCCTCCCGAGGCGTCTTTGCGATCCATTGCCAGCCGACTTGTGGGTCCCATGAAGACTTTTCTACAAATCCAAAGAGCTCCCCTGGTTGCTCCAGGCCTGCCCTGACTTACCCTCGCTGGGTGAGTCCCACAGACCTTGCTGGTCTGCACCGCTGACTTTTTGTCCTTTCCACAAGACTTGCTGTTACCAAGGCTTGTTGGCTCCAATCGGGTTGCCGACACTACAGTAAGCTGCAGACTTCATGGTACACGCTGAATCCAGCTCCTGGTTGTCATCGACGCCTCCTGGACCTCGTGGCCGAAGATTCAAGACACCTGTGAACGACCTGAATCTGTCGACGACGGTGGGCATTCATCTTCCTTGCCCTGGGTCACTGCCAAGTGACTTTGAACACTGTCCCCTCTGCTTTCAGGTCTTCCTTCTTCCGAATCCAGGCTTGGATTCCACCGGACACTTCTTCTGTCTTCACAAGCAGCAAGTCTTCATTGGCTCCCATTGAAAACGACGCCGCGACCCGACACCAAAAGACACCTATGCACCCGGCTTCCCTGGGCGAGGTAACTCCAGCACTACGGTGCTCCTGTGGGTGTTGGCCCTAGAACTACTTACCCTGTAAGTGACTTGCTTGTAGTTTCTCCCGAAGTGCCCTTAAACTCCTAATTTCTAACCGCGACTTGCCCCATTGAAGTCTACGGCGATCCGCGCCTGTGTTCACACACTGCACGCGTCCCCCATGGGTCCTTTACTTACCTGCCTTGGGTGGTTTCGTGAGGCCCCAGCGCTTCTGAAGGACCTAGGCCTTGTCCCTTTGCAAGTCATTGTTCTTAAGTCTCTTTTTTAGTATATGGTCTGGTACGCCCCTAGGGCCCGAGCCATATTTGTGCTTAATTTGTTGTGAAGCGTTGATTTGTGCATATGTTCCTGACTTCTAATCTCATAAAGGGATTAGTAGAGAGTTGTTTAGTAATAAATACATATATATTTGATATATATACCTGTGTGGTGTCTTTTCATTTGGTGATTCAGGAGATTGTGTGGTAAAACAAGCTGCTTTACATTCCTCCAAGACTTAGCCTGAAGGCTGCTCTCCACAGCTACCACTAGGATAGCTTTCTGTAAATGTTGTCTTAAACCTATCTACCATAAGAGTCGAATTGTACTGGTGCAAGGTGTCCACTTTAACTAGTGGACAGCATATACCAGGCCAACTTCTCACATTTCTGTACTCCTCTTGCCTCTTTGTGCACCTCTCCCACCTCTTTGTGCACCCCTCTTTCTTCTTTCTACACCTCTGTTGCTTCTTTCAGCAATTCTCTTGCCTCTTTCTGCACTTCTCTTGCTTGTTTCTGCACCTCTCTTGCGTCTTTCTGCACCTCTGTTGCCTCTTTCTGCACCTCACTTGCTTCTTTCTACACCCCCTCTTGCCTCTTTCTGTACCCCTCTTCCCTCTTTCTGCACCTCCCTTGCCTCTTTCTGCACATTTCCTGCCTGTTTATGCACCTCTCTTGCCTCTTTCTGTACCTCTGTTGCTTCTTTCTGCACTTCTCTTGCCTCTTTATGCACCCTTCACGCCTCTTTCAGCACCTCTATTGCCTCTTTGTGCACCTCTTCTACCTCGTTTGGAAGTTTCTGCATCCCTCTTGCGTCTTTCTGCACCCCTCTTCCCTATTTCCACACCTTTCTTGCCTGTTTCTGCACCTCACTTGCCTCTTTCGGCACCTCTGTTGCTTCTTTCTGCATTTCTCTTGCCTCTTTCTGCACCCCTCTTGCCTCTTTCAGCACCTCTGTTGCTTCTTTCAGCACTTCTCTTGGTTCCTTCTGCACCCCTCTTGCCTCTTTCTGTACCCCTTTTGCCTCTTTGATTACCTTTCCTGCTTCTTTCTGCACCTCTCTTGCCTTTTTCTGCAGTTCTCTTGCTTCTATCTGCACCTCTTTTGCTTCTTTCAGCACTTTTCTTGCCTCTTCCTGTCCCCCTCTTGCCTCTTTCTGCACCTCTGTTGGTTCTTTCTGCATTGGCCTTGCCTCTTTCTGCACCTCTCTTGCTTCTTTCTGCACCCTTCTTCCCTTTTTTGAATCCCTCTTGCCTCTTTTTGCAGTTTTCTTGCCATTTACTGTGCCTCTCTTGCCTCTTTCTGCATCTCACTTGCCTCTTTCTGTACTTCTCTTGCTTCTTTCTACACCTCTGTTGCTTCTTTCAGCAATTCTCTTGCCTCTTTCTGTACTTCTCTTGCCTGTTTCTGCACCTCTCTTGCCTTTTTCTGTACCTCTCTTGCCTCTTTCTGCACCTCACTTGCTTCTTTCTGCACCCCTCTTGTCCCTTTCTGCACCCTGTTCCCTCTTTCTGCACCTTTCCTGCCTGTTTCTACACCTCTCTTGCTTCTTACTGCACCCCTGTTGTCTCTTTCTGCACTTGTCTTCTCTCTTTCTGCACCTCTCTTGCTTCTTTCTGTTATTCTCTTGCTTCTTTCTGCACCCCTGTTGCTTCTTTCTGCACCCTTCTTCCCTTCTTGCATCCCTCTTACCTCTTTCTGCAGTTCTCTTGCCATTTTATGCACCTCTCTTGCCTCTTTCTGCACTTCTCTTGCTTCTTTCTACACCTCTGTTGCTTCTTTCAGCAATTCTCTTGCCTCTTTCTGCACTTCTCTTGCGTGTTTCTGCACCTCTCTTGTGTCTTTCTGCACCTCTGTTGCCTCTTTCTGCACCTCACTTGCTTCTTTCTGTATCCCTCTTGCCTCTTTCTGCACCCCTCTTGCCTCTTTCTGCACATCTGTTGCTTCTTTCCGCACTTCTCTTGCTTCTACCTTTTTGTACAAACATTTACAGAGTATGCTGTTTGAAACACAGGTATTCAAGTATTTGTATGTTTATTTTTATGTAACGTGTCACTACGTAAAAGCAGAGACACACGCATGCTTACCTTCACAAACTTGGTCAGACTTACAACAGTGATATGCTTAGGATTGCTGTTTCTATATTTGGTAGGCCTAACATTCTGAGCAGTCGATGAATATTGAACCTTCAAGAGAAAAGTGAGGTTTAAGACATCTTGGGAGACGGATTAGTGATTAGGCTACTTTGTATGAGTGTGTTGTAAGGTATAGTCAAAGTAGGGCTCTTTCTGTACCTCTGTTGGTTCTTTCTGCACATCTCTTGCTTCTTTCTGCACCTTTCTTCCTGTTTCTGGACTTCTGTTGCCTCTTTCTGCATTTCTCTTGCTTCTTTCTGCACCTTTCTTCCTCTTTCTGCACCTCTCTTGCCTCTTTCTGCACTTCTCTTGCTTCTTTCTGCGCCTTTCTTCCTCTTTCTGCACATGTCCTAACTATGTAGGCATAGTTAGAAATTAGCATTTAAAAAACCTTAGAAATTCACTGAAAAAACCAGAGGTTTCAAGGAAGTTATAGTTAGGGATTAGCATTTAAAAACCTTAGAAATTAATTGAAAAAAACACGGGTTTCAGGGACGTTATAGTTAGAAATTTTCATTTAAAAAACCTTTGAAATTCACTGAAAAAACTGTAGGTTTCAGGGAAGTTAAAGTTAGCAATTACATTTAAAAAACCTTAGAAATTCACTGAAAGAACCTTAGGTTTCAGGGATGTTATAGTTAGAAATTAGCATTTAAAAAACCTTTGAAATTCACTGAAAAAACTACAGGTTTCAGGGACGTTATAGTTAGTTGGACATTTCACTCGTACAAAACCAGAGAAATTCGGCCACATGTTGCAGGGATGTTTAGGGGGGCATCTTAGGTGCCCCCCAGGGCCCATAGCGGAGGGCCAGGGGTCAAGGGGGACCTGTAGGGGCCCCCAAAGTCACTTTCCTCCTGCCTTTTCATGGCGGGTTAACTCCCATGAAAGGGCTGGCGGAAAGGGACATCCTAATCCCTTGGCAATGCCCAACGCCCCATTGTAGGGAATAGGAGTCCAACCGCCGCACTGACAAGATCCTTGATCCTGTCGGACGCAGCAGTCTTACCCCCCGCCAGCATATCCGACCGCCTGCATCCTAATGCGGTGGTCGGATCCAAAGGGCTGGATGGCAGTGGGACCACCACTGACGGCCTGATGGTGGCAGTCTCACCGCCATCGCAATTAGGCCCAAAGTTTGAAATTACTTAGGGGCCCATTACGATGCCGGACGGAAAAGCCTTCCATCCCCCATGGTGCCGTAAAAATCCCTCCCGCATGACCTGAGGCATTTCCGTCGGCCAAATTATGATGCAAAAGTGCGCAAAATCACACCGCGGTGGACAGATGTCACAAAAGAGAAAAGCTGCAAATCCGACCACGACGGACGGAGAAAGCTGTTCAACGGCTTGAAAAGGCTGCTAGTGCCGCGGCATGACCGCACGGCTAATTACGATGAGAATGCGGAGCTGGCGGAGCTGGCGGACCAAGCACTGCGTCCGACCACCGTGCACGCACATAGGCAAAATGAATGGCGGACGGAACCAACCCCACAACAACGCCCGAAGTGTGCCTGTACTCCCTGCTGCCCTCAATCACAACACACACGCCACAATGATACACCCCAACTTGCCCCTGGTAAGGAAAGCCATGTGCAGCATGGAAGAGACATCTGGAGGTCACCAAACATGTGGACACAACCACATACCACAGTATAAAACCAACCCCTTCCGGGACCAACATCCTTTGCACACCACAAGCCGAGACAGAGAGACAGGACACACCTCACACACTTCACATATCTCCACCACTACCTTGCACCCTGCACCCCTCATTCAATTGCACCATGCCCCCCAAGACAATGCCCAAATCCACCGACTCAAAGTTGAGAGTGACGGTAGACGAGACAATCAGGGTAGAACCACATTTGTCTGGGCACCTGGTCCAACACACCCTACTTGCGCGCAAGACTCAGATGTGTGCAAGGATCCACAGCAAAGTCAATGCCGCAGGGACCACCCTACGCACTGTGCGTGACATCAGGAAGCGGTGGGGTGACCTCAAGGGCCGGGTCAAGCAGCGGCTACAGGGAGGGGTGAGTCACACCACGGCGAATTTTTAGACACCTCTGAGCATGCAGCAGGTTCCCCCCCCGGCCAAACGGCAGAGGGGGCGTCCAAAATGACCCCATCAGGATCACGTGGCACAGCACCGTGCCGTACCAGTACTTGGAGCAACCGCTGATGTCACCACTGTAACACCGAGCATTGACTGTCGTTGTAAATACCAAACCACATTGCCACAAGGATGGGAGTGTTCGCTTGGACTTTGGAACTCTACCATTGTGTGTCCTACCCTAACTATCCATGTACCATCACCTCTTACTTCACCCCTCACCTGCCACACATCGCAAAATAAACACACTGACAACAGTATGCCTTCGTGTCAAGAGCATTCTCATCACAGTAAGTGGCATGTTGACTCACATTGCAATGTATCCGAATATGTAAAAGCGAAAACCCATTGAGAGAGTGGAGGTACCTGGAAAGACACAAGGAAACAACAGTGCATTGCCATATTATGCAATAACCGCAAAGAAAAGCACACCACGAGGCAACACTGTACAATATGCATTACAGACAACACCGGCAAACACCATCAACATGGACAGCAGGGGCACTGGAGCACATGACTGCACCTCCCAACACAGTCTTGCCCTTAGCATCCTGGTGAATGCAGTCCAGTTGAAAAGCTTACTTCTGTTACCGTTGTTGTGTGTCACCTAGGTTGGTGCAGGTCAGTGCTGTGAATCTCTAGACACATGTGTGTCGCGTTATCCTCCCACATCAGTAGGGGTAAGATACATTGTGATCGGTGTCTGCTGAGGAAGCTGACAGATTCTACTCGGGTCTCTGTACCTCTCCCTGCCCAACTCAGGCGAAACACCTCAGTCATGACAAGTAAGCATCATGACTGAACTGCATATACCAGAATGCCAAGGGGTGAACTGTGCTGGGAGTGAAGCAGTGTGCTCCCATCCCCCTAATAACATCATCATGGACATGACGGAAGTTGTCACAGATCACACAGCGCAGAACAATGAAATCCTTAGCAGTGTGACCACAAGAGCCAGCATCACAACACATCCTGTCATGTGGATGATGGTGACATTGTCGCATTCACACACTCAAGTACTGTTGCACAGGGATTTTCAAGTGACATGTACGGTCTATGCATTTTTACCCATATGTACACCAGTCCCTGACAACATACCCACGCTAAACCTGTTTTACAAACGAAGTTATCTTCTCCTGAATGGGTGGGCACAAGTGCTGCGGTCACAGGGCAGGCATCGCGTATATAGGAACTGTTGCACGCCATGTTCCTTGCTGTAGCAATGTCCTCCTCACTCCCCCATATGTGATTGTGGATATACATTTGGGGCCTCACATTCCCACAGCAAAAGCGGACTTCAATAAGTGTGCAGGCACAATGGGCTTCTGTTTCAACAAGTAGTCGCTCCCACATCAGCCCTGAGACCTTCGAATTCCAGGTGCCTTGACCGTCCCGCGCGATTCAGTCACTGCTGAACACGGCACTCCCACTTTTTTCCGGGGGACTGACACAAGAATCATCGAAAGCCTCTGATACTGAAGGCCGTTGCACACTTTTTTTTAAACATGTGGGCTCTGGCCTTGTCCCTTCGTTTCATGCGATTTCTGGAGTTCTACCGGGTGTCATTCCTCCAATTTCCCGAATGCATTTAGCGGTTTGATATCACTACTCGTGGCTCTACAACTGAGCGCTGGTTCTAAGAGTGCTCTCACGCCATATCTGCCCGTCCTGTGGTCCAGTCGAACCCCGGTCAGTTGCAACTGTACCATGACCGCATGCAGCTCCTCTTTGGATGTGTCCCATTAGCTGTGCTACGCATCAGTTATAGGCTAACCTTCCGCTATGCCTATTTCACCTGCGTGCAGCCTGTGTTCTACTGCCGAAGATGCCCCTTTCGACTGGGCCATGGATGTCTGCCTTTTCAACACATCCCTTGCTGCCCTGGATCATGAGCTGTGGGTAAGTCCTTGTTTGATCCATGATCACTACTGCTCCGGTGATACACGTTTGTGGGATGCCTTCCAATGTGTCAGATAGGCTGACAGCTGCGCCTGTGCGTTTGCGGAAAGGCTCCTGTGCCATGCCTACATCGAACCTCTCCCCGGGTGCCATGGGATGCTCCTTTCATCCTCGTGGTGCAAGGAGCACATCTGTTCCTTCATACTGCTGGATTGGATAGCGGTACTTTTTGCTGGAGATGATTTGGATCGTCATTTGGAACTGATTGCCTTCGAGGCTACCTGTGCCTTCTTGGATTCATAACTACATAACAGCAACAGGAACTGTTGGTGACCAATTCAATGTCCTTGTAACTTTTTCACGTCTACTAACAGGAATTGTCATTCAGCTCTCTGACTTTTGCCCTATCTGTATTTGTTTGACTCTGCTGACCTCTGCGGTCTGTTTTGCTTGGTACCACAGACCTGAGCAACGGGGAGGCTGTCATCTGACCGTCATGGACATTGTCGACTGGCATGAGCCCGGCTTCCATCATGCAGCTGTAGCGCACGAAATTTACATGGCGTAGTCATTTTGCAAGTACATTAGTATTTGTCTGTCACATGAGAAGTGTCTGCAGAGCTTGTTTTCTGCGCGGTCCAGGAGCTCTGCCTGTACATTCTGTCCGTGGTCGGAGGGGATTGTTCGTTGTCATTCTGTTCTGGTCAGGCCCTAGCACCCCCACTCAACAAGGTGTCACTGCTGCTAGAGGACACGGGTGCCTTTTAGATGTCATGGGGAGGTGGGCTAGTTGCCCCACACTTTGAGAGTGATCCATCCAGTGATGTGAGCGACACAGCACATGGGATGTACATTTCACCATGTACTGGCTGAGCAATGGGTCTGCTGGCAAAGCCCATAGACCTGGGACATCTCATTCAACTCCTCCCAGCAAGGGGTGGAGGGATATGCTCGTGGGTCTTCGTCCAGAGGGATTATTGATATGACATCTTGCTTCATGTGTTATGGATGTGTCACTATGGAAACTGCATATGTACTCATGCATTCTCAACTTCTTGTGGCACGTATGTTGCCTGTATTGCAACTGTAGTAAAAAAAGCACATTTCAAAGTGTGTCTTGTCTGCAACTTATCGACTTGTGTACATGCGCTTGCAAATCTCTGAGTGAGTGGGAGAGGTAGTGAGGCACTATAGCAATTGGGTCCTGTGCTAATGGGTGTTTCTGGGTGCTCAGTCCCTGCCTGCCCAAGTTCTCCAATCCCGCGCGTAGTCCTGTATGTGTACAAAATGCCAGTAACAGATCTCAAAGTTTGTTAGACAACAGCAAGACACGCAGACACAGTCATAGTCCCTCATTGTTCACTTACACTCAACGGAAGTAGTTGACGATGAGTTGTTGTCGTTTGGTCAAGGCCTTCTTCCTCACCACTGTCATTGTCACTGGGCATGTGTGGGTTGGGTGCGGGGGGCTGCTGCTGTTCATCGTCGTCCAGAATCAGGGGGATCCTTCTGCACATGTCCAGGTTGTGTAGCATGCAGCAGGCGACTAACATCTGGCATACCTTCTATGGTGAGTACTTAGGTGCACCACCAGTCTGGTCCAGGCACCTAAATCTTGACTTCAGCAGTCCAAAAGTGCGCACCAACACACAACGTGTCCTTCCATGTTCATCATTGTATTGGACTTCCCCCGGCGTTGTTGGATTCCGCAGTGGGCAAAGCAACCACTGACGATTGGGATGCCCAGAGTCACCTAGTTGTGAGACAGACAGGCAAACAGTGTGATCTGAATGTGTGGGGAGAGCAGCATGTCACAAGTACATCACAGTCATTGACACAGCCCACTCACCACCAAGCCAGACCCGCTCGGGGTGCAGATTGGCCATCAATTGGTGTATGGTGCTGTTCCGCAAGATGTAGTAGTCATGTGCCGACCCAGGATACCTTGCACACACGTGTGAGATGATCTGATCCACCTGGCATACCACTTGTACGTTGATGGAGTGGTAGTGTTTGCGGTTCCTATAGATGTGTTCACTTGCCTGTGGTGGAACGAGGGCAATGTGGGTACCATCAATGGCTCCCACAACATTTGGAATGCCTCCCAGGTCATAGAACTCCCCCTTCACAGCTGCCAATTCATCCCTCCTCGGGAAGTGGACAAGTCTGTCCTTGTAAGGCATCAATGCTGACAGGACGTCACGCAACACCATGCTGAACATGGGCTGTGACATCCCCTCGGCGCTGGCCACAGTGTACTGTAAAGACCCAGTACTGGAGAAATGCAGTGCAGCCATACCCTTCACTGTAGCAGACAATGCAGCCGGATATTTTCTTTTGGGCTTCAAATGGGGCTCCAACTGGGCACATGGGTTTCGTAGTGTGCGGCGATCCAAACGGAATCCTCAGATGATTTCGATGTCCTCCATCGTCGTCAGGTCGGGTACAGGGTGAAAGATGGGTGGTCTCCTCCTACGTATGTTGGGGTACACAGGCATGGGCTGAGTTCTGGATGAAATGTGGTGCACAGCTTACCCAGAGACTCGCACAACCACAACATTGACAGGCCTCATGGTCACGTGAAATGCACAAGTGACCTGCATTCAGACGTTGTTTTTCTTCACTCACTCGACATACTGACACTACGACATCCAAAGAAGTCGATGTGTATGGCATGTAGTACACTGCTACATCAAGGATGAGCTGCCCTGTGGTCAGATGGCACGGCACTAGTGTTTCCCAGCATCAGTGCTGAGTTGCATGTTGCTGCTGTCACTGCATGAGCGCAAGCTTCAGTCCCACAATACACAACACCATTACGGGATGAGGGCAGTGAGTGTCATCTGAACAACGCTACATGGTTGTTCAGCACGGTGGACAGACACATGTGGAAATTATGGGGTCAGTCCTGCGTGAGTGTGTGTGGAATTTGCATAACAGACATTGCAATGTTCACCTGAATGAGGCACAAATGCACATGGATTGTGTATACATGCCCACATGGCTGCCAATGAGCGATGATGTCGGTCAGAGCTATGTTTGTTTGTTCCACATGTGCACTCCTATGACGTGTGTGTGAACATTAACAGGCAATGGCAGCTGTGCACACTGCACGCCACACCAGTACGTGTGTTGGGAGTGCTAGGGGTTACAAGTATGTCTGATTTGCAGACAGTGGACACCTCTGATTGTCTGCCTACGTCACTGGCCCTTCACAAGTTGACCCCTGGCTAAGGGACGCCAGTCAGTTGTCAAGGGATGTACAAGCGATGTTCACAGGTTGGATGCTTCATTACACAACATTGGTACAGTGCGAGAGACCTTTGTCCTTTTAGACTCCTTCCCTCATTTCGGTCCATGCTGGCCACGGGGCATGACTATGTATGTACTTTCACTCTCCTTTTCTTGGACATGCCATGTGTGTGTGGACTTGACTCAAGGGTCACACTCTCTCATACCTTCACAGTGTAGTGACCAGCTGGTCACTGTTCTAGTTGTTCTGATGTACCAGCCACTCACAGAGGGCTGGCTTACCCCCCACCCCACAGCCACCCAGCTCAGGCATCACTGGACATGTGACCCTGCCAACAGACGGTGCCGGACACACGTGCCCTGGGCCAGTTCTCCTATACATGTACGGTGTCTGTGTGGTTACTTGATATGCATGAGGGCCTCGTGCCCCACAACATTACACATGGGGTGCACCAATCACTTTAGGCAAATGAGTTGTGATGGGTGATGTAATTCGCATGGCGCCAATGTAAATGCAGTATGTGTTCGCATGCGCGGTAGCTGGCATCCGCGGCGATGACACGCATTGGCCCCAATTGGATGATGCAGGGTTGCGGTCGCAGCTTCCCGGCCGCCGCGGTGTGGCAACCACTATGCGAATGAGCCATCGGCCAATGGGGCCTTTCGGCGGCGTACATATTTTGATGTTGCGGTGTGCGCGCTCTGCTACTGCGGGGCTCGTCATTGGCCCCAATTGCCTTCAGGGGCACCGAGGGGCACTCATGGGGATGGGGTGGGCCTCGCACTTTGCATTTGGCAGGTTGCCACATTCATCGTGGTGCCGCCACGCTTGCTGGGAGTTGTAGTTGTTCAGGGGTTGCATGCGTGGAGATGTTTGGTACTTACCTCTGCTGTTGGGCGCGGCGGCGTCTTGTCTGCAGGAGGTGCAGCAGGTAGTGCAGCCGGTAGGCCTGTAGCGCTGGTTCCATGGTGACTCCGGTGGTTTAGATGGGTGCTGTATCGGCTCTTCCTCTCCGTTGTTGTGTTTCCGCCGTCCGCAATGTGGTGGTTTGTACATTGCGGTGGGAAGGGCTGTTTGCCACATCGTAATCTGGTTGGCGGACGGAACGTGTTTCCGCACGCCGGTCCTGCTCTATTGGCTCTGTCCGCCACCCTTGCGTACGCAAAAAACGTGTGGAGCCTGACAGACCGCGGCGGACGGTAAATGGCCTCTGTAGGACCATTGTAATTTGGTGGTCGCAATGACCGTACCTGGGGCGGGAAAATGAACGTTTTCTGTCACCGCCACCAGCACGGATGGGCTTCCGTCCGGCATCGTAATGGGCCCCTTAATCTCCATAACCCCCAAAACTCCAATAAAAATGAAACGGACTATTTTTAATGTAATCTGATACTCGTAAAGCATTCTTGTGCCCTAGTGTCAATTTAGTAAAACGTAAAACAACAAAAATATTTTTAAAAAGTAGAAGTCATAAATATAATGCAGCATTCTGTTAACCATTCACAAATGGTACAACTGAGTGGTAGGAATATTGTGGATCTCTGCAAATTACGTAACTTTTTCTTACACATATATTTGTAAAATATGTAATTTACCCCTGCTATGCCCCAGTGATCCCAAAAGAATCCATGCCTTTTGGAGTATAAAAGCGTCCTGATGTCTTAATGAGCCACCCCCTCCCTACTTTTAGGTCTTCCGTGCTGATAGCACTTTTACTATCCCTGCAATATATATTGTTTACCTTTCAGGGGTTGTAGCCTGTCCATCGCTTACTGTTAGACCGGATGCAAAAACAAGATGATGGATGGAATGCTCAAATTAATCTCAGCCTCTGTAACTCATCTGTGCTCCATTCCAATCCATCATTCTTTTGCCCACCATGCTACAATGCCACCCCAGTTTGGACCCAGCCATATGCAAAGCCGTCTTGACCCTATTCCTCATGGGAACAGTCCATCCCCAACATCCAGACCAAGTCCTCCCTGGCTAGTTTAAATCCACTGGCAGAGTGAACCCACAAACCACGTCTGTGAATACCTGGTGCACTTGGGGCGGAAAATGCAAAAAAAAAACATATGATGGGTGGAATGTTTTAATTTAATATCAGCCACTGGCAATCACTTGTGGCCACATCCCAACCCATCATTTTTTTCCCACCATGCCACCCCAGTTTGGACCCAGCCATATGATAATCAGTCTTAACCTTGCTCCCAATGGTAATAGTTCACCCAGAACTAACGGGCCGGGTCCTCTCTGGACCTGAAGCAAGCATTCTGGGACTGGTATCAGGGTATCACTCCTCATCAGCCAAGCTAACTTTTATTAAGTGGCACAGTGCGTACGGGACCCATGTCTGCCCATACCCTTCCCACCAAATGCAACATTTTGCCACTCCACTTTACCCTACTCCTCTCTACAACACTCTACACCACTTTAAAGTACAACATTCTGCTCCACTGTATGCCCTTCCACTCTATGCCATCCCACTCCAAGACACTCCAGTGTAAGACTTTTTAATGCACGGCTCGCCACTGCCCTCCATTTCACACCACTCCACATCCCTCCACTCTATTCTAGAGTACTCCATCCTATCCCACTACACTCCAATACACCCCAACCTAATTTACCCACTCCACTTCAATATACCCCCACACCCCTTCACTGCAATTTACTTCATTCCACTTCATTCTTCCAGTCCAGTTTACCATACTGCAAACTACCCAATCTACTCCACTCTAATGTACCCCACTCCACCTCGATCTACCTCTACTCTAATCCAGTCCAATCTACCCCACTCGGTATTTACGGCATGATTACGATGGTGGTCAGACTTTCGTCCAACCGGCACTGTGGCGGAAGCAGGAACGCCTGACTAGATGTCGGCGGTCCCGCCGCCCACATTATGATGCGACCCTCTTCACGGCAGTCGCACTGTGTATACTTTGCATTGCGGCGTGTGCTGCGGGCTGCAGCACACGCCGCAGTACAAAATATATACATTCAAAACATCCCTGCGGTGCTGCCACATGGTGCAGGGATGTTTAGGGGGCATCATACGTGCCCCCCAGGGCCCATAGCGGATGGCCAGGGGTCAAGGGGGCCCTGTAGGGGCCCCCAAAGTCACTTTCCTCCTGCCTTTTCATGGTGGGTTAAACGCAATGAAAGGGCCAGCAGAAAGGAACATCCTAATCCCTAAGGTGGTGCCTGCCCGCCCCATTGCAGGGAATAAGAGTCCGACCGCCACACTGACGGGATCCTTGATCCTGTCGGACGGAGCAGTCTTCCCCCCACCAGCCGAGATCGGACCGCCTGCATACTAATGCGGCAGTCAGATCCAATGGGCAGGATGGCGGTGGGAACGCCACCGACGGCCTGACGGTGGCGGTCTTACCGCCTTTGCAATCGGGCCCTTAGACACAATATTGAATTAAAAGTTATATTAAGACATAAATATTGTGTTTAAAATATTGTGTAATTAAAATATTGTAGTATGTAATATCGAGCTCAAGAATATTAAAATTATATGTTTTTAATATTGTTGCAAAAAATATCTATGTAAATTATCTCTTTTTTCAATATTGATAATTTAGTTTCAATGATTTAATGTGATGAATTTTATATTTAGTAATAAATAATTTTTTATTTAAATTTTTTTTAATGCAATATAGATGTTTTATCTTGTGTTTAGTAATTTTCTTTGTAGCGGGATGTTGGGTTTATAGGGGATAAGTGCAGGTAGCAATTTAAAATGTATTTGAACTAACTAAATTTAATTTTAATTATATATTAAATATGATAGATTTTAATAACATTCAGGGGCCGATTCCGATTCGGGCCGGAAAACTCTCCGACCGAGCCGGAGCCGGAGAGATTTCCGACCGAATCGGACTCTGGCAGTCCGACCGAACGAGTACGATGCGCACGCATGCTATCGGACTCGATTCGGTCGGACTCCCATTGAAGTCAATGGGAGCCGGTCGTACAACGCGTACGCGGGCTCCCATTGACTCAATGGGTGCGAGGCGAACGAGGGCGCCCCCTACAGCGGGTTCGCGTAGATGCGGTTCGCGCCGCACACGCACAGGTAGGGGGGAACCATGGGTCCCCCCTGTGTGTGACTCGCGTGGCTACGCGTACAGGGGGGTCCGACACGGACCCCCAAAGGCCGGCTCCAACAGCTGTTTCGAGCCGGACGGCGCGGGTCGGTCGGACTGCTCGCGGCGCGCATCGTACTTGCCCGGCCGGGGAACGTCTCCATCGCGCGGTGCGAGTCGAGTCCGAGCGAGTCGGTCGGTGTGGTTCGGACCCGTGAACGAGTCGGTCGGCGATTTCGCGAGCGCTCGCATCGTACTCGCTCGGCCGGACGCGCGTTCGAATCTGTCGGAAAAGAGGGCTCCGAATCGGATCCGGTTAAGCCGAATCCGATTCGGTGCGCTACCGGCCGAGATCGGAATCGGCCCCTTAGTAGCGGGGTTGTGGGGTTTATAGGGGATAAGGGTGGGGAGTACATTTTAAATAAACCATTAATAATATATTATTCCTAATGTTGTATGGAATTTTATAATTGTTTAAATAAGATAAAATATTTATTAGTGATTAATATTTAAATATATCTATTTTGCTTTTGTTTTTAATTGATATGTGTTGGTGTTTTAATTTTTTTTATATGATTTCACTTTTTTGACAATTTTTTGGGTTGATTACTATTTTATTTAATATTAAAATAATTATTTAAGTGCTATTTTTGGGAAAAATTGAATATTTTGATTTCTATCAAATTTGGTATAAATTAATTGGTTAAAAAAATGTATTTATTGTAAAATTTAAATTTAGTATCAATTTATTTAGAAATTCATTAAAAATGTAATGTTTATTTATGTAAATATAAAATAAAAAATTTAATCAAATTAAATAAATTCATTGATTATTGTTATTTAGGGCTCGATTAAGATGACTGGGAGACCGCCACCGACAGCCCGTCGGTGGCGGTCCCACCGCCATCGGACCCATCATATCCGCCAGCCATATTTCAATGGCGGTCGGAAAGACCGGCCGCCATGCATCCGACGGCCTCCTTGAGCCCGCTGGGGTGACGTACGGGGCCGTATTCCCTACAATGGTGGCGGTGCCTACCAGGCACTGCCTTAGGGATTATAATGTCCCTTTCCGCCCGCCTATTTATGGCGATTAACCTGCCATGAACAGGCAGGCAGAAAGGGACTTTGGGGGCCCGTAGTGGGCCCCCTTCTCCCCTGGCCCTCCGATGTGGACACTGGGGGGCAACTACCGTGCCCCCTACATATCCCTGCACCATGTGGCAGGCACCGCTTGGTGCCTGCCACGTAATGCAGGGATATGTACAGGGTGCATTTTTTGCAATGCCGCGGGTACTGCAGCCAGCAGCACCCGCCGCAATGCAAAGAATACACGGTGCGACCGCCTTGCAGGCAGTCGCATCGTAATCCCTATGGCGGGACCATCGATGGCTAGTTGGTCGGTCCCGTTTCTTATGTCCGCCTGCCATTTTAATCGGGCCCTTAATTCTAAAAAATCTGTTATTTAAATACACATTGTAAAATAAAAAGTGAAATATTGTTGTGTTTGGTAAAATAAATTGATATAAGTTTGACTTAAAATAAAAAAACATTTACTTTTCATATTATGATTTTAGTTATTAATTCGAAAAAAGTAGTTGTGCATTTTAAATATTTAAATTAGAAATAAACAATATGTATTGATTAATTTTTATTTTTATTTGAAATTATTTATTTAATTTAAGTAGGATTTTTTTTATATACAACATTTTTGTCATGGTTTTAATAGACTGATTGCTCAAAAACTGAAATGGAAAAAATATAAATTTAAAAAAGACAAATTTGGAGACAATATACTAATTTATGACTAATTTAGATTTATTATTTTATAGAGATGACTTAGGGCTTGATTACGACTTTGGCGCAGGTGCGACGGCACAATGCTGCTTCCGCTGCACGAAAGCTACGCAAGCACCGCCGACCGTATTATGAGTTGCAAATGTGCAACTCGTAATACGGTTGTTGTTCTTTGCTATTCCCACGGCGGTGCCTGGAAAACAGGCACCGCAATGGGAACAGCAAAAAAGTTCCAGCATGGCATGGATGTCCACGTCCATGCCGTGCTGGAACTTTGTAGGGGCTACAGACAGGGGGCACCTTTTGTGCCCCCCTGAATGTATCCCTATGTCAGTGTGGCCATGGGGGCCCTGTAGCACCCCCTTTGTTCCTGCACCGCCAGCCTTTTCATAGCAGGCTCCACCATGAAAAGGCTTGCGGTCCAGGAACTCGTAACATCCTGAGCGGGACTGCGCCAGCCCCCGCTTAGCATATTGTGTTGTGGTGCTCCTGTGACACCGCCAGGGAACGACTGTTCTCTGGTGCAGCCAACGGTCTTTTGCCACAACCACTTTAGAAGTCGTAATACAGCTGACGGTGGAACACCACTGCTGCGCCACCATGAGTCTGGCGGTCGGAAGACCGCCAAACTCGTAATCACTGAGCGGTGCCTGCCACGTTGTTCATGGCAATGCACAACATGGCACTTTGGCATTGCGGCGGGTGCTGCTGACAGCAGCACCCGGCACGATGTCTAACATGTGGAATGCGACCGCCAGGGTGGCGGTCGCATCCTAATCAGTGGTGCGGGACCGCTGCACGTCTGGCGGCCGGTCCCAGCACCGCTAGGGTGGCGGGCGGACTAAAGTCCGCCCGCCATCCTAATAACCCCCTAAGTGATTTCCCCAGAATCATAGGATGTTGAGAGTCATTGCCGAGACTCAAACCTGGTTCATCAGATTTGAGATCAACCGTCCTAGCCATTAGGCTACATCCTCTCCCCATAAGGGATCCCCTGTAAAACCTTGCACTGTGTGGTAGGCACACCCCATTTCCCCATAGGAGCCTGTATTACAGCCGGTTGTCGGGCGTAAAACGAGCTCCCGTAGGAAATAATGGGAATCCGACCAAACCGTGTTTAGTCGCATCGTTATCCGTTGGTCGGAACTGCCGATCGCAAGTGGAAACGCCATCTGTTAGGGATTATGAGGCCCTTCCGACTGGCCGACGGGCTCCTTGAGCCCATCGGAAGCCAGTCACATTGACCAGTAGGTTTGGACTCTGAGCGCTGTCATTGAAATATGGCAGTCGGAGATCAAACCAAGGATGTTGGTCAGTAAGCCTCCGATGAGCGGTCGAAGGCTTACTGACCG
This sequence comes from Calotriton arnoldi, assembly GCA_963921515.1. Classification (NCBI taxonomy): domain Eukaryota; kingdom Metazoa; phylum Chordata; class Amphibia; order Caudata; family Salamandridae; genus Calotriton; species Calotriton arnoldi. The sequence goes on along the minus strand of CAWUFW010007527.1, from coordinate 86,412 downwards.
ACATCCAAATCAGGATTCATGTGTCTATTTTTTATATGTTTTATATTGTTTATTTCTTAAAATATCTTTCACATTATTTTCAATCTATATTAAATAACAATTGTTTTGACATGAAATATTATAATATTTTTCAAAATTATTATTTAATATATAACTAGAACTGAAAATACAGTTTTATAAAGAATAATTTAGAAAGTCTTTTTTCTGTACACAATTATATTTTTGTGATATTTTCCATAATTTTTTCATTATTTTGAAACAGTTGTGTATATTTTTTTACAACAAATTAACCAAACTAATTTGAATATATAGGGCCCGATTCCGATCTCGCTCGGAAGGGCTCCTAGTGGCATCCGTCAGTAGCGAGTCCGAGTCGTACGCGTGATTTCCGTGCGACTCGTACAGCTGTACGAGCGAGCAAGTACGATGCGCTTCAAGCCTCGCGCTACGACCGACTCGTACCCGTTAGCGATGCCTCCAGAGCGACTCAAATCTGTCCGACGCGTACAGTGCAATGCGTACGGTTTCCGGCCGGCCAAGTATGATGCACGTTGCGAGCAGCCGGTGCGAGTCGGAGCCTCCGGCTCGAAAAGCTCCGGGAAGCGTACTTTGGGGGTCCGCGCCGGACCCCCCTTCACCCGGTGCCCTAAGACTCGGACAGCGGGGGGACCCATGCATGTACGTTGCGGGGGGCACCGACGCGAACACGTGACAGGGGGTGCCCTCTAGCAAGACGTACATTTTTCGCGATGGAAGCCTATGTACGTGACGTACAAAAGACTCCCATTGACTTCAATGGGGCTCCGAGCGACCCGAGTCCGTCAGCGCTGCAGCGCATCGTACTCTGTCGCTCGGAGCCCCGGAGCATGAGTCGGTCGGAAAGCTCTACGGGACAGAGTCGCCCGTAGGGCTTTCCCAGGGAGATCGGAATCGGGCCCATAGTAAAAAATATTATGTATATTATAATATTAATTACTATATATTGTACAATTGTTTCAAACATTTGTCTAACATTTTTAACAGTTTTTACAATCAAACACATTTTTGACACATACATTTTTAGAATAATATTGTTTATATTGACTTCAATGGTGCACATTCTTTTTTCTATTTTAACTAGGTGTTAATTTTGTTTGGGCACTTCTGGAGAGAGAAGCATGCATTTGGGAGCTGCGTCTCAGCGGTTAAGGTAAGTTTATTTTAAATTATTTTTAAGGAAATTTAAGAGTAGAGGGAAGGTAGTTAGGTATTGAATATGGTTTGTATTGTCTTTTTGTGGATCTTGATATGTGGTGTAGTGCGTCAGTAGTTATATGTCTAGTACCATGAAAACGTTGTAGGTTTAGTGATATGTAGTATATTAGTTATGTGTAGATTAGTATGTGTAGAGTTATTGTAGTGGTTTTTAAGTGTAATATATAGGGCCTGATTTCTATCTCGGTCGGAAAGTCTTCGACCTTAGGTCGGAGGCTTTCCGACTGAGGCCCCCGGTTTCAATACCAACCGGCTGATTACAATACAGCCGGTCGGAAGTGAAACCGGCCGGACATTCCGGCTGCCTTCCGACGGGCTCAAGGAGCCCACCTACCAGTCGGAACGGCACGTAATCCATATGGATGGCGTTTTAGCAGGGCCCCCTTCACCCAGCGGCCTACGGTTGGTGGCTGAGGGGGTAACTAGGATGCCCCCTTGTTGATTCCCTGCACCGTAGCAGGCACCCTGAGGTGCCTGCCATGCGGTGCAGAGTTGAACACCAACTCCCATTTCCCTATGGGAGCTTGTGCTATAGGCGGTTTACGGCTGTAGCACATGCTCCCATAGGGAAATGTGAGAATACGACCGCACCGCACCATGTGAGATCGCATCATAATTAGGCGGTAGGGACTGCCATTCGGAGGTCGGTCGGTCGGTCCCGTTTCCGCGATGGTGCTGGACATTGTAATAAGGCCTCTAGTGTTATTAATATGTGTATGTGCGGGCGGGATTTGTGTTGTTTTTAGTTTTAACAGGTGAAATTGTTCCTGATTTGGAGTTCCAGGGAAGATGCGGTTACCATTTTTTATTTTTTATGAAATGTGTATCAGTTTATTAATACCTAATAAATATTTAACATTTCCGTTTTTTTCAGCTTTCCTGAAGCGTTTATTTAAAAAACATATTTTTCATGTTTTTTATGGTTAGACGCTATGGAGGATTATATCTGTGGATTTAATTTGTGGACAGTTGTTTTTCACAATTTTTATGTTTTTTGCAAAATAAATAGTAAAAATAACAGCGGGGAGAGTGGGCACCCCTGCCTTGTGCTACAAAGGAGAACAAAAAAGGTAGATGAACCACAGGTTACTCAGGCAATGGGGGCACTATAGAGTCATTTTTTTTTAGCAAAGTACGCATCCCCTAGGCCCATGACCTCCATCATCCGGAACAGGTATGGCCGCTTCATACGGTCAAACGCCTTATCATCCTCATCGTGCCGCATCTGCAACAGTAGATGGGAGTGCGTCCTCTGATGATTTGCTGAAGTGTTATAATGCTCAAACCCAATCTGTGGGGGGTAAATCAGTATTGGAATATAGACCTTGAGTTTATTGGCTAAAACCTTCGCCATGATCTTCATATCTACGTTCACAAGGGATATCGGTTTTAAGTTGGCTCATTGAAGTGGTTCTCTGCCAGGTTTGATAAAATAAGGAAATAAGCCCCCTGCTGAATTCCGCAAGAGGAGCTGTGAAGGTGGATATATCCCTGAACAGTTTGCCCCAAAAAGGCACTATGATGTGTTAAGTGATTTTGTAGAAATCAAATGGAAAACTATTGTCTCCTGGGGCCTTCACAGTTGCCATCTTGTCAATGGCCTGTGCAATTTCTTCGCTGCTAATGTCAACACCTAGTGACTGTGCCTAATCTTGTGACACGGCCGGTAGGGTAAGGCCGGCTAGAAGCGCCTGTTCCGTGGAAGAATGTTCCTGGTTAAGGAGTCATGGGCCTTGTAAAAATTGGCATATTCCTGCAATATATTGTGCAGGCCAGTAAGGGGTACATCACATGCAAATCTGATGGTCTGTATACGTTGCGTGTGACTGCGCCTGACGCAACTGCGCAGCAAATCACCATCCAGCCTTTTTTCCCTCTCTTAATGCCGCAAGCAAAACACCATTGTCTCTGCTTCTGCAATGTAATGAAAGTTTCTATTGATCTTGGTGCCGAGCAGTTCTATATGAACGGTCAGGGTTGCCGAAGCGTTATATGCCGGAGTCAGGCAAAGGGTGATGTCTGTCACCTGCTTGCATTGTGCCTCACAGCAGCGCTTGAAGGCTGCTGAGTCGCTCATCAAATCTCCTCTCAGGGAGGCCTTTCTGGCTGCCCAGAGTACCTGTGCTGAGGAAACGGATACAGCATTCTCATACCAAATAGCATCACAGTTAGTTGCACAACCAATGGTTGTCCTCAGGGGTTTTGTACCATGTTGCGTTCATAAGCTAGTGCGCCTGGTGGGGTTGCAGGAGATGGAGGTCAAGGTAGAGCGACACACGGTCATGGTCAGATGTATGCTTCAGTACAATCGAGGCAGCCAGTAGATCACAATTTTCAGACAAAATATGTTAAATAAAATACCGCCATATTAAATATTGCCACACAGAAATATTGTGTTCACGAATACACTAGGCAAGAATATAGATTTTAAGGTAAGTAATATAGTTGTTAGTAATATCGAAATCATTAATATAGTTTACAGAAATATAATTCTTAAGAATATCGTATTTAAATTATTTTTATGTATTTTAGTATGTTTTCTTTTTTTATGTTATAAAATGTTTTTTTGATAATCATTCTTAATATTGTTTTTAAAATGTTAGTATTTTTGGAATAACATTTTTATTTTTAAGTACCATAGCAGGTTGTGTGATTCATAGGAGTTTAGGGTGGAAGTAAATACATTATAATTAATCAATAAATAATTTATATTTAATAATTTTTATAAAATTCTAAATTAATTATTTATTGTATAATTAAATAAAAAAATATGTAAGTTTATGGAGCAGCTAGTTTATTTTTCAGGGGTATAGGGAAGGAAGTTAATTAATTATAATTAATGAATAGTTTTAAATTAATACAAATTCTTTAACTGAGAAATATGTATGTAAATTGTATAATGTTTCAGGTGCGGGTTTGTGTTTTATAGTGGTATATGGTGTGAATTAAATTATTTCTAATTAATAAATAATTGTTTGTTGATTAGTAATATTAATTTGACAATTAATTTAGTATGTTGTGTAATACAATATTTTATTTGTGGTGTATATTATTTTTGTATGTGTAAATGGTTTGAAGGAATTCAATTTTAATAATTAAATATAATGTTAATTTACAATAATTAATGAAATGGTAAATAATTATGCAAAATATGTACTTGAGATAATGTTTATTTTATATATTAGGTGAGAGATGTGGCATTTGTAGTAATAAAGGAAGAGAAGTTAATGCAATATAATACATTTTATATAGTTAACAATTAATAATAATTGTTTAGCAGACAATTATGAAAAAAATGCAAAGAATATTTTCTTCATTTATATATTAGGTTTGGGCAGTTTTTTTATTGTATCTTTAAAGGGTGGGGAGGTTAATAATTATAAATATTGTGTTAATAGTTAATTTTTATTAATAATTTAATATATTTTTATTTAAATAACATATGTACATAACATTTGAATACTTTATTTTAGATGTGTGTTGTGTACTTTGTATAGATATAGATTATTCATTTATTTAAGTAATAATAAATCTAAAAATAGTTATTTAATTTTATATAAATATATTATTTGTTATTGTACGTTTTAATTGTGTTGTGCTTTTTGAATGTAAATAACATTGGTTTGGATTATGATGGCGGTCGGAAGAGCGTCCAACCACCATCATTGCGAGAACGGGGCCGACCAACAGGTAGTCAGTGGTCCCGCCCGCCAAATTAGGATCCGACCAAACATGCCTATATTTTTTGAGGCTTGTGCTGCGGCCTAGAGAAGGCCACAGCACAAGCCCCAAGCCGCAGCACAAGCCCCAATGCAAAGAGGCATGCTTTAAAACATCCCTACAATGTGGTGAATGCGATCGGACCGCTCACCTGACGGGCTGCCTGAGCCTGTCGGAAGCTGTCGGTTGGTCCCTGGGCCAATGCAGTCAGACCGGCATCCTAATGTGGCGGTCTAACTGCGGTGAGAGAACTCAATAGAACTGACACTGATGGCACGTCGGTCCCACTGATATCATAATGGTCCCCATTGTATTTATAGGTAAAAAAATAATATATATATATATATATATATATTCACTGAAAAAACCATAAGGTTTTAGGGACAGTTATAGTTAGTTGGACATTGCACTCGTACAAAACCCGTGAAATTCCCCCGTTATAGTTAGTTCAGGTAACTATAACTCGCGCCCCGCAATGCACTGCTGATGACGTCACATATTACATCACTCATGACATGGTCAGTGACATCACTGATGACATCACTGATGACATCTCAAATGACATCACTGATGACATCACTGATGACATCATCCAGTGACTGTGTGTTTGTGTAAAGTTTAAATATGTTTAATATATATAGGGAAAGGCGTATTGAAGAATGAGTGGGTGTATAAGTGTCTGAATGGATGATTTAGTAGGTGCGTGACTGAGTCTATAAGTGAGTGATTAAACGTATCTTACTGGATGCATGGGTGAGTGACTAAACTGTGTGAATGTCTGTATCCGTCTGTCTGTTGTTGTGCAAGCAGCTGCATGGGTTTCTGACTAGCTAAATGAGTGTCTATATGGGTTATGGATTGGTTCTCTGAGTATCTGTATGGGTGCCTCAGTGTTTGTGTGGGTGGGGTGAGTGTGACTCTGTGCATAGATGTGTGAGTGGGTGATTCACTGGGTGCATGGTTTCAAGAGTGCGTCTGTGATGGACTGTATGGGTGGGTGAGTGTGTGTATGGGTGTGTTAGTGATTGAATGTATATCTCAGTGGTACATGTGTGAGTAACTACATATGTGAAAGGCAGTATATATGTGTGTTGGAGTATATAAATGGCTATAAGTGAGAGTGTGTGATTGTGAGAGTGGCTATATGGATGAGTGTGTGCTTGCATCAGTGATTGCATAGGAGCGTAAGAATGTGCTAGTATTTTTATGAGTAAGTGAGCTGGTGTGTATAACTGTATAGGTGAGTAAATTGGAGTGTGATTAATTATTTGCATGACTGACTAGGTGTGTGAGTACCTCTATGGATGAGTTGCGTTGTGTGAGTGTTTATATAGGTGTATGAGTGCATATGATAGTCCTGTACTGAGTGACTGTAAGTATGAGTGACTGTACGGGTGAGTGAGTAGATGTGTGTGTGTAGACCTAAGAATCAGTGAGTGGGTATGTACTTATTGGTATTGGAGTGTGTATGGTTTTGAGAATGGCAGTCTGTAATTTAGAGTGGGTGTTTCAAAACTTATATTAGGGTGTGAGAAGATGCATTAAATTCTCACATGGATGATGTCATCAGTGATGTCATCAGTGATGTCATTTGAGATGTCATCAGTGATGTCACTGACCATGTCATGAGTGATGTAATATGTGACGTCATCAGCAGTGCATTGCGGGGGCGCGAGTTATAGTTACCTGAACTAACTATAACGGGGAATTTCACGGGTTTTGTACGAGTGCAATGTCCAACTAACTATAACTGTCCCTAAAACCTTATGGTTTTTTCAGTGAATTTCTAAGGTTTTTTAAATGCAAATTTCTAACTATAACGTGCCTGAAACCTATGGTTTTTTCAGTGAATTTCAAAGGTTTTTTAAATGCTAATTTCTAACTATAACGTGTCTGAAACCTATGGTTTTTTCAGTGAATTTCAAAGGTTTTTTAAATGCTAATTCCTAACTATAACATGTCTGAAACCTACGGTTTTTTCAGTGAATTTCAAAGGTTTTGTAAATGACAATTTTTAAATGTATTAATTGTTATATTTATTTTTTTCATACTGATTTACTACATTTTTAGAAATTTTTTTTTTACATATTTTATTTTTAAATTACATTGTAATTACATTATACATTACAAAAATACTTTCTCAGAATGAATTACTTTAGTTTAAATACTTTGCACATAGGCAATAGACTTTTAAGTACAGTAGTTACAGTTGTTGCAATGGGCAACACATTTTCAAACACAATGCAACATTCAGCTCAATGTGAATTTCTAGTTAAATGCAATTAGTTACTTTATGGATTACTTTTCTAACCACAGGACTGGATCCTAGATTCAGTCTTGGGACATCTCCTGTAAACAGTTGAGTAAAAGCGTTTTGGTTACAGTAGTGATTTTTAAGGAATATTATTGTATTTTAAAAGTTGACACTTAGAAACTTTTTCTCATAGAATCACCAATGTTATCCTATGGAAGGAAATTCACTTAGCAGGTAAAAACTGTTATCGTTACTTTTTCTTACTCAGTGTTGGATCCTGGATCCAGCACTGGTGCATCTCCTGTAAACAGTTGAAAGAATGCGTTTAAGTCATACAGGCGATTTTTAAGGAATATTTGTAGTTTGTGAAAATCGACACAAACTTTTCAGCTGAAAACCAGACAATGGATTCCTATGGAAGAAAATATAAGTTACTGGTAAGTACGGTTAAAATTACTTTTCAGGGTCAGTGCTGGGCTAAAAGATGCAGCACTGAGGTCTCTCCTGATAACAGGTGAGTAAATCGGAATTCGTATTTCGGCTGATTTTAGAGGAATATTTTAAAGTTCCAAAACTCCACACTTAGAAGAATTTCCAAGTGAAACCAGTCAATGTTAGCCTATGGAAGGAAATTCAAGTTACTGGTAAGTACGGTTAAAATTACTTTTCAGGACCAGTACTGGGCTGAAAGATACAGCACTGAGGTCTCTCCTGATAACAGGTGAGTAAATCGGAATTTGTATTTCGGCTGATTTTAGAGGAATATTTGTATGTTTCAAAAATCAACACTTAGAAACTTTTTCAGCAAAAAGCAGACAATGATATCCTATGGAAGGAAATTCAAGTTACTGGTAAGTACGGTTAAAATTACTTTTGAGGATCAGTACTGGGCTGAAAGATGCAGCACTGAGGTCTCTCCTGATAACAGGTGAGTAAATCGGAATTTGTATTTCGGCTGATTTTAGAGGAATATTTGTATGTTTCAAAAATCAACACTTAGAAACTTTTTCAGCAAAAAGCAGACAATGATATCCTATGGAAGGAAATTCAAGTTACTGGTAAGTACGGTTAAAATTACTTTTGAGGATCAGTACTGGGCTGAAAGATGCAGCACTGAGGTCTCTCCTGATAACAGGTGAGTAAATCCGAATTCGTAGTTCGGCAGATTTTAGAGGAATATTTGCACAATGGTGAAGGTAGGGGGCGGGGCCTGAGGTGACATCTGTGCAAACTCGCCCCGTGGCGCGTTTTAAGTTGGGGGATTAAGTCCCCTTGAATCATGAGGGTCCCTAGGGGCCAACTAGCCCACCAGGAACCTCAAGTATGCGCCAGGGGGCTGCGTTGCAGAGATGTGTAGAGAGGCCACACCCCTTTTACACCTCTCTGCAACGCAGCTCTGTGGCGCTTTCTGGATGTACCTGTTGGGCTAGTTGGCCCTCAGGGACCCTCAGGATTGAAGGGGATTTAATTCCCCATCTTAAAACGCGCCACGGGGCCTGTTTGCACACATGTCACCTGAAGCCCCGCCCCCTCCCTTCACCACTGTGCAAACGCGCCCGTGGCGCGTTTTAAGTTGGGGGATTAAGTCCCCTTGAATCCTGAGGGTTCCTGGGGCCAACTAGCCCACCATGTACCTCCAAAAGCGCCACAGAGCTGCGTTGCAGAGAGGTGTATAAAGGGGCGTGGCCTCTGTACACCTCTCTGCAACGCAGCCCCTGGCGCATACTGGAGGTTCCTGGTGGGCTAGTTGGCCCCAGGGACCCCCAGTATTCAAGGGGAATTACTTCATCTGCAAACGCGCCAGGGGGCGCGTTTGCAGAGTGGTGAAGGAAGGGGCGGGGCCTGCGGGCCGATCGTTTTTTTTTTTTTCCTGAAGGGGGCTGTGTGGCCCCCTTCCTTTTTCTTATTTTTGGGCCCTGGGGACCCCATCCCCCAGGGCCTTACCCCTTTTTTTTTTTTTATTTAAAAAAAATTATTTCTGGGGAGGGGGCCGCGTGGCCCCTCCCGGGCCACTACTTGCCCCGGGACCCTATCCCCCGGGGCCTGGCCTCTGGTTGGGGACTGTGGGGGTCCCCAAACCCCCACAGTCCCGCCGGCTCCCCGTGTCCTACGGGAGCCGGCATTGCTTTTACACATGGGGAGCAGCTAACATGCTGCTCCCCGTGTGGAAAAGCAATTGTCTTTGGATATTGGAGCGAGAGCAGGTTTCCCTGCTCTCTCTTCCAATATCCAAAGCAGTTTGCAATGACAGGACGGGAGCCGCGAGGCTCCGTCCCTCATTGCAAACAGCAGTGTCCCGGGGTAGGCACCCCGGGACACTGCAGGAGCCGGCCCTGGGGGTGGCGGTCCCCAGGGCCACCACAGGCTCTAGGAGGGGGCCGCGCGGCCCCCTCCCTACATCAGCAAAGCCCCGGGGAGGTGGTGGTCCTCGGGCTTCGGGGTCCAAAACGGACCCCATTTTAATTTGTTAGTGCCCCGGGAGGTGGCGGTCTCCGGGGCGTGTGGGGGCCTCGAGCCCCCCCACACAGGAAAAAAAAAAAAAGAAGCCCCGGGGAGGTGGTGGTCCCCGGGGCTGCGGGAGGGCTCAGAGCCCCGGGGCTTGGGGGGCCCTTTGAGGCCCCCCATACATAAATTTAACCCCCCCACCATGCCCCCGGGACTTGGGCCACCCGGGGCAAAATACAATCGAAGCGCGGAGACCGCCCTTCGATTTTATTTTCGGCAGGATTCGCGCTCCCTGAGCGCATCCTGCCGATTTTTTTTTTTTAAATGCTTTTTCTGCCCAGGGGTCCTTGTGGGACCCCCTGAGCAGACCTAGGGGGTCAGGGTGTTTCTACCCTGCCCCCTTTGTGCATTTTGCGCACTTTTTTTACTGCTTTCTTGTTCCTCGGTTCTTCCTGGTTTGGAGTGTTGACAGCCAATTAGCAGACAGCTCGTGATCGGAAGGGTGCGCGAATCCGACGCGGCCATAGATATATATGTACTTTTACTTTTGATTTTCTCAGCAACTACTGAACGGATTTACACCATTTAACAAAAAGGGTTCTTTCTGAACCAAGAACTACCTCTTTGCCAAATTTGGTGTAATTCCGTTCAGCAGTTCGGGCTGTAGCCGTGTCTAAAGTTTCCCATGGGAAAATGAATGGGGAAAACACGTTTTGGGACCCCCCTTTTTCTCGGCCCCCGCTTGACGAATCACCCTGAGACTTTCAGGGTAGGAGCGGACCGGAGCGGGCCATAAAGTTTGAAAATTTCGCGAAGATTCGTCAACCGACGCAAGAGTTATTTCAAATAGAATGTCGCGGATTTCCTATGGAAAATAGGTCCTAACTATAACTATCTACTGGCGACCGCCAGTAGATAATATATATATATATATATATATATATATATACACCTGTATGCTTCAGGAACTTTTTATTGACAATGGTATTACTGTTGCGATATTATACTGCCACTATGGTAACTTCACTGTTATTATATATGTGCATCTACTTTCATAAATTGTATTTAATTTCCCATATGAACTACACAGGTCATGTTTTATGGAGCATACATGTACTTTATGTATAACTTTTTCACCTTCTCAAAATGGCCGCCGCATTTGCTTCGAGTCTCCACAGCAGTTTATGTGGAGTCCGTCATTGATTTTGTGTAGCGTCTATGTAATGCCTCCGCACGTATTTGCTCACTGTGTGAACAAGACAGCTTGTCTGTCGAAACGCGTTACCAAATAAACGTATTTGGTTTATTTCCTGAGCGTGGGTCTCATCTTTCAAAGCTGTGTGTATATATATATATATATATATATATATATATATATATAGTTATATATATATATATAGTTTTATATTTTAATTATAGTAATATTTATAGTTATGTTTATGTATTATCAATTGTAATAAATATTTGTTATTTTTTTATATTCAAAATATTTATTTTGATTTTTTGTATTTACAAAATACATTTTTTAGGTTATTTAGTATTATTTCGAAACTATTTTATTTTGTTTAAGTTAATTAGTCTGTTTTTAATTTTCTACTTGCTGGAGTGGGAATTAATACATTTTACACCTCTGCAATACAACTCTTTCCCTATTGTTGCGATAAATGGAGTGTGAATAGTACATTTTACCCGTTCACCATCTAACAATTTCCCTACTGGTGCGCTGACTGGAATGGGAATACTTAATTTTACCCCTCCGCCACCCAACACTTTCACTAATGTTGCATTGACTGGAGTGGGTATAGTACATTTTACCCATCATGAGTATAACATTTTGCCTACTATTTTATACATTGTAGTGGCAATAGTATATGTTTTAATTGAAACATTTTATAGTCTAATTTACATTGTTGAAAGTTATATTATTTTGTTTATGATTAATTAGAATGATAATATTCATAATTATTATTTTTAATAAGTAATACATGTTTACTAAAGTGTAATTTTGTATTTAGTTTAATTTTTTATTACTAATTAAAATGGTTTGTTTTTTAAATGTTTTTGGTTATTGGATATATATATATTTATATATATATATATCGTTTATATGATTTAAGCAAACTATAACATTATAATAGTAATTAAAATTAGTTTCATAATATTTTAAATTAGATATTTGTGAACTAATAAATATATTAATGTATGTGTGTTTGACTTTCTGGAAATAAATATTTGTTAGGTTTTTTAAAAACATTATATCATTTTTATTGTTATTACATTAGTGTTGTCATTTGACTTATTTAATGCTCACTATTGAGATTTTTATATATAAAAATATATATTTAAGTCAATGCTATTATTGACGATGATAATTTATTTCATCAATAATTTTGAAATTTTCATTACAAGTATACCATGATGATATTTTAGATATAGATATTTGCCATGATATTTTTGGATGGGGATATTTTAGTTATAGATATTTGTCATGATATTTTTGGATGGGGATATTTTGGTGTCAGATTACCAAGCAGTCTGACAGAGAGCAGAAAGTAGTTGATATGGAAACGTGTGCCATGGACGCATGAGCTGAAAGTGAAATCCCTGCCCCTCGGGTGTGTCAAGCACCAGGGATCTGTCATGGCTTTAACAGGTATAATGTCAGATAGCAGGAATCTGTTCCGGGGGTGTTGGACCGCACAATTCCCAGAGTTGTCAAGGGTCAAGGTTCCTTCCCCCCCAGGACCCCCACCCATGAGCACCCTAGCCATTGCAAATAGCTGTTGCAAAAGAAAGCCAGAGATTGTTCAATGTGGCAAGGAAGTCCGCCTTGTCACATACTAAAGCATATAGGGAACCTATGTTCAAGACCTTATTGCGTCTCTGGATTTTGCCTAAGACATATCTACCCATTCGGTCTATCCATGTCCACAATGTGTGGAGCACCAGGGATTTATAAAACAGGATGGCCGCCCCAAACTTCCTTTGTGCCATGGGGGTAGTCGGGTGGGGGGGACTCGGTATCTTACTGGCATGTATCACAACACCCATCCAATCCCGTCTAAGGGCCCAATTCCGATCTCGTCTGGAAAGCCCTCCGGACGACTCGGATCCGGAGAGATTTCCGAACGTCTTGCGCACCAGGAGTCCGAGCGACCGATTCCGATGTATCCGTATAGTGACGGACTCGGTTCGGTCGGACTCCCAGCCACTGGCTGCCTCATCCAAGACAAAAGAGCAAAGGCCAATAAATCAGCTTAGAAGCCTAGCATTGAAATTAACACTTATGAAAAAGTAGAACCCATGTATACTTTGATATCAGAGAGCTCATGAAGCAGGTTATCTATAGCCAAAGATGACAAAGATGGTGGTGCCTGCACCATGTCTTCTGCTTCCGAAGCGTTGGGCAGAGTCACCCTAGAGACAGCCTCACAGAATGGGAGTTGGTGCATGGACTTCGACTTGAGCTTGGAATGGACGACAGTCAAGTCGTCCATGTCGAGGTAAGAAGTAGCTGTCCTGGTGAATCAAAGGTTCCGAATGGGAACCTCCACGTGCCACCCCCTGGAAGTAGGTAGAGGGGGGCACCGCTGGCGTGGAACACCACGACCGGACTTTAGGGGTGCTGTGACAGCAGGGCACAGAAAGCACTGGGCCTGTGCATAGTGCAAGGAAGGAGGGAAGTGGGCCAACCTCATCTCAAGAGAAGGGTGATTGACGTTGACGCTTGGCTCCGCTTTGATTCCAGCAAGGCTGGGGGCTGTAATACATAAGCTGTTCATCCCCGTTCGAGGAGCATAAACGGTGGCTGATTGAAATGCTCGTGGCATTGTGGTGGCGCTGCTCTCTTCGTCCGCAGAAGAGTCCCTGGGGTGACTCTCACTGTGGGGACACACTCAGACCAGGCCTCACTGCCAATCCAATCTTAGGGGTCTATTACGATGGCGGTCGGATGTCAACCGCCGGGCCGGCGGTGGCGCCCGCCGGACCGGCGGTGGACATCCGCTCGCGATCGCAACCTAGAAAACCGCCAGTCAAATTAGGATGGCGGTGGTGACCGCGGCGGTGCGAAATTCCGACCGCCGCTTTTCCGCCGGTTGCCATCCGCACTCCTGCCTGGCGGACGGAGCAGGACCGGGATAATGGTGGCGGTGCAGAGCAGGCTGCACCGGCAGGATTATGATGCCGGCGGTAGCCAGCCTTTCCTCAGCGGTCAAACCGCCATGGAAAGGCATGCGGAGATTGTCTTCCGGGGCCCGTTGCGGGCCCCCAATGGTTTGGGGGGGTGGGTGCACTGGGGGGGTACCCATGGTCCCTCCTACATTTCCCTGTAGCAGGTGGCAGGCACTGTGCAGTGCCTGCCACGCAGTGCAGGGACATGCAGGATATGCTCCTTTGGACATCGCGGCGGTGCTGCGGGCAGCAGCAACCGCCGCAATGTTAAGGCCCGCGATCCGACCGCCGCGGTCGGATTTCGACCGCGGGTCATCATAATTCGACCAGCGGTGATGTCGCGGGCCATGCGGGCGGTCTTTTCCCGCTACCATGGCGGTCGGAGAGGTTTTCCGACCGCCATCGTAATAGGCCCCTTAGTTTGCAAAACAGACCTCGGGTGTCAGGGGCTGGGCCATGCCCCTGCCGCTCTCAGCACACCTGGACTCAGCAGGCTGTGGCCTCGGTCTTGGCCCAGCAGTTGGGTCACCTAGAGCCTTCCTTTAGGAAGCTGGCTCTTTATATAGTATATCATAAAGAGATATACTGTGCAAATAGTCCAGGTATTCCTTTATGAGTGGACAGGGGCTTGCTCTAGCATTCCCAAGGTGCTCTTCTAGGGGCTAGTGTGGTCGAGCACCCTTATGCTTATCAGAGAGGAGTGTTAGACATCTGCAAATAAACGCTAGTCAATAAATGATGCACACATCTCAAGGAGATCCACACCAATGTATAGAAAGAATACGTATCTTTATATATATATTTTGGCCCCAGAATCAATACATTTTGCAAGAGAAATATTTTTGTTTAAAAAGACAACAGTGCAGTTTTCAGAGGCTGCAATATTGTCATATGGGAGGAGAAACAAATACGGCATACAAGTTCTTTGCTGTGACTTACGAGACCAACCTCCTGGTATTTAAGGCGAGTATAGGGCAAGATCCAAGGCAGCACCAGCAGGTCACCTCCAGCTGCACTAGGGCTCCCAGATGCAAATGGTACAAAAGAGTGTTGGGTGGCCAATGCAAGTTAATGGGGATTGGTCTTCATCAAAAGAGGCTGCAGGTTTGAACTGGGAGGCCAGTAGGGTTGAACTAACAGGGGGGTTCAGGCTTCATGATGCTCAGGGATTTGAGGGCACCTTTGGTCCTCTTCTCCGCGAGACAGAGGCGACAGGTGCAGAGGTGTCCTAAGGCTTCTGGTTTTGTCACTGGGAGCGGGCACAGTAGAGGGGGCCTGCAAACAGAGGCTGCAGGCGGCGTTGAGAAGTCCACAGCGGGGAAACCCAAGGTGGGCTTTGAGTTGGTATTCAAACAAAATATTGAAAACAGAAACATCGTGTTTAAAATATTGTAATGTTAAAGTAGCACGGTATGTAATATTGAAGTAAAAAATATTGAAATTAGGTGTTGTGTAAAGTTGTGTAAAGTATTGTTGTTAAAAATATCAATGTTAACAATCTTGTATAAAATGTCAATTTTTCTATTTAAAATAGTTTGTATTAATATTGTTTATGTATTGTTATAGTAAAATAATATGAATATATGTACATTTTTTGTGTAAATTAGTATGTTGTAAATAATTTAAATTATAGAATTATTTGATTTTTGTGTTTATTAATATTTTTAGGAGCAGGATGTTGGGGTTATAGGTGAAAAGGATGGGGAATAATGTAAAAAATGTTTTTGATAATTTCTAATTTTTTAATTACATTTATTAAATTTATATAGAATTTGTAGAAATATAGGAGTGGAATTTGGGGATTTCAGAGGGTAAGGGTGAGAAGTTATTTTTTAATTTGAAAAAATAATTGTATTTATTTTTTTACATTTTAATATTTTTAAACTTTTTTAAAATTTGAATCAATTTAGGAGTGGAATGTTGGTATTATAGGATAAAATGATGAGTAATAATTTAAAAATGTAAAAATAATTTGTGTTATAATTTAACAATTTACAATATTTTTAAATGTGATATTTTGAAATTTAGGAACTGATGTTGGGTAATAGTGGATGGGGATGGAAAGTATTTAAATATATTTACATTTTTTATTTTTTTAGGATAGTTATAAATGTAATTATTGTTATGATAGGCAGTAATATTAGATATTACATTTTGTTTAATTTTTTTTCAAACATTATATTAAAAAGTGTGTGAAATTAAGGGCCTCATTATGATGGCGGTCGGACTTCTGTCCGACCGCCATCATTTCGGAGACGGAACCGCCCGACTTGCTGTCAGCGGTCCCGCCAATGAAATCGCAATGTTTATGTTTTGTATTGCGGCGGGTGCTGCGTGCTGCAGCACACGCCGCAGTACAAAAAATAAACATGACATATCCCTGCACTACGTGGCAGGCACCATGCGGTGCCTGCCACATGGTGCAGGGATATGTAGGGAGGCACCATAGGTGCCCCCTAGACCCAAAACAGAGGGCCTGGGGAAGGGGGGCCCGCTACAGGCCCACAATGTCCCTTTCTGCCAGCCTTTTCATGGCAGGTAAACCGCCATGAAACGGCCGACGGGGAGGGACATCATAATCCCTACGACCACCATTGTAGAGATCAATGTTCCCTCCGACGGTCCGATGAGCTCCTTAAGCACGTTGGATCCGTGGCGGTCGGTCTCTTCGATCACCACCCATCCGCCCGCCATCCTAATGTGGCGGGCGCAAAACAATATTGCGATGGCGGTGAGACCGCCACTGATGGGCTGTAGGTGGCGGTCCCACTGTCATCGTAATCAGGCCCTAAGATTGTTTTTTAGGAGATTTATAATATATTTGTTTAAAATAATTAAGTAGTGATATGTATTGTTTTAATGGAAAATGTTGAGGTATATTAAATTATAATTTTTATTTAAATATATTTTTCAAAAACTTTCGGAATTTTTTTGTATACTTGTGTCAGTTAATGTATGTTTTTAGTTGTAAATTATGATTACATTATTTAAACAAAATCACAATTTTATTTTGTAACAAAATGTAATTTGTGAAAAAATCACAATGTAGTTTTTGTATATGGATGTTATGTTTATAGGCAAGAATTGTTGGTATTATTATTAATAGGGAGATAATGCAAAGTACATTTTGGGGCTCATTAGGATGTCGGTCCGAGGCTTTCCTACCGACATCCATGGTTTAAAGTCTGACCACCTAATTACAATGTAGGCAGTCCGAGTTTAAACCGGCCGGTCGGACCGACAGCTGCACATAATCCCCTACGGACTGCGTTTTTGCCGTCGGGATTATGATGTCGTTTTCTGACAGGCTTTTCATGTTCGGCTTTCCGACATGAAAAGTATCTCGGAGAGCAAATTTGGGGGCCCCTAGCAGGGCCCCCATGCCTCTGAAGCCTCCGGTTGGGGGCAGGGGAGGCAGGTGCCCTCCTGTAAATTCCTGCAATGTGTGGAAGGCTCTGTGAGGTGCCTGCCTTATGGTACAGAGATTTACACAAAATCAAATTTTTCTATGGGAGCTTGGACTGCGAGTGGAAACCGCCCGCAGCACAAGCTCCCATAGAGAAATGGGAGTTTTTGACCGCACCATGTGCGGTCGCATCATAATACGGTGTGTGGAACCGGCGACCTATGGTCGGTCAGTTTCCACACCGAAACGGTGTCGGGTGGACTTTATGCGCCCAACATCATAATAAGGCCCTTTGTTGTTTTTTGTTGAAATTTTATAATTTTTCATATCATTTTGTAAGTTTTCAAATTATTGTATTGTTTTATATAAATTCTACATTTTTGGGGTTATTTTTGTTTTATTGTTTTGTAGAAAATATTTTCTTTGATTTTATAATTACATAATTTTGTTTGATATCTTTATTGGTTCTATGAACTATTTCATAAAATGTTATGTTTGGTTAGTTATTTGTAATTTATATATAAAAACGAGGTGATTATTATGCATTATGTTTTAATATTTAATTGTTAAAAATTTGAAATTAATTATTTGTTTCATTTATAATAATGTTTTAGTTTTTGTTCATGAGGTATGTGATAAATGTACATAAGTGAGGGCCTGTGCTGCAGTCTGAATCCGCCCGCAGCACAAGCTCCCATTGTACAATGGAAGTTTTTGCACATCCTTGCACCGTGTGATGCCTGCCACACGGTGCAGGGATGTGAAGAGGGGCACCATAGGTACGCCCCAGGCCCCCAGCCGGAGGCTGCAGAGGCATTGGGGTCCTACTAGGGTTTCCCCGGTTGGTTTACACTCCGACCGACAACATTGTAATTCGGCGGTCGGAATGTAAACCTTCCATGTTGCAGATATATTTTTAATTTGTTATAAACAATATACATTTTAATATATAGTAAAATAAATTCTATATTTTATTTGCTATATAGTGTACAATTTTTGTAATACATTTTACATTTTTATATTTTTTGTTCCAATTTATTAGTCACATTCTTCTTTTACTTTATTTTTATATTGAGTTCAATGGGGAAATAGTTTTTTCCAATTTAATTAAGCATCCATTTAATGTGGCACTTACTGTATTTTGTATTCTATCGCTGTTGTTTTTTGGTCGGTATTGAAGAAGCAAGGTCGCGGTTGGGAGCTGCATTTGATCGGTGAAGTTCAGTTTGTTTTAAGTTATGTCCAAGTTAATTTAAGGGTAAGGGGAGGTAGTTAGGTATTATATAGGGTTTGTAGTGTGTTATTTTTTGAAGTTGTTGTGTAGTGTAGCGTGTTTGTGGTAGCATATGGATTAGCTTGTTGTTTTATTATGATATATTGTGTTGTAGTTTACCAGTTACGTGTAGTAGCAGGTGTTGTGTGAAATGTAAAGTATTGCAATGTATGCGTTTGTGCAGGAGGGATGTTCATAAACTCCCATTGAGAAATGGGAGTTTGGGACCGGACCTGCCGACCTGAGGTTGGTCTGTTCCCAATTCGTATCGATGTCGGTCGGAGGCAACTGCGACTGACATCGTAATCAGGCCCTTAATGTGGACGATATTTTTGTAAATGATATTTGAGTGTTAGATGGGGATATCGATGTTTTCATAATGATATTTTTTAGTTGATATGTGGGGATTTTTTAAATTCAATATAGGTTGACGATATTTTTGTTGCTGATATTACTGACGATAATTTTGTAGGTCGATATTAGTGGTGATAATATTATGTCAGTACACCCTTTGAGTCTGGATGGCCTGGGGACCACGTTGGCACCATTGGCCCACTCCAGCTCGGATCTGCATATGTTCCGTTTTAAAATCAAATCGGCTATTATTGTTAAAAAAAAATGTTAACGTTAGGGGCATTCGCACCTGCAGATCCGCCATACTAAAGTGTCTTGACCCAAACGACCCGCAATTTAACTGTAATCTGGTAAAGTTTTTACTCTTATACGAGAAATTAATTTGAACTAGTATCCTAACTAGCACAATAGCACTTTATAAAAAAAAAAAAAACTCTTGAGAAACTTGTCTAAATATTGTCTCGTCTGCCAGTAAACGTATTTTTGCTGATCATCAGTTTTTAATGTCTATATTACATTGGTGATAAATTTGTCCTGACATGACTTTCTCAACCGTAAACATACTACCGTCAACCAATGATTTTAACATGTATATTATACTTTTTACAACTTGTTTGGTTTTATCGAAATATTGTTTTGGTTTTAATTAACTTAAACAATAAAGATTCACTCCAGCTCGAACTAGGTGGCTCGGGTGGTGTTTTCCAAAACCTGTTTTTTGCAGTCTTGGATCCACACAGCTCAGTCTTTGGTACCTGCAAGATGCAGGGGTACCCCTTCACTGCTCCGCAGGAGTTCCTGAATTGTTGAAGAAGCTCTGGCAGTCCTCCCAGGTTTTAGAGGATCATCAGCTTGCAGGGTGAGATGACTTTGGTGAAATTGTCACGAATAGGTGAACAGGCTGGCAGGCCTGGTGCCAAGTCAGTGGCTTTTTCATCAGGTCTTGCTCTTGCTGCTCTTCGGTCCTTCTTTTAATCTGCAGGATCAGATTTTCTGCTGCCAGGCGCTTCTCTAAATACTGAGTTAAGGGGCGTTAGGTAATAACCAATGGGCTACCTGCCCTTTGGGTCACTACACCCCCTATATGACCATTTCCTGTGCGAAGTGGACATAACCCCATACCAGAATTCCTAAGTTTGCAATGACCAAGATGGCTAACTTCGAAAAGTCACTTTCACTTCAGGTAGCCCACCTTAGGGGTGGCACTAGCCTGAGGGTGGACCCGCTTATCTGACTAGCTAATTTCCCCATCTCTCCATGTCCCAAAGGTCTCTGGACAAAGTGGATCGGGTTCCTCTCCTACGAGAGAAGCCAGATTTGCATAGCAGAGGTGGTGGGCTCTTCAAAGTCCCCCCCACCCCCGTTTTAGAATATTATTCTGCATGTCATCCTGTGGGAGAGGGGTGAAAACACCCTCTACCTGAGCAGGCTTGGTTTCTGGCATCCTGAGAGCAAAGGCCCTCATCCTCGGGGGTCAGAAACTAGTCTATGGTGGCAGGTTGGTGAAAAATAGCCAGTCAGCACACCAATGGCTGGTAGCAAATAGCTATCCTGCTCGGTCAACTGAGAGGAAATAGAACTATTGGGAGCTGAATGCTCCCAACTTAGCAGTAAAGCAGACGAGGGGTGAACAAGGTGTGTTATTTGTGATCACCCCTTTTCTAAGCCCTAGCAGCTCAACCATTGGCCATCTCCATCAGCTGCATTCCTGCTATTGTGGGCATCTCCTTTGGTGGCTGAGATCATAAGATTAGCTTGTTTGCGGATCATCTCTTGCTTACTTCCTATCGACCACTACCTCCCTACTGGCTATAGTTGACAGGCGTGCCATATTTGAGGCGGTATCGGTCTTCAAAATCACCATCACCAAATCTTGCATGCTCAATCTAACTATAGCCAGGTAAGACCTCCCTACTCTGCAAGCCCTAGCATGGTTACAATGGGCACCCAACACGATTCGGTAATTGGGTGATAATCTAACCCTACTCTGTCCTCTTAGATGCAGGCCAAATGGACGTAACTCCGAAGGTCCATCCTGGCAGATCTAAGAGGCTGGAAACCCTTCATTGTCTCTTGACTGGGTCGCATTAATGTCATAAAAATGAATGTCATCCCATGGGCCATATATCTTTTTCCAGTCCCTGCCTACTCAGATCCCCAAGATTATACCACTCGCTTACAGCAGGACGATCGCTTCTTTATCCAGAATGGGAAGCAGCCAAGGATTTGTAACTCTTCCTTGATGCGGCCTAGAGAAAGTGGTGGACTGGTCTGCCCTAATATTCTCTAGCACTATTGGGCCGCCCACTTACATCTCTTGGGTGGTCGTCTACAGTGTGAAATATGGGTTCCAGATTGCCCTGGCAGAGGCCTGCTGGCCCCTCAGGGTTCTAGCATGGCTATGCCAGCAAGCTCGACTGCGCAGCACCTATAGGTATGCGTGTATATATATGTGTATGTGGGTAGCACCTATACAGTCTGTCTAGCTACACCCACTAGGACAGTACTCAACATATGAGACAGATTGGGAATCATGAAGGGGTTTACTACCTTCTCCTCCTCCACAGTCTAATTGCATTGAAACCCGATCTTTGTAGGAGCCTCCATAAAATCCTTTGAGCAATGTAAGGCTGATTACCCTCTCCCTGAAACGAAGTGGCTTAAGTACCGCCAGCTGTATCATTGGGTGTTGCACCCCTCTAATTAATAAGGGCTACCAGATTGTATACTGCATTAGAAAAATTAGTGAGAACATGACGGTTCTAAGGGACTAATTGCCAATATATACCGGACCATTCAACACTCCACATCCCCTCAAACCCACACATTTAAACCTTTCTGGCAGTCTTCCAATACAGAGGGCATTTCGTCTAAGCAATTGGAAACCCTTTGGTGAGACACTCCTAAAACTTACCGCAGCTTATCCCACAGGTAAATGGCTTATAAGATCATGGTTCAATGGTATTATACACCAGCTTACTTGTCCAGCATATACCCCTCCACATCTTCCCTCTGCCATCAGTGCATACTAGTAGTGGGATATACTTTCCACCTCTGGTGCTCCTGCAGCCTCATTACCACTTATTGAAAAGCGATCCTGGAACAAGGTCACCATAGGGAATCCATTCCCTGCCTCTAACCTCACAGTTATATTTGCCTTGGAAGCGATGACCCACGCTGACTGGAAGCTTATTAGCCACATACTGAATGCTGCACAGCTGATATTAATATAGTTGAAAAAGACAACTGCCCTCCCAATAGCTTAATGTTTCACCGCCCATGGGAGGTGATGGCGATGCAACAACTTTCCCACAACTTAGCTCGCATAGAAGTTAAATTTCATTAGGTTTGTCACCCTCTGATCCGCTATCTCACCTGCTTGGAGTTCACCTGCTTCAACCCAGCGAAGCTCGGAGCATTTCAGCTTTTTAATTACTTTTCAGCCATGCTTAGCTTCAATGGCAAGCTCATGTCCCCCATCCACCATAAGCGTCAACCCTACATGCTCTATTGCACGACTTTGCTCATACTGTGGAACTGTATGTTGACAACATTGACCTGTGAACCTAAGACGATCCTCCCCCCCCCCCCCACTCAAAGGGGACCGGAGACACTGGTAGATGTTTTGCATGGCAGCCAGTGATTAGGACTTAGTGGAATGTGTTTGATAGAACCTGCTCTGCGGACAACAGCTGACACTTGACAGTTTTCATGCTGGCTTCAGTGTCTCACAGAGCCTCCACCTGTTAATGGTGTCCCACTGCCTATATCTGGAAGCATTTGAAGGCTTATGGTTCTATTTCTCCATCACCCAGGAAAACTAGGGTCCCCTCTGCCTGTCCCCCCAAAAGTAACTGGGACTACCTCCTTCCCGAGCACTAAACTCGACAACCCAGGTGTCTGCCCACAGGTAGAGGGGTGTGCCCTTATGGGACATTCGCGTTCACCCTTGTTGCGCCCATATTTGTAGCACTCTGTACATTGGGGTGCAATCACCCCTGTCTTATGGTTAAGGAACCCATTTTTAGATCAGACTGGGACTGGTTACCACTACTCCCATGGGAGTTATTTTTAGGGCCTTTTGAGTAATCCTTGCTTTTAGGTTTTTCTCCTCCCTCTTTATTTTGTTGGAAACCGTGAGCACCTGTGGATGTCACCCCCATATACCTTATTTTATCTTTAAACTTAAATAAATTTTTGAACTAATGTAACACTCACCTTTAGGGACGGGAAACAAGGGAATAGGGGTACGGGGTGGGGAAGATTTTTATTAATACAAGAGTATTAATTTAAATATCTGTGTACTAATTAATAGGCTTTTAACTGTACTTTTAAATTTAAAATAATTATTAAACGTACATTTTTTTAAACCCAACTTTGATACATTTAGGGACAAAGTACAAGGAATATTAGGGTAACGGGGGATGAAATTGTTTTAATACCCAGGTATTACTTTTAATATCCGAGTACTAATTACTAGGGGCACGATTACGATGTCGGACACCGCTATTACGATGAGACCGCACCATGTGCGGTCACATTCTCCTGTTTCCCTATGGGAGCTTGTGTTCCGGCCGTAACACAAAATCCCACTGAGAAATGAGAGATTGTGTTCATCCCTGCACTCCATGGCAGGCACCTCAAGGTCAGAGGCCGCAAGGACAAGGGGCCCTGCTAAGGGCCCCCAAACTCGCTTTCCAACAGGCTTCCCATGTCAGAAAGCCTGTGGGAAACCAAGCATTGTATTCCCGAAGGCTGAAACCTCTTCCTATAGGACTATGAGCCGGTCTACGACTGGCCGATGGGCTCCTGGAACATGTCGCAAGCCAGCTGTAATGACTGGCCAGTTTCAATTCCGACCAGCTGTATTGTAATCACCTGGTCAGAAATGAAACGGGCGATCTCGGTCTTAAAGCCTCTGACCCAAGGTCGAAGGCTTTACGACCGAGATCATCATAGGCCCCTTGGTCTTTAAATAAATTTAATTTTAGCATTAAACTTAAATAATGTTGAATAGCACTGCTACATTCACCTTTAGTGACAGGATGTAACGAATATAGGCGTAATGGGCGGGGTAGTATATTAATAACCAGGTAAAACTTTTACAAACTAACTGAAATTTATTTTAAATAGAAAAATGGATACAACAGTGAGATTTTAAGAGACATTTAAATTTTAAACCACAATCATTAGGAATAAATAATAATTACAGCGATACACTTTATTTTAGAGTGAGCTACAGGAAACAAATAAACACCATGGGGCACATTACGATGGCGGGCGGAAGCACCACCGCCGTGCTGGTGGATGCAAAAACCACCAGTTACCGCCGGCACGCAGCAATCCACACGCCCGTCCAATTACGATGCGAAAAGTAGGCCAAACACCGCCGGCAAGCCAGCAACACCGTCCGCCATCAAAGTGCGCCCGTACATGTAGCGGCGCAGCCCAACTGACACACACCGTCCGACGAAACACGTCCCGCCCGGCGCATAAATTACGATGCCGCAAACAAACGGCTCCCACGGCCAAGAGATACCGTACGACAAACCGAAGCGGTAACACGGATGCCGAGCACGGACAACGAAGAAGCGGCTCCCCGAGCATGAATCCAGCACTGCAGGCACTCCCCATGCTTCTGCTGATGCACCACCAAGGACGCAACGTACCGCGGAGACGCAGGTAGGCACACACACAACAAGTGCACGCAAACAGCGCACACAGTGCAAGGGCGGAAAAGTGGACAACCCCCACCAGCGCGTGTACACAACACATCCACCATTGCATCCACATATGACACACAGGCCAAATCGTAACATCGCGGAACACATGTGTACACACCACCTGGGACTAGTAACCAACCACCCCGTCACGGCCCCAAAGCGCCGATGACGCCGCCACACATGCGCACAACGCAGAGGCCAACCGCAGCGCCATGCATGCGTCGCACACAGACACAGGGACACAACCAAGCAGCACACACATCAGCCCCACCCCGAACGCACATGACACGTGACAGGCCGGCCACAGACATGTCCTCAACGCCCAATTCACGGACAACACCCAACGCCACACAACCGACGCACACATGTCAGTGAAGACACGCAACAGCAGGACACACCCCAGTGTAACAAACATGGCGTAGCACACAGCGGCGGCAACACCAACTAGGAGAAGCAGGGCTCCTTCGGGAAGAGGAACGCCAGTACCACACAGAAACACCCATACCACCCTGCACATATGAACAAGACATATAAAACGGAACACCAAAGAGCCCGGGGACCGACAACAGGTGGCCCAAGAATAACATTCACACACAAGGCCCAACGCAGAGCGGAAAGGCAGCCTGCCGCCCACACAAGGGAGAGCAGACAGCACTGAATGACCTTCCATTCCAACTCCGAAACCACAGCCCTACGACAGAAGCCGGTGAATACAGCCATTGTCCAAGAATAGACCAACACAGGCATGCCGAGGAGACCGACCACAGGGCAGATAGCGCATATCACAGAAGCACACAACGGACGGGGAAGAAAGAAGAAAACACTCCCCATGTCGGCCACATGCAAGTTAATTGGAAGGAGTCACACAGCACTGACCTTGAACTGTCTGAGAAGCATGTGGGAAGAGGGCCCGTGTCCTCCAAACAAGCCAACAGAACACAAGTCCTGTCTCCCTACGACTACACAGAGCTCACAGCAACCCCGGAGCGTGCACATTGCAGACTGCACACACAGCCGGAGCACGCCACCTCAACGAACCGCTGTGAAATGGCAACCGCAACACACCTACCCAACTACGCCGAACAGCTCAAGCTGTACAAAACCAACCTGTGCCATACATTGGGATGCGATCTCCTGTCCCTGCTGAACGTAAGTTACCGACTGACTTACCGCATCACATTGTTCAGCTGCGTCATGCCCGTCTTCTACTGTCGGAGGTGTCCCTACCAGCATCCCGTCGAGATATGCCTCTCCAACCCGGCATGTCTGAAGGCGGACCTGCTACCACTACTCCTCCCTCTGGACGCACACGACAGGGCCTGCTCTGCCTATGGGGGCATGGCGTATGTGGCCAACATCGCACCCGCACTGAAATGGGACCACTGTGCCTCCACACGACGGATCATCGATAACAGCTACATCGAATGTCACCCAGCATGCCCCATCATGGTCCTCCAAGGGACAACTTACGAACAACACCTTGACAGCCACCATCCGCTTCATTGGCTGGCAAACATGTACACCACCAATGACATGGAAGCCCTGCTGGACGGCATCGCATACCTGACAACCTGTAAATACGTCGGACTTCAACGCAGGTTCCCCGAGTGACCTATGATGTCCAACCCCGCACCCATGCTTAGCTTCCGCACGGACTGGCCAGTCACCACCACAACAGCCATACCAAACGACCGGCAACTGTAACCACACCATCAACGACATCGCCATGACATCGGATATGACCGGGACATGCACACTGTTCCCCATCACATCCAGGAACACCGCATGCATCGTGGGAGGCAGTGGCATGGGCTCTGTGTATCGCACCCACATGGACGGAACTGCACGAACAACCAGGACACGACATGGATCCAGCGCCCATGGACACACACACCGCTCAGTGGAAATGAATAGGTCGCCTGGAGTCTGTGGGTGCTGCACCCCTCCCACCCCCGCCCCGGGAATCCCATACCAGGACCTTTGCATGGACGACAAGTGCATACAACAACAACACGACCCCAGTGACTGTGACATGTCCAGTAACCACCACAGTGCAACAACAAGTGGCACGCCGCTGCATGCACGCAAGCACATGCCCTGATGTCATCTCACATGCACGCGTGCATGAGGAACAACCGCAGCAAACCTGTCACATGGAACTGAGATGGACTGTGCCCATGATGCCAAGCGGTCTGGTAGGCTACATGTATACCGTCTGTGTCAAAGTCCGCAGCTCCGCAGCTATACGTAAATGTACATTAGCACAGCCTTGGCCAAGCAGATGTCACTCTGAAGCCCACATCCCACATGCAACAGCCAATCACATGTAACCCCACACCCTATCCCATTTGCAATCATGCTCAGTATATCCTCAACATGTATTCCGCTGCCAGTAGTGTCCACTATACTGCATCACAGAGGACAGAAGACTCAATATAATGTTTGAAACCAAAACTGTCTCCGCTGACTCATTTCACAAGTACGAATGAGAGAGGATGAGAGTATGTGAAGTACACGGCAGTCGTGACATGACCATGTAGTCCACTGGTATTGGATGTCAACGCAAATGAGTAGCACTACTGTGGAAGACACACATGTGTCGTGTGAAGTCGTATGGACGCAGTGCTCAGGTGGGTGGGTGCGACGGGTAGATGCGCACATGCCAAGTTGGAGCACGCCGTGTTGGGAGGGGTCATGAACAGTACACCACCGCTTCCCTGGGCATTGTGAGAGGACACCTGTCGGGGGGAGTGAACACGTGTGTGCACAGCAGCCGGGCACACGTACAAAGCGGTACCAGGCGCACCTCAGCCCACCCTCTGTGGACAAGCTGGATCCTGTTGTGCGCCCGCCATGCCCCTGACAAGGCACACACAGCCCCAGTCGACCAGGTGTAACCCCAACATAGTCAATCCGCACAGGCGATACAGGGCACGGGATGGCAGTGGAGCATGGTGTGTGAGAGGTCTCCTCGCGCTCCTCCTGGTCATATCACGCAGGCAATAGAACCTCAACGTCTAGCATGGCACAAGTCAGATGGAAGTGTAGGGGGACGCACCACAGCACGAGCAGCACTGACGCCACGGGAGGTGGCTCGCACCATCCCATCCATTGCCCATCATACCAACCACGCCACATGCCATTGCGACTAAGTGCAAGCGCGTGCGCCACCACCCCCGAGCCCTCCCCAGAGAGGCCAAAGAGTGAATGTGTGGGCCATCAGCCACAGACGGACGCGGCCTGGCCGCAAGGGCAGCCACAGCCACTGGGTGTCGCAGGTGGCGGATCCGGAAGGCGAAGACTGTGATGCATAGTCCATGCAGGCCGGGTCTCCATTTGGGGCACCACGCAGGTGGACGGCGTCCCGCAACACATCATACCCTGAGACAGCCCACTCGTGCGACTGGACCCACACATACACTCCTTGCCCTCTCTGGTGCGAGCTTGGGGCTGGCTGTGCAAGCGCTAGCCTCGCAGGTGAGCATGCATATTGGGGGAGCGAGGGGAGGACATGAGGGCTGGGGCGAAGATGACTGTATCACTGTCAGTTAGTACAAGGGATGACCCAGATGTGGAAAGGAAGAGACATGTCCCGTGTGTACTGCAACTAGTCGCCAATACAACTACACCCCCATGTCCGGAATGTAAGCCCGCACCTAGGCCCGCCCATCCGCCACATCGAACATACCACCAGCACGACAACCTTCCCATTCGAAACACTGACTGGGGGTGGCGACCAGTGTACAATCATGTGTAGCCTACCCACGCGTACATGTGGGCCCTCCATGATCCATGTCACCTGCGGCAAAGTCATGACATGCGCAATGAGGGAAGTGAGGAGAGCTGCCCGCCCCACGCGCAGAAGGTGCATCAGCTCCACAGACCCAGCAGCGAGTCCAGCAGGGGTCACATGTGCAGGGGCAGCTGTGCCTGGTGTGAAGGCACATGCATATAGACAGCACATCGACCAATGTGTAGTCTGCCCACATCTACAGTCCATCATCATGCGGACATAGGAATTGAACACAGGGCAACACATCTTAGTGGGTGCACCCACCGTGACCAACAATGCGCAATCATCGACGTACCCGCCCTGTGCATGGCCCCCCACCCAACGGAGGCACATCCAGTGCCACCATCCCACACACACAAGCCTTCCACGGAACATGCTGTGTCCAATGGTCAGTACAGAGTCAGCGCCCATCTGGTGGATCCTGAACAGGAGACACATGCACACACATGCCAGCTCCCACTATGTACGACTGCCACCTGGCACGTGCAATGTAACCTCTCACCTGTGACGTGTGACTGCAAGCACACAGCCGTCTTGGCATGGGGCTGTCAATGTGGACACCTGTCAATGTTTCGGGAGGTGTGATCCGTACAGTGCTGTACATAGGGTGCAGTGCTGACACCTACTACTGTCTCATATCCCCTCGTGCCACAGGTCCCACTTGTTTTGGCCGCTCAGCCTGTGCCCACATCGTCGTCGTCGTGTGCCATACTCATCCAGCCGCGGAAGCAGTTCCATGCTCAGCAGACATTCATGTTGCCGTGGCGTTGCCGCTTGACGGATATGCAGTCAGTCCCCATCAGCACGCCCCGCAAGTCATTGGGGCCTAGATCCCCATGTGCATGCACATGGCAGTGGTTTGTATCACTAGCCATTGCCATTGTTGGGAGACCTGTGTAAGTGTATTGTGGCCGTGCCGTCCCAGCTTGACAGCTGGGCTGTGGCTCATGTGCTTGCTCAGTCATGTCAGTGATGTGTATGCGAAATTGCTGTGTGTCGTGTTGCATTGACATGTGTCCTCTGCCATTGTCCCTAGGCGGAGACCGAACATTGACCGCCCATACCAATTGCTGGCGGACATGGACGATACAGAGGTTATTAGGAAGTTTTGGCTGGACAGGCCAACCCTGCATCGACTGTGTGCCATGTTAGAACCCCATCTCCGTCCCCGCAGGGTGTATCCGACTGCTGTCACCCCCACGGCTAAGGTGATGGCCGCCATGCATTTCTTCGCCACTGGGTCATTCCAGCACACAGTGGGCATTGGAGGAGGGATGTCCCAGCCCATGTTCAGCAAGGTGCTGAGGGATGTACTGGCAGCCATGATGCTGTACCGGAACAGGTACATCCGCTTCCCCAGGGCTCGTGAATTGGCGGCAGTGAAGGGTGCATTCTATGCCCTTGGCAGAATCCCACACGTCGTTGGAGCCATTGACTGCACACATGTTGGCCTTGTTCCACCACAGGCCACTGAGCACCTGTACCGCAACAGGAAGCACACGCACTCCCTGAATGTGCAAGTGGTGTGCCTTGCGGACATGGTGATCACCCACGTGTGTGCAAAGTTCCCAGGCTCGGCCCATGACGCACACATAATGCGCAACAGCATCTTGCCATGACTGATGTCCAATCTGCAACAGGATCATGGCTGTATTGTCGGTGAGTATGTGGAGTGGTGTAGCGTGCTGGTTGTGCGATGCTGTCCCCTGTCCAGTTGGAATAGCAACGGTTCTCTGTGTCCCTCACACCCAGGTGACTCTGCGTACCCGAATGGGGCATGGCTGCTCAGTCCATTGAGGAATCCTCGCACCCCAGCAGACGATCGCTACAATGAGGCACATGGGAGGACCAGACGTGTGGTCGAGCGTACCTTTGGCCTCCTCAAGTCCAGGTTCAGGTGCCTGGACCGCACCGGGGGTGCGCTGGCGTACTCCCCACAGAAGGTGTGCCAGATAGTGGTGGCGTGCTGCATGCTGCACAATCTGGCCATTCGGAAGCAGATCCCCCTCATTGTGGATGACGGAGATCAACCAGGGCCCCAGCCCGCAGACCAGGACAGCTCGAGTGAGGAGGACAGCGGAGAGGAGGAAGCTGGGAATGTGCGCCAGCAGCTCATCGCCCGCTACTTCACTTAACGGTGAGTGTCCATGTACGACGGCTGATGTGTCTGTATTTGTGCAGGTGTGTGTGTGCTGTGTCAGGGTGGCCTTTTGTTCACTGCGTGCTGTGTGTCAACGCTCCATGCCCAGGTTAGTATGCCACTGATGGTGGCTGTGGCATTGTGCCCTATTGCTCTGTGCGATGTGTGTACATTGCTTGTAGTTGTTGACATGTACTGTGTGATGGGTGTGTGACACACTCATTGAATGTGCTCCTGTTCTGTCTCCCACCCCTAGGTCCCTACAGGCCCTCCGGTTCCATTGCCATGCCACGCATCAGGTGCCTTTCCGCCCAAGGTGGCCGTTGTATTCCGTACAAATAAAACACAGGGCACAAACAGCAGTTTGTGTAAGAGGTGCATTTATTTCAAACTGTGACATGTGATTGTGTGTAAGGTGATGACAAAAGTGGTGCGTGCAGTGACAATGAGCTGTCGGTCATGGCTGCGTGATGCTCAGGGTGTACCCACTGGTTCTATGTCCATAGTCCAACACACACATGCCATCCAGATGGCTGTGTGGAGTGGGATCGTAGTCCAAGTCAATGCAGTGGCTGGTCAAGGAAGGCTGGCGGAAGGCTGGCTGGCTGCCTCACTTGCGTTTGGAGCGTGCGAAGTCCTTCGGGAGATCTGTTTCCACTTCGGACGGCCCCTTCCACGTTTGCGAGGGGGGGTGCCTGCTTGCGACATGCTGGTGGTTGAGGTGTGATCACTGGCTGTGGACGCAGGGGAACTGGACACTGCTGCTCCACCCTGCGCCCGGCAGGTGGTGGCGGAGGGGAGCTGCTGTCCCTGGCTGTGACCTCACCGCCACCACCAGCTGTCCCATGAGGTCCACGATTTGGCCCATACGGGCGTCCATGGACCTCAGCACCCCCAGCACCTCACGCGTGTCTGAAGCAGACCGGACCCATTGTCCTTGGGCCTCTTCATAGGCCCCAAGGACTCTGGCCATGTGAGGCAGGGCATGGCTCCCAGGGAGGCTGGCGTTTCCCTGACCCTGCTCCTCCTACCAGTCCTGCTGCCACCGGCCTGCCCACTAGCCACATTGCTCACCACGGTCCTCGCTGTGGCTCCCAGGGTGGATCCAGTCGTCCGGGCCACCACCTGCGCTGGGGCTGGTGCCAGCGAAGACGTGGCGGTGGTGGCGGCGGTGGTGGTCGGTGCGGCGATGGTGGCGGTTGCGGCAGTGGTAGTGGCCACAATGACCGTGGGTGTGGCCGCAACGACAGTGGCAGCAGGGGGCTGGGAATGTTCAGCAGCCCTGGATGATGGGTTGGTGGGTAGGAGGGGTCCTGGGGAGCGGCTGGGCCCTGCCACACCAGATGGGCCTGCTTGGTTGTCCGTGTCCGAAGAGGAGGACAGATCCTCCAGATCCGTGTGTCCTCGTTGGGGGCTTGTAGGCTGGCTGTGCTGGCTGCTGTCTCCATCCCCAGCATCCAGCAGTTCGTCACCTGTGGAGAGAATGAGATTTGTTATTGTGTTGCACCTGGCGAAGTATGTATTTGTCGTCTGACATTGACAGTTCGTGCAATCTCGTACATGGGTTTCCCGGAGGCGTGTGTGTGGCTGTAGCATCTGTAGTTGTGTGTGCTTGGCAATGGGACTGTGTGCTGTGCACATGTGGCATGGGACGGATTGGCCATGCCGATGGGTGTGTTGCTGTGCCCCTACTTATTGTGACTCTGGTGTATGCGGGCTCCTGGCCCATCCTGGGTCTGGTTTGTACTTTGATTTTGGGGTTCAAATGGAACGCTTAGGAACGCATATGGCAACATGGGGGCTATGCCCCAGATTCGCATTTGGGAGGGGATATGCTTTTGGGGTTCAAATGGAACGCTTAGGAACGCATATGGCAACATGGGGGCCATGCCCCAGATTCGCATTTGGGAGGGAATATGCTTTTGGGGTACATGCTGTGAGCCATGGGTGCCGAACGTGACATGTGTTGTGGCAGCATGACAGTGCATGGTTTGAGGTGTGTGCATGCTTGACATGGCCTGCATATTTGCTGTCTGTTGTGATTACTGGACATGGCATTGGACGCATCGTTATGAGTGAGTGATGGTTGTGTGCCAGCCAACGTATTGCAGTTGTCCCATCTCCTTGGTGTGCGTGCTGCCCTGTGCCATGTGCATCACTGCAGTGCTCGGGGGGTGTGGCCCATGTTGTGTGTTGTTGCTCACAGTGTGTCGTGCACTTCATTGACTTCTGGCACATGGTTGGTCATGGGCATGTATCTTAGCGTGACTGCTGTATGTGTGGCAGCTGTGCGGATGACATGCCTTTCATGAGACTGGTGCAAAAACAACAGTTGATGGACAGAATGCAGAACAATGTCATGCATTCACCCCAGTACAGAGATCTGGGCCTAAATCCATCGTTTTTTGCTCACCATGCCATTCCAGTTTGAACCCAGCCATATGCAAATCAGTCTTGACCCTGTGCCTCATGGGAACAGTCCAGCCCGAACTGCCAAGCCAGGTCCTCCCTGGACTGGAAACAAGCATCCTAGGACTGGTTTCGGGTTTCACCCTCTTCAGCCAGGATAGCTTGATTCCAGTGGCATGGAGAGCACGGGACCCACGTCTGGGCATACCCGTCCCACTCGGGGTGACAAATGCAAAAACAACAGTTGATGGACAGAATGCAGAACAATGTCATGCATTCACCCCAGTACAGAGATCTGGGCCTAAATCCATCGTTTTTTTGCTCACCATGCCATTCCAGTTTGAACCCAGCCATATGCAAATCAGTCTTGACCCTGTGCCTCATGGGAACAGTCCAGCCCGAACTGCCAAGCCAGGTCCTCCCTGGACTGGAAACAAGCATCCTAGGACCGGTTTCGGGGTTTCACCCTCTTCAGCCAGGATAGCTTGATTCCAGTGGCATGGAGAGCACGGGACCCACGTCTGGGCATACCCGTCCCACTCGGGGTGACAAATGCAAAAACAACAGTTGATGGACAGAATGCAGAACAATGTCATGCATTCACCCCAGTACAGAGATCTGGGCCTAAATCCATCGTTTTTTGCTCACCATGCCATTCCAGTTTGAACCCAGCCATATGCAAATCAGTCTTGACCCTGTGCCTCATGGGAACAGTCCAGCCCGAACTGCCAAGCCAGGTCCTCCCTGGACTGGAAACAAGCATCCTAGGACCGGTTTCGGGGTTTCACCCCTCTTCAGCCAGGATAGCTTGATTCCAGTGGCATGGAGAGCACGGGACCCACGTCTGGGCATACCCGTCCCACTCGGGGTGACAAATGCAAAAACAACAGTTGATGGACAGAATGCAGAACAATGTCATGCATTCACCCCAGTACAGAGATCTGGGCCTAAATCCATCGTTTTTTGCTCACCATGCCATTCCAGTTTGAACCCAGCCATATGCAAATCAGTCTTGACCCTGTGCCTCATGGGAACAGTCCAGCCCGAACTGCCAAGCCAGGTCCTCCCTGGACTGGAAACAAGCATCCTAGGACCGGTTTCGGGTTTCACCCCTCTTCAGCCAGGATAGCTTGATTCCAGTGGCATGGAGAGCACGGGACCCACGTCTGGGCATACCCGTCCCACTCGGGGTGACAAATGCAAAAACAACAGTTGATGGACAGAATGCAGAACAATGTCATGCATTCACCCCAGTACAGAGATCTGGGCCTAAATCCATCGTTTTTGCTCACCATGCCATTCCAGTTTGAACCCAGCCATATGCAAATCAGTCTTGACCCTGTGCCTCATGGGAACAGTCCAGCCCGAACTGCCAAGCCAGGTCCTCCCTGGACTGGAAACAAGCATCCTAGGACCGGTTTCGGGGTTTCACCCTCTTCAGCCAGGATAGCTTGATTCCAGTGGCATGGAGAGCACGGGACCCACGTCTGGGCATACCCGTCCCACTCGGGGTGACAAATGCAAAAACAACAGTTGATGGACAGAATGCAGAACAATGTCATGCATTCACCCCAGTACAGAGATCTGGGGCTAAATCCATCGTTTTTTTGCTCACCATGCCATTCCAGTTTGAACCCAGCCATATGCAAATCAGTCTTGACCCTGTGCCTCATGGGAACAGTCCAGCCCGAACTGCCAAGCCAGGTCCTCCCTGGACTGGAAACAAGCATCCTAGGACCGGTTTCGGGGTTTCACCCCTCTTCAGCCAGGATAGCTTGATTCCAGTGGCATGGAGAGCACGGGACCCACGTCTGGGCATACCCGTCCCACTCGGGGTGACAAATGCAAAAACAACAGTTGATGGACAGAATGCAGAACAATGTCATGCATTCACCCCAGTACAGAGATCTGGGCCTAAATCCATCGTTTTTTGCTCACCATGCCATTCCAGTTTGAACCCAGCCATATGCAAATCAGTCTTGACCCTGTGCCTCATGGGAACAGTCCAGCCCGAACTGCCAAGCCAGGTCCTCCCTGGACTGGAAACAAGCATCCTAGGACCGGTTTCGGGGTTTCACCCTCTTCAGCCAGGATAGCTTGATTCCAGTGGCATGGAGAGCACGGGACCCACGTCTGGGCATACCCGTCCCACTCGGGGTGACAAATGCAAAAACAACAGTTGATGGACAGAATGCAGAACAATGTCATGCATTCACCCCAGTACAGAGATCTGGGCCTAAATCCATCGTTTTTTTGCTCACCATGCCATTCCAGTTTGAACCCAGCCATATGCAAATCAGTCTTGACCCTGTGCCTCATGGGAACAGTCCAGCCCGAACTGCCAAGCCAGGTCCTCCCTGGACTGGAAACAAGCATCCTAGGACCGGTTTCGGGTTTCACCCCTCTTCAGCCAGGATAGCTTGATTCCAGTGGCACGGAGAGCACGGGACCCACGCCTGGGCATACCCGTCCCACTCGGGGTGACAAATGCAAAAACAACAGTTGATGGACAGAATGCAGAACAATGTCATGCATTCACCCCAGTACAGAGATCTGGGGCTAAATCCATCGTTTTTTTGCTCACCATGCCATTCCAGTTTGAACCCAGCCATATGCAAATCAGTCTTGACCCTGTGCCTCATGGGAACAGTCCAGCCCGAACTGCCAAGCCAGGTCCTCCCTGGACTGGAAACAAGCATCCTAGGACCGGTTTCGGGGTTTCACCCCTCTTCAGCCAGGATAGCTTGATTCCAGTGGCATGGAGAGCACGGGACCCACGTCTGGGCATACCCGTCCCACTCGGGGTGACAAATGCAAAAACAACAGTTGATGGACAGAATGCAGAACAATGTCATGCATTCACCCCAGTACAGAGATCTGGGCCTAAATCCATCGTTTTTTTGCTCACCATGCCATTCCAGTTTGAACCCAGCCATATGCAAATCAGTCTTGACCCTGTGCCTCATGGGAACAGTCCAGCCCGAACTGCCAAGCCAGGTCCTCCCTGGACTGGAAACAAGCATCCTAGGACCGGTCTCGGGGTTTCACCCTCTTCAGCCAGGATAGCTTGATTCCAGTGGCATGGAGAGCACGGGACCCACGTCTGGGCATACCCGTCCCACTCGGGTGACAAATGCAAAAACAACAGTTGATGGACAGAATGCAGAACAATGTCATGCATTCACCCCAGTACAGAGATCTGGGCCTAAATCCATCGTTTTTTACTCACCATGCCATTCCAGTTTGAACCCAGCCATATGCAAATCAGTCTTGACCCTGTGCCTCATGGGAACAGTCCAGCCCGAACTGCCAAGCCAGGTCCTTCCCTGGACTGGAAACAAGCATCCTAGGACCGGTTTCGGGGTTTCACCCCTCTTCAGCCAGGATAGCTTGATTCCAGTGGCATGGAGAGCACGGGACCCACGTCTGGGCATACCCGTCCCACTCGGGGTGACAAATGCAAAAACAACAGTTGATGGACAGAATGCAGAACAATGTCATGCATTCACCCCAGTACAGAGATCTGGGCCTAAATCCATCGTTTTTTGCTCACCATGCCATTCCAGTTTGAACCCAGCCATATGCAAATCAGTCTTGACCCTGTGCCTCATGGGAACAGTCCAGCCCGAACTGCCAAGCCAGGTCCTCCCTGGACTGGAAACAAGCATCCTAGGACCGGTTTCGGGGTTTCACCCTCTTCAGCCAGGATAGCTTGATTCCAGTGGCATGGAGAGCACGGGACCCACGTCTGGGCATACCCGTCCCACTCGGGGTGACAAATGCAAAAACAACAGTTGATGGACAGAATGCAGAACAATGTCATGCATTCACCCCAGTACAGAGATCTGGGCCTAAATCCATCGTTTTTTTGCTCACCATGCCATTCCAGTTTGAACCCAGCCATATGCAAATCAGTCTTGACCCTGTGCCTCATGGGAACAGTCCAGCCCGAACTGCCAAGCCAGGTCCTCCCTGGACTGGAAACAAGCATCCTAGGACCGGCTTCGGGTTTCACCCCTCTTCAGCCAGGATAGCTTGATTCCAGTGGCATGGAGAGCACGGGACCCACGTCTGGGCATACCCGTCCCACTCGGGTGACAAATGCAAAAACAACAGTTGATGGACAGAATGCAGAACAATGTCATGCATTCACCCCAGTACAGAGATCTGGGCCTAAATCCATCGTTTTTTGCTCACCATGCCATTCCAGTTTGAACCCAGCCATATGCAAATCAGTCTTGACCCTGTGCCTCATGGGAACAGTCCAGCCCGAACTGCCAAGCCAGGTCCTCCCTGGACTGGAAACAAGCATCCTAGGACCGGTTTCGGGGTTTCACCCTCTTCAGCCAGGATAGCTTGATTCCAGTGGCATGGAGAGCACGGGACCCACGTCTGGGCATACCCGTCCCACTCGGGGTGACAAATGCAAAACAACAGTTGATGGACAGAATGCAGAACAATGTCATGCATTCACCCCAGTACAGAGATCTGGGCCTAAATCCATCGTTTTTTTGCTCACCATGCTCACTACACCACTGGATTCAAGCTAGCCTGGCTGAAGAAGGGTGATGCCCTGAAACCGGTCCTAGGATGCTTGTTTCCGGTCCAGGGAGGACCTGGCTTGGCAGTTCGGGCTGGACTGTTCCCACAAGGAACAGGGTCAAGACTGATTTGCATATGGCTGGGTCCAAACTGGGGTGGTGTAGTGAGCAAAAGAATGATGGATTTAACCCAGATCCTTGTGACTGGGGGTGAATGTTTGCATTGTCCAGCATTCCGTCCATCAATTGTTTCTTTGCATTTGTCGCCCTAAGTGGGAAGGGTATGCCCAGACGTGGGTCCCGTGCTCACTACACCACTGGATTCAAGCTAGCCTGGCTGAAGAAGGGTGATGCCCTGAAACCGGTCCTAGGATGCTTGTTTCCGGTCCAGGGAGGACCTGGCTTGGCAGTTCGGGCTGGACTGTTCCCACAAGGAACAGGGTCAAGACTGATTTGCATATGGCTGGGTCCAAACTGGGGTGGTGTAGTGAGCAAAAGAATGATGGATTTAACCCAGATCCTTGTGACTGGGGGTGAATGTTTGCATTGTCCAGCATTCCGTCCATCAATTGTTTCTTTTGCATTTGTCGCCCTAAGTGGGAAGGGTATGCCCAGACGTGGGTCCCGTGCTCACTACACCACTGGATTCAAGCTAGCCTGGCTGAAGAAGGGTGATGCCCTGAAACCGGTCCTAGGATGCTTGTTTCCGGTCCAGGAGGACCTGGCTTGGCAGTTCGGGCTGGACTGTTCCCACAAGGAACAGGGTCAAGACTGATTTGCATATGGCTGGGTCCAAACTGGGGTGGTGTAGTGAGCAAAAGAATGATGGATTTAACCCAGATCCTTGTGACTGGGGGTGAATGTTTGCATTGTCCAGCATTCCGTCCATCAATTGTTTCTTTGCATTTGTCGCCCTAAGTGGGAAGGGTATGCCCAGACGTGGGTCCCGTGCTCACTACACCACTGGATTCAAGCTAGCCTGGCTGAAGAAGGGTGATGCCCTGAAACCGGTCCTAGGATGCTTGTTTCCGGTCCAGGAGGACCTGGCTTGGCAGTTCGGGCTGGACTGTTCCCACAAGGAACAGGGTCAAGACTGATTTGCATATGGCTGGGTCCAAACTGGGGTGGTGTAGTGAGCAAAAGAATGATGGATTTAACCCAGATCCTTGTGACTGGGGGTGAATGTTTGCATTGTCCAGCATTCCGTCCATCAATTGTTTCTTTTGCATTTGTCGCCCTAAGTGGGAAGGGTATGCCCAGACGTGGGTCCCGTGCTCACTACACCACTGGATTCAAGCTAGCCTGGCTGAAGAAGGGTGATGCCCTGAAACCGGTCCTAGGATGCTTGTTTCCGGTCCAGGGAGGACCTGGCTTGGCAGTTCGGGCTGGACTGTTCCCACAAGGAACAGGGTCAAGACTGATTTGCATATGGCTGGGTCCAAACTGGGGTGGTGTAGTGAGCAAAAGAATGATGGATTTAACCCAGATCCTTGTGACTGGGGGTGAATGTTTGCATTGTCCAGCATTCCGTCCATCAATTGTTTCTTTTGCATTTGTCGCCCTAAGTGGGAAGGGTATGCCCAGACGTGGGTCCCGTGCTCACTACACCACTGGATTCAAGCTAGCCTGGCTGAAGAAGGGTGATGCCCTGAAACCGGTCCTAGGATGCTTGTTTCCGGTCCAGGGAGGACCTGGCTTGGCAGTTCGGGCTGGACTGTTCCCACAAGGAACAGGGTCAAGACTGATTTGCATATGGCTGGGTCCAAACTGGGGTGGTGTAGTGAGCAAAAGAATGATGGATTTAACCCAGATCCTTGTGACTGGGGGTGAATGTTTGCATTGTCCAGCATTCCGTCCATCAATTGTTTCTTTTGCATTTGTCGCCCTAAGTGGGAAGGGTATGCCCAGACGTGGGTCCCGTGCTCACTACACCACTGGATTCAAGCTAGCCTGGCTGAAGAAGGGTGATGCCCTGAAACCGGTCCTAGGATGCTTGTTTCCGGTCCAGGGAGGACCTGGCTTGGCAGTTCGGGCTGGACTGTTCCCACAAGGAACAGGGTCAAGACTGATTTGCATATGGCTGGGTCCAAACTGGGGTGGTGTAGTGAGCAAAAGAATGATGGATTTAACCCAGATCCTTGTGACTGGGGGTGAATGTTTGCATTGTCCAGCATTCCGTCCATCAATTGTTTCTTTTGCATTTGTCGCCCTAAGTGGGAAGGGTATGCCCAGACGTGGGTCCCGTGCTCACTACACCACTGGATTCAAGCTAGCCTGGCTGAAGAAGGGTGATGCCCTGAAACCGGTCCTAGGATGCTTGTTTCCGGTCCAGGGAGGACCTGGCTTGGCAGTTCGGGCTGGACTGTTCCCACAAGGAACAGGGTCAAGACTGATTTGCATATGGCTGGGTCCAAACTGGGGTGGTGTAGTGAGCAAAAGAATGATGGATTTAACCCAGATCCTTGTGACTGGGGGTGAATGTTTGCATTGTCCAGCATTCCGTCCATCAATTGTTTCTTTTGCATTTCATGAGACTGGGGCTGACGGATGGGATGGATGGTATGTTGTTTGTGCATGGTGTGTCTGTGTGTTTGATGGGTTCAGTGGTGTTCGTGTGCATTTATGTTGTTCCGCTCTGTTGCGTCTAGTGTTGTTTGTCTTACATAGGCGTAGTTGTGGGGTGTGTGGTTGACAGGCAGTAGGGGCTACATGGACAGGACTTCAATGGTGTTTCGGTTGTGTGTGATGAGTTGCACAGTGGCTGCCGTGTGGGACTATATTCAGTGTGGCTTGTGCATGCAGACGTGG
Source organism: Calotriton arnoldi (assembly GCA_963921515.1). Taxonomy (NCBI): domain Eukaryota; kingdom Metazoa; phylum Chordata; class Amphibia; order Caudata; family Salamandridae; genus Calotriton; species Calotriton arnoldi. The sequence goes on along the minus strand of CAWUFW010007527.1, from coordinate 46,119 downwards.
CTCCTTGGGTGTTGCTATGTCTGTGATGGGTCATGTGGGGTGTGAGTCTGTTGTTCATGTCCGTGTGCACATTGTTCACTTGTTCGTGACGGTGGGCGGTGCTGCGTGTTCGTCTGCTACGTGACATGTCCCATGTGTTGGTCGTGTTATGGTCCTCATGCCTCCAGTAATCCAGCCCTGTCCAGTTTCCCACCTGCAAGTTGTTCGTGCGTGCACTGTACTGGATGCCACATGGCTCTAAGCGGGGGTGCTCCATGTTGCAGGTCTGTGGGGGTGGGGGGTGTTGTGGGTCGTGGGGGTGGCTGGACACCCACTGACACCGATTGCTGTGGACCGTGATGTCTGCCTTTCGGCTGTCGCTGTGCACTGCGGTGGCTGACACGTGGCTGTGGGGGATGCTCCTCCTTGCTGTGCTGTGGGACTGGGGCCTGGTGTGTGTTGTACTTGGGCTGTCCACCCTCCCACCCACTGCACTTTGTGTTCCTGCCACTTACCTGTTACTTGTCGGTTAGTGCAGCTGTGGCGGACACATGGGTGTGGTGGGTGCTCGTTGTGGCGCTTCTGGCATATTTGTGGACCTGTTGGTGGTTACGTGGCTGGCTTAGTGTACACATGTCCCCACGCATCTTACAGTTGTTCGGTTTGGGCTGTGTGTGGTAGTGTCTGTTGCATGTGTGTGTGATGTGTTGTGTATTGTGTGCTGGACATGGGGGTGTTTGTCCCTGGGAGCTGTGGCATGGTGGTAGTGCATGTGAGTACATAGCGGTGTGCTGGTATACATTAGTTTGTACTTACCAGCCTCCACTCCCCTGCTAATCCGGCGAGGATCTCCGGATGTAGCTACGACTCGCACCTTCTCCTCCCACGCTTTGAAGGTCTTAAAGAGCGCGGGATTCCCTCCGCCAGTGACGGCAGCCAGCTCTCTGTTTTTGCCCTCCTTCTTCTTGACCAGGCTCTTTACGTCATTCCAACGTTTGTTAATCTCGACTCTGTTCCTGGGCAGGGTCCCGACTGCATTGACCTGGTCTACGATCCGGTTCCACATTCTGTTTCTGGTGGCTAGTGGTGTGTGCTGGACCATGTTCCCATAGATTTGTGGGTACACCTTGATGATCTCGTCGACCATGACCGTCAGCTCCATGGGCGTGAACTTGGGCATTCTTTGTGGTGCCATGATGTTTGTGGTGCTGGATGCGGTGTGTGTTGTGTAATGTGCAGGGGGTTTGTGGTGCCGGTGTTTGGTGGTGGTGGTGGTGGTGGTGGTGGTGGTGTTTGGTGGTGGTGGTGGTGGTGGTGGTGGTAGTGATGTGTGCGTTTCTGTGGTGTGCTGCTGTCCTTGCTGTGTCACTGTGTCCTCTCCTCTCCTCTCTGGTTTGCAATGTAGCAAGGGGTTGTGGTCTGTGGGAGTGCTGCTTTTGTACTCACCTATGTGGGTGTGTCCTCATGGTCTGTTGTTTTCAGGTGTGTTGTGTCTGGGGTTCTGGCCTTTGTATTTTTTGTTTGTCCGGGGGGTGTTTTCGGGATGTGTACTGTGCTTGTGTATTTGTGCGTGCCTTGCTGTGTGGACTTGTTGGCCATGTTGTGTGCTATTGGTTTTGTGTGCGGATGGTTTCTGTGCAGGTACGTTGGCGCCATGGCTTCTGCCGTGTCGATTCTCATCGGCGTTGTTTGCGCTGGCGGGCGGTATATTTGTGGTTTTTCCGCGCTCATGTCGGTGCGATCGTAACTTCACGTGCGGTGTGTCGGCCGTGAGGGCGGGCGGTTTTGTGTTGTCGCACGTGTTTCCGTCCGTGGCGGGCGGTTTGACTCCGACTCGGACGTTGGCGGGCGGTATTTTGTGTGGCTTTTTCGCCGATGGCGGTATTCGGTTTGTGTAATCGTAATGGCGTGGTCGGTGTTCAGGCGGTGTGTGCGGGCGGATTTTTGCCGCTTCCATGCCTGGCGGAATTATTTACGCCGGGTATCGTAATGGGCCCTCATGTTTTTTCATTTTAAATGTATTTGCAAATTGTTGAAAAATTGACAATTTGCAAAAATAGATATATATACCTTTTTAGAAAAAAAACAAGCCTTTATTGCAATAAATACAATTTTCCCCAAAAAAAAATGGTAGTAGTTTCCCATGCGTTTACATTAGTTTCAATGGTGAAAACTGTCCTTTTTCCGTTGGTACGCAAAGCCAGACTCTCTTTCTCAGTGATGACGAGGAAACGAACCTTGTCCTTGCATATACATAATGATACACCCAAGACAGTATAAAGGAAAACCACAATTCACTTTTCAAATGTTTACTGTAATCTTTTCACTCTTGTACAAAAAGGGTGCTACAATTAGTAGATAAATATGAGAAAAAAACTTTTAGTTATAAAACCAGAACAATGAGCACCACAAATATTTATATTATTGTAAACACATTAAGATTCTACCTCCTACGTATCACAATATTTGTATTCGGTCCACTGAGAGCATCAAAAGATTATTAATAACTACATTGAAAGCCTTATTGCTTTAGTAAGGTTGCCTCCTCTGTTTTAAAGCATTGTAAATGTATCTATCTGAAGAATTCAATACATAGTACCTGTTGGAAAAGGAAACAAATTAAAAAAAATATGTTAGTCAGTTTGCTTATTATGCAGAACAAAAGTTTTAGCTTTGCTAATTTAGGGCCTGATTACGAGTCTGGCAGTCTCGCGGTGGCACATGGGGGGGCGGTCCACTGTATTGCAGATCACAACTTACAAAGTCGTATCGGCGGTGGAACGCCTGCTGCGCCAGGGAACAATCGTTCCCTGGCAGTGGAGCAGGAGCGCCACAACGCAATATGCTGAGCAGGGACTGGCACAGTCCCCAGCAGCATATTTTGAGTTCTTGCACCACCAGCATTTTCATGGCAGAGCCCCACCATGAAAAAGCTGGTGGTGCAAGAACTACAGGGCCCCCATGCCATGGGAATACATTCAGGGGGGCACAACATGTGCCCCCCCTTATCTGTATTTCCCCCAGTTCCAACACGGCATGGAAGTCACCGTCCATGCCATGCTGAAACTTTTTGGCAGTTCCCATTGTGGTGCACACCATGGGAAAGGCCAAAGAACTGCCGACCAAATTACGAGCTGCACATTTGCAACTCGTAATACGGTCGGCGGTGCTTGCGCGGCGGAGGCTGCATTGAGCCGTCGCCACTGCGCTAAAGTCGTAATCAGTCTCTAAGTCATGTTTAGGAGGTTTTTAAAAAATGCCTGTATGAAAGTGCCCCTTTTGGACATGGTTAGCCACATGATTTGCCTGATATCTGATGCAACTTTGACTGAAGAGCACTGGGTTCCTGCTAACCAAGTTCCCCAGTGCCAGTGTTATTTCCCAAAAATGATGTAAATGCCTAATCGTTCCACAATTGGCAAGGCCCTTAGCACCTCTGTAAGTCCCTCGTAAGGGGTACCCTATGGTACCTAGGGCATGGGTTCTAAGGAGGGCCCTTAGAGCTGCAGCATGTATTGTGCGGATCTAAGGTTACTGGGTCTCTAAATTTACGCATTCAATTACTTGCTAAACCCACGCATGTGCACAACAAAACAGTCAGCATTCCAGTCCACTGTACAGAACGGCTCTCAATAGCGGCTGCTGGTACTGCGTACTAAATTACATGCCTAGACGCGCTTGCGCACCAGATATCGATTAGCATTCTAGTCACCGGCCGCTTTCCCGGATTTCTGAACCAGACGCTTAGTATATACCACTTCCAGGTTACCTGACTAACACGTCTCACTCGAACTAAGGAGATCCACTCCGATGGGAACTTATGCCCGACTGAGTTTCGCATCAAGTACGTTTTTCCTCCCTTCTCCACCCCTGTCCCCGCAAAGCCCAGACATCTATTGCATGGATGCTTTTTTTTTTTCAACATCTTTATTGGCATTTATTTTAATATCCATCCATAATCATATAGTTCAGCAATTAGTGATATATCACAATACAGCACTTCTTTGGCATATATATAAAATCGTCCTCTACTAACTTTAGATACAGTTCGAAGAAGCCATAGAGAAGGTTATCCATAAAAGTACTTACAAATGAATCATAGTCTCATACGTTAAAGTCTTATTTCGCCTGTAAGTTTTAGGAAAAGATTATTTTGGTTATGTATACTATCACATCTTATATGCCAGTCTGTAAATATCCCACAGATTTTATCAAAAAAGATAACTATACAACTGGTAAATCATACTAACTATTTAATTAACTGTGCAGTGGGGCCAAGGGTTGTGTAGTTGCTGATACGTTAAGCAGGCTGTCTGGGGCGTGCGCATGGAGGCGGGGGGGCCGGGTGGGCATTCTGCACGCATCAGGCCGTAGGTTCGCAGTGTCCCCAAGTTTTATGTGTGGACTGGGCTGTGTATGGAGTCCCTATCTGGCCATTGTAGTGTGGTATATCAGGGTCTGTTTGCAGTCTTTCCCTTTGGTCATCATCGCCGCTCGTCTGTGTTCCCTCTTCGCTCTCCCTCTGTCGCTCCTGTCTCTGTCTGGGTTTTCACATGTCTCCAGTATCTCTTTCCAGAGGTCGGCAAGGGGGTGTTGCCCCAATCCTCGCGCCTCTTTATTCGTCAGTACTCTGCCTTCTGCCCCCGCCCAATGAGTTACATCTTGTTTCCAGGCTTCCACTGCTGGTCCAGGTACAGATTTCCAGGCCAGTGCTGTTCTTCTCCAGGCTAAGACCAGGGCTAAATCTAGGAATCTGTTTCCCGCTCTAGGCGGACGGGGGAAGAGCCCCAACAGGCACACTCCCATTGTTGGTTCTAGTACGCGCCCCACAGCTGCACACATGAGTTGTATTGCTTCCTCCCAGAACTTATGTAGTGGGGCACAATCCCAAGTCATGTGTATGAAGTCTGCGTCAACACGGTCGCATCTTTGGCATTTGTATCCAGTGCCTCCAAAGGCAAGCTGAAGTTTGTGAGGGGTCATGTACGCCATGTGTATGTAATTAAACTGTGTGTACTTCAATCTAGTATTGCGTGAGACTTTCCTAGGGTATGCCAAAATTTTGGACCATTCTGGGTCTGTGATGTCTCTATCCAGAGCAGTCCCCCGACAGGTGCGCAGTTTCATTAGGGGTGTGCGGTTACCCTGGGCGGAGTTCGCGGAGTTGCCCTACGCGGAGCACCGCGCAGTGCAAGAAAAACTCAGTCGCACTACGCAGAGCTCCGCGAGCGGCGGAGTATAATAGAAAAATGCAGTTCGCGGTGATTGCACAGTGCCGGATGCTTGTCCGCCCTGTGCAATCATTGCGAACGGCACCATGCACAGCGCAAGCTTTCCTTTTCTGCCGCTCGAGTAGATTTTTACTCGAGCAGCAGCTTTCTCAACACGAACGGGTAGTTTCTCAACGCGAGCGGTCGCGGGCATACGCGACCACTCGCAATGAGAAACCTGACCCCCCCACGTTGAGAAATCTCGCTGGGATGTTGATTTTCCACGCTCACGCTCGCCAACTTGATGTTGACGATCACGAACGAGGAAAAATCTTGCCGGGATGTTGGTTTTCCACGCTCGCGCTCGCCAACTTGATGTTGACGATCGCGAACGAGGAAAAATCTCGCCGGGAGGTTGATTTTCCTCGCTCGCGGTCGCCAACTTGACGTTGACGAACGCGAGCGAGGAAAAGAACCCTGCTCTGCAACACGAAGCAGAGTTTTTCGGAAGTCCGCGATCTCCGCGTAACGCAGATTGCAGAAAACTCTGCAAACTCCGCGAGCGGAGCGGAATTCACCGCCCAGGGTTAGTGTGCGGACCATCTCCAGTTGCGATGCATAGAACCATTTTACCTGGTGTCTTGCAGTGCCTAATGTAAGGACTGACAGGCACATGCATCAAGTGTTAAAAAACTCGCAAAATCAGCGTATCGCTAAAATATGGCTTTTGCGATCGCAAAATACCGTGTTGCAATGCATCAACTGCACAATTGCAAAAACACAAGAATTCGCAAATATAAAGAATCGCTAAACAATCTGCGAATAGTTTTAGCGAATCGCAAATAAAGATTCCCTAAATATATGCATGAAAAATCGCAAAATGCGATTTTACAGTAAATCGCAAATCTGCAAGTGCTAAATAAGAAGGATCACAACCAGGTGGTAATCATGAGTGCAATTCAGATACAGCTGAAAATCTACTTAAACCTATTGAAACACACCCAGAATGAGCTACCACATTTCACAATAACAGGGATTTACCTGATGGCAAGGAGGATGAGGCTGCAGGCTGCAGGACACAGACGTAGGCGAATAAATGAGCGCATTTTCAGAGTCCGCATAACTTTGCTAGGACAGCAAGAGGATGAGATATACGATAAGTATAGGCTCAATGCAGCAATGATCCATGATCTGATCAATGAATTGGATCCCATTCTGCAACGCCAGACACGTAGGACCAATGCTATCCCAACGCATGTGCAGGTCCTATGTTGCCTACACCTACTGGCGTCAGGCAGTTTTCAGGGGGTCATTGCAGTAGCTGGAGGTGTGTCGCAAAGCGCACTTTCAAGAATATTCAAAGCATTCCTTGATGCCATGATGGCCCGGATCGGCTCACACATCAATTTCCCCACTACCGCGCATGACCTTGCAAAAACAAAACAGGAGTTTTACCAGATAGCTCGCTTCCCACATGTTATAGGTTGCATTGATTGCACCCATGTGGCAATATGTCCCCCTGCAGCACAGGAATATCTATTTAGAAATAGAAAATGTTATCATTCCCTTAATATTCAGGTTGTTTGCAATGCCAAAAACATAATCACTGACATTGTGGCGCAATTTCCAGGAGTGCACATGATTCTTATATTTTCAGGCAAAGTGGCATTCACACCCGTCTTGTCAGGGGAGAATTTGGAGAGGCACATCTGCTTGGTAAATATGTGTAATTGATACTCACAGTCATTGTACGTATGCCAATGTCAAACTGCCACTGACCCGTTGTTTACTTACATGTAGGTGACAGCGCATACGCCTTGCGTAATTACCTTTGACGCCTTACCTCAATCCCACAACTGCCAACCAACAGAGGTACAATGCAGCACATATTTCAACAAGGAACATCATAGAGCGCACATTTGGGCTGCTGAAGAGCCGATTCAGATGCCTCCATAAGACCGGTGGAGCACTTCAATACAACCCTGAACAATGCTGCAAGATAGTAGCAGCATGTGCCATGCTGCACAATATTGCGACAAAGGGAGGAATGGAAATCGAGGTGTCTGAAAGCGACTCGGAGGATGAGAACCAGCAAGTGCCACACCGCCGTGCAGCACAAGGGGCAAGCGCAGCAGAAGGGCGCAGGAGAAGATTGGACATCACACAAAATTATTTCTGAGGTGAGTAATGATGACACAAAAAGTGTATATTGCAATCACAGAAATTTTTATTTAAAAAAATATGACATGAGTGTTGGAGCACACTTTCAATGTGACCAGTGGCACAGGTTTTTAAGTAATGGACATAAGTGGTTTGAAAATAAATAATGACTTGTAAGTCAGTCAAAAGGTCCGATCACATCCATGGTTACGTCACCATATCGGAATGTCATTGTACATGGCAGTCTAGCGCTTTCTCCCACGAACACCCAGACGCCTGTCAGAGCCAGCATCCTCATCCCTCATGTTGGAAGCGGAGGGGGTACTGCTGCGTGTGTTGCGTCTTCCTGCAGTGGCAACTGGCATAGCTATACTACTCAAGCTTGAGGCCCCCTCACTACCCTCTTCCTGCGTGGACATGTTGGCCGCAATTGTGGAAGCATTCATCATTTCCACTGCATTGGTCACCTGGTCCAGTGCCTTAGCCACATCCCCGCTGCAATGGCACATTTCGGTTTGCATGGTCACAGACCTACGTGCCAGCAGTGCAGTTGTTGTGGCCAGCCTATTGTTGGATTTCGCATAGATGTTGAGGTGCTGCATTAGTTGACGATGGTGTCTTTTCTGGGATACATGTCCCTCCTGCATAACCTTGGTCAGTTGCTGCACACTATCGGACAGTACTGCAATGTTGGCTGCCATCTTCCCAATTTGTATCTGTACTGAACGTGTGTTTTTGGTCTGCAGGCGCTGCATATGGAGCATCTGTCCCTCAAGACCACCCCAGACATCATTTGGTTGGTCCTCCTGCTGTGTTCTGAGTGATCTAGCTCTTCTACGCCGGACTCTGACATTGCTTCTGCGGACCTGTGTTTGTGGATTTGGGATGTATGTAGCCTGGCCATGCCTGGACTCATGTGTTGCATTTGCCTCATCATCAGAATCCATGGTGACCAGTGGTGGGACAGTTGCCCTGCGTGTGTTTGGGGCTCGTGATGGATTTGTTGTCAAAACCGGTGTGTCCATATTTTCAACTGCGTTGGTGTCCTGTATGTCCTGGTAGTCACTATCCTCAGCTTCTACACGTTCTGCATCTGTGAGGTTTAACAGTGCAAAACAGCATTAAGTTATGTCTGTGATGTCATGTCACAGTAATCAATTTTTTGCTTTGTTATTAAATTGAGAATATATTACACTATTTTGAGTTGTTTTTTTCCTATTTGTGTGTTTGTCATTGTAACTGCTTGACCTGCCTACATCTCCCATAATGCACTTCCCTTCATGAATACATTGTGTGCTGGATGTTCAAAGTGTGCACTTGTGCACTTGTGCTGTACTGAGGTGATGTTCTACCTTAATAATTTAGGACAATGGTAACATGCATTCATCTTACCTTCAGATGTGTTTGCTGCTCCTGACGTGTCTAGCTGTGTCACACCGACAACAGCTTCAGGCTGGATTGTGGATTCAACCATGTCCTCCATGGGAGTGTTCCCAGTGTCTGTCGGTGTTCCCCCTCCTGTCTTCCTTGCTTCCTTCATCCGGCCAGCAATGCGCACCTTAGCCCAACTGCGCAAGTCGTACCATCTTTTTTTCAACTCATCGATGGTGCGGTGTGTCACCCCAATGGCATTCACCCGGTTTTGGATCCGGATCCATATTTTTCTTTTCTCCTGCTCTGGCACTTTTAATGATAATTTCCCAAACAGCTTATCATGGCTGTGGACAACTGCCTCAATGAGGGTGTCAATTTCTTTTTCAGAAAATTTCATTTTCCGCTTCCTGCCTGTTTGGCTGTCCTCTGCTGTTTGTGAAGTTTCCATTTTCTTACAAATGCCAGGTGTTTCCAATGTCTCAATCCCACTCCTGTTTAGCGCCCAGAGCCAGCTCCCTCCTCTCCCTCTGACTGTGCACTGAAAATGGGGCTTGTGCTGCTCACTTCCTGGTTCTGATGTCATCAAGATGCATCAAAAAGCGACTTCGGAAATTGCGATTTTGCTAATAGCGAAATCGCTAATAGCGAGTTCGCAATTACCGAAATCGCTATTATTTTTGCGATTATTTGCGATTCTTTATTTTCTCGCAATTTGTTTGTTGCATCGGGTTTTGCGATTCTTTATTTGCAAATCCTTAAAAATCGCAAATAAAGAATCGCAATCTTAAACATTGATGCATGTGCCTGTGAGTGTAATATCAAGTGTGATTTTGACTTCTGTTGGCTCCCCCCCATAGCCCTCTAAAGGTGAGCAGTATTAACTCATAGGTTAAGAATTGGCCTGGTTGTAGGTCGTAGCTCTCAAGTAGGTCTTCAAATGGAGACAGGGTTGCTTGCTGGTAGCAATCCCCCACCGTTTCCAGTCCGGTCTCAGTCCAGGGCTTCAACAGTGTTGGGGTTAGTATCTTCTTGGGGTTCCCGTAGGGGAGGCCCAACAGGGGCAGGGCTGGGGCATATAGGGGAGATTTCCCTTCTTTAAAGAGACAGTGTTTCCAACAGCGTAGAGCCGTGGTCTGCAGCAGGGATAGATGAGAGATGGCGATGTCTGCGTCTAGCATCTTTGCCAGCATCAAATTCGTATGGATCCCTTGGTCGGTTAGGTCAGTTCCTACTGGTCCCGTATCTGCCAACCACTGCGCCAGCCACTGGAGTTGAGAAGCTAAAAAGTAGAGCTTGAAGTTAGGCACTCCGAGTCCTCCCTCTGCGGATGGGCGTTGTAAGATCGACAGGCTACTCGCCTCCTCCCTTTTTCCCATATTAAATCTCGCAGTAGAGCATCTAGTTGTCGAAACCAGGATAGGGAACTGATATGGGGAGATTGGTGAAAAAGTACAGCAGGCGAGGCAGCATGACCATTTTAGCAAGGGAAACCCGGGCCATGATCAGCAGTTCCATTGCCAATGCAAACAACAGAGGTGACAATGGGCAGCCTTGTCGCGTTCCTCGGAAGATCTCATACTGTGGGGGCACTGTTTTCCTGGTCCGTACCCTAGCTGTGGGGCATTCATAAAGCAGCCTCACCCAGTTTATCCAGCTTTCCCCCAGGCCTATGTGTCTCATAGTTTCAAACAGGTAGTCCCATCTCACGGTGTCGAAGGCCTTCTCGAGGTCTATCGACAAGAGGGCTGCATGCTGTAAATAACGAGTTTATGCATGGTGCAGCACCGAGTACATCCTTCGCAGGTTGTACGATGTGTTCCGGGCTGGAATAAATCCATTCTGGTCAGCTTGAACCAGGATCGGCATGTGGGGTAGTAGGCGGAGCACCAGGGTTTTACTAAGGATCCTGAAATCCATGTTTAACATAGAAAGTGGTCGGAAGTCTGTGACTTTTGCCTCCTGCTCAGGCTTCTTGGGGAGGGCGATGACCAGCGCATCCCTTGTGGTCTCTGGCAGGCATCCAAGTTTCAGGGATTCTGCGTAGAGCTTCTCCAATTGCGGCAGAAGCTGTGCAGTGTAAGTTGAGTAGAATCGCCCATGAGACAGTCAGGTCCAGAAGTCTTCCCTCGCAGCCCGGATCTCGGGGACTGTCACTTGCCCTCCCAGCATATCAATTATGTGCTGGTCAAGGATTTGGGGGCGCAGCACCTTCAGGAATTCCCTCTGTATAACAGGGGATATCGGGGTAGGGGCCTTTTATAGTGATGAATAATAGTCACAAAATAAGGCATTAATGGCCTCAGGGCCATAAATTGGGTCGCCCTCAGCAGGTATAATTTGCGTTATTGGGGATCACCGCGTCTCCGGCCAAATCAGCCAAGTCAACAACCTTACCCAGCCTCCCCTCTTCTTCCTGCACCTTGGTGAGGTAACTCCTAAAGTTGTGACACCGCAGTCGGTCAAGAGCTTGATAATATGACATGAGTGTTTGAGGGCGTCTGATGCGTCTAGTTCCTTGTTCATTGTCCAGTCTATGTAGGTCGCCTTCTAAAGTTTCCAATTCCCGGTGAAGTTCCCTCTGGGCTCCCACTGTTTCCCCCATACATTTCCCCCTCAGTTCTACCTTGAAAGCCTCTCACTCTATCAGTGAGGCCGTCTGTGTGTTACTGTCGAAGTAGGAGTATATGGCCGTGCCAATGGTATCTCTGAAACAAGTATCTTCAAGAGCCAGAGTGTTCAACCGCCACATTGGAATCGGCAGGCGCTGTCCCTCCGACTGGAGGGCTAGCAAAAGGGGACTATGGTCAGAGAGCGTATGCCCGAAATATTCTGTGTGCATGACTAAGCGATTCAGGCCCGGTGTACCCAAGAATAAGTTCAGTCTGGTGTGCAAGTGATGTAAGGGCGAGTAATATGAGTAGTCGCGGTCTCTGGCATATTGTGTCCTCCAGTCCCCAGTGTCCCCTCCAATCTCAGTACCCCGTTGCTGTTTTGTGTATTTGGGCACTCGGCAATGGGGGGGAGAGCGATCTAGAACCATGTGAGCAACACAATTGAAGCCCCCTCCTAGTAGTACGCTCGGGGTTAGCACCGCAGTCAAGGAGCCTGAAAGCCTCTGGAGGAACGGCATGTGATCTTTATTAGGGGCATATACACTACCCAACGTGAGTTCCTGTCCATAAATTCTTCCCTTCAGCAGTACATATCTACCTTCTCTATCTATGAGTACCTGCAAGGGTTCGAATGGTATGCCAGCTCTGATCCAAATCAATGCCCCTCTCGCGTATGCAGAATAAGAGGTCCCAAATACCTGCCCTCTCCATTGTCTGCGCAGCTTCTTCCCCTCCCCACTGGTAAGGTGTGTTTCCTGGAGGAGTACAATCTGCACCCCCCTCCTGCGCAGATACCTATGTATATTGTGATGCTTGGCGGCAGAGCCCATTCCCCTAATGTTCCATGTCAAAAATGTTAGTGTAAACCTTTCCGTGGGCATTGTAAGAATCTAGGCGTCCAGGTCTGACCCCCCACCCCCACCCAGCCACAGAGGCAATGGGCCAGGGCCCCACTTGCACATAAAAACCCAAAACGTGGGTATGAAAACTAAAATTCCCACAAACCAAAACTCCCTTCTCCCCAGAGCAGCCTGGCAATGGCCAGCCGCCCAAACTACAGGCCAATCATCCAAGACTTCAGAAGGCTCCAGCCATGGATAGGTGGAGCTTTCCAGGGGGGCAGGCTATCGTGGTCAGACCACTGTTTATTTTATGAAGTCCTGTGTCCGACGTAGCCAGCGCTGGTCCATGCATTCAACGTTTCCAGCGGTAGTGTCCTTTGTCATGGTAAGACGCTTCATGATGTCTTCTCCTTTTCGTCCCCTCATGTGGAGGCTCTGCTTGGCTATCGGTCATCAGCTGGTCTAGGGGTAACATCCGGCATTACGGCACTATTTACTTGAGAACTGTCCGAATCTGAGCTATCAGTTCCTTTGAGGGATCTAGATCAGGGCTCTGAAACAGTGAGTTGGTTTCATGAGGTCAGCCACCGCTTGTAGGGCTGCAGCTCTCTCCTTCACAGTTTGGGAAGGGCTCGGTCTTTTGGTGGTTTCCGTCTTGATCGGGTCCGTGTTCTCTTTCCTGGTTTCGCTATAGTTTGTGGGCACTCAGCACGGACTGTACCCGGGTCTTTACCACCTTTGTAGGATTCAAACCATTCCCAGGCTGCTTCCAGGTGTTCGCAAAAGTACGTTTTCCCATCCAGTATTATACGAAGCCGAGCCGGGAACATCAAAGAGTATTGTAAGCCTTCATCTCAAAGTGTTTTCTTTATTTCCAAGTATGAGGCTCGTCTTCTCTGTACTTCAGCGGTATAGTCAGGGAAAATTGAGACCCGGGAGTTGTCCATGGTGAATGGGCCATCCGTAAGTGCCTTCTGCAGGAGGGTGTCTCTATCCTTATAGTGAAGGAGTTTTGCTACCACTGGACGCGGTGGGCGCCCCGAAGCCGGGGGGCAAGCACGGAACCTGTTTGTCCGTTCAAACGTGTAGAAAGCTGAGAGTCCCATAGGTGCTACGGTTGTATGAAGCTATGGTTCTAGGAAGGCAATCATATCCCCGCCCTCCGTTCCTTCCGGCAGGCCCACTATTATGTTAATCCGCCTATTGAGGCCTTCCGCATCCTCCGCCCTGCGTTCCAGCATGCCAACCCGTTCGGTAAGCTCGGTCACCTGGTGGATCAATTTTTGCTGTACCGGGAGTAGTTCTGTGATTGAGACCTCAGTCAGTTTCACCCTCTAAGTTTATGATGCTCGGCGCGAAGCTGGCCCAGCCCAACTGACACCGTGCTAATGTCCTTGTGCAAGGTAGCTTTGGTGCCCGTTATCGCTTCCACGATTTTAGTTAGTTGCTCATGTACCGGGTCGGCCACTGACGGCGATGCCTCAGAGACCTGTGGAGGGTCTGCTGTGTCTTCACCTTTATCCGAGGGGGCCCCTGCCGCCTTCGTTCTGGGCTTCCCCATGTTAGGGTCTTATCGTGTACTTAGAGTGTCAGCAAGGGGGGCTAATCTCCAGGGTCCAAGGCAGTGGTCGACCACTGGGGGGGGGGGGGCGGCAATAACTCCAAACGAACAATATGTATCATGGTCCCCAACGGCTTATGCGGGTGGACGTGGGGGGCCCTCAACAATTCAAGCTGCCCCTCCTCGTGGGGTAACTATGAATAGGCTCTGTGGTGTATCCGAGGTAGGGCTAATTGTCTTTCCTCTGAGTCACCCCCCCCGTTCTGCGGGTTGTGGGGGGTCACGATGGAGATCGAGGTTGAGCACTATGGACAGCGCAGGCCTCCCCCTCCAGGCCACGCGTGAGGTCAGATGAGTACTCTCACACTCCAGTTCCTAGGTCCAACGAGGCACACCACTGCAGTTCCCCACTAGTGGCGTCCGGTGATTCATCAAGCTTGCACGCCCCGGTATCTCGCACCTCCCTGAATTCGCGGTGGGCCTTCAGGTCTTGCCTCCCTCAGCCTAGGCCAAATCGTCAAGTGGGCGGTGAGGTTCTAAGTCTCTAGTGCAGGCCACCCCACCCGCCCTAATTCCTCCTTTCATTACGTGGTGTTTGGCGCAGGCCTCACCTTCTCACTCAGCTGAGGGTCCCGGACAGGTACAGGCCTCCCCCCTCAGTCGGCTCAGGCAGATCAGGCTGATGCTGTTTTTGGCGGTCGTGGGGCTCCCCAAGGCGCGTCGCCTTTTTCAGGTGCGGGCGGTGTCGTAGGTGCTAATCGGGGGGCTAATCTCTCCCCCCTCCCGTCGCAGATCCGGGGGTATGCCCCAGCAGCAGACCACAGCCCTCCACCCCTCCCCTGGTTCTGGGCCGGCATCCCGTTCAGGCTCCCAACACTCACGGCCCCATCTCTGGCAAAGCATGTGGGTCGCGGGATCCAGGCTGTCAGCTCTGCACTCATTGCAGGTCCCAACAAGACACAACCTCTCGTTACCAGCAGGGAGGTAGGGCCGCGTCTCTACGTTTGCATATCGCGGCCGCCATTTTGCTATCAGGGGCGCCGGGGCAGATGAAGCCTCGTAATAATGTCTCTCGTCCTCTTGCCTCGCAGCAAAGCTTCTCAATCGATGCGGCAGACTTTCCCCTCCCTGTGCCACCGTTTCAATCTCAGGTGGCGCGGGCTAGGGCTGGATTACGGCAGGATAGTTGTTGGGCCGGCGTGGAGCTACAGGCTCACACGTCTGCCATTCGGTTTCCCAAGATACGCCTCCAACCATCTATTGCATGGATACTTAAACTGAAATTTTCAATCCGTATTCTCCTAGTTGTGGCCGAATTAGCTTCAGAAAATACTTTTGTTAAACCTTTTCCGTGACGATTGGCACCATGGCTTTCTAATTTGTAACAGGACGGGTGGACGACTACTCAATGCTCCTCCCTGTTTGGATCCTCTTCAAGCGATCAATTACAAGTAACGACCTCATTACGATGTCAGGCGGAAAGCCTCCTCCCAACAGTCGGATTCCCCTAGACCGTGTCAGAACCCTTCCGACCGCTTACGATGTTTGCGGTGGGATTGTAAACCGCTTGTTCTTTCTGAAACAGTTACGACCAGCTCTCGGAGAATTTGTGTCGGTCAGACCCACATCGTACAGCTCTACAGACTGCGTTTCTGACCGAGCGATTATGATGTAAGTTTCTAACAGCCTCTCCGAGTCGACCTGTCTGACACGAAAAGGCTGTGGGAAAGTGACTAGCAGGGCCCCCTTCATCCTGAGGCCTCCGGTTGGGGCCAGAGGAGGTACCTAAGGGACCCCCCCTGTAAAACCTTGCACTGTGTCGCAGGCACAATGGGGTGCCAGCGACAGGGTGCAGAGTTTTCCGCACACCCCCATTTTCCCCATAGGAGCCTGTGTTGTCGGGCGGAACACAGGCTCCCATAGGAGTCAATGGGAATCCGACTGAACAGTGTTCAGTCGCATCGTAATCGGTCGGGTGGAACTGCCGACCGCGAGTCGGTCGGTCCCGATTCCGAGATGGTCCCACCAGACATCGGAATGAGGCCTCGGTGCACTCCGTGAACACACCCTGGCTTTTCATCAACTTACCCCCCTCTCATTAATATCACACATACTCGGGATTCATCCACTTTCTACGCGAGAGATTACAAGACGCAGGCTCGCTGCATGGTTCTCTAGTAAGTTCCCTGCAATCATACTATTTTGAAAAATAAGCTCCAACCAACCTATGATGTATTGATTCACTGGGACCTAAAAATAAAGAAATAAAAATGATGGGGCTGATTAGGATGGCGGGTGTTATCCTTCAACGGGACCGCCCTACAGGCTGTCAGCGGTCCCAACAGGCATTTTGATGCGACCACCATCAAGGCGGTCGCAATGCCTACACTTTGCATTGCAGCAGGTGCTGCTGGCTGCAGCAACCGCCGCAATGCAAAATAAGGACACATGACGTATCCCTGCACTACGTGGCAGGCACCATGTGGTGCATGCCACATGGTGCAGAGATATGCAGGGTGGCACCATAAGTGCCCCCCAGTTCCCATATCGGAGGGCCAGGGGTCCCGCTACAGGCCCCCAAAGTCACTTTCCGCCTGCCTTTTCATGGCGGGTTAACCGCCATGAAAAGGCAGATGGCAAGGGACATTGTAATCCCTATGGCGGTGCCTGGTATGCACCGCCACCATGGTAGGGAATACAACCCCCTCCGCCGCACCAGAAAACTCAAGGAGCTCGTCGGATGCATGGCGGTCGGTCTTCCCACTCGCCATTGAAATATGGCGGGTGTATAAGATGGGTCCGATGGCGATGGAACCGCCACCGACAGCCCGTCATCACAATCGGCCCCTAAGATATGGGCAACACAATCTAAAAACAATGTTGAGAGAGGCTGGCTTAGTATATGGTACTCACTTTTGTAAGTGTAGCACCCTGCACTAATCCAGACAACACTTATGGTGATTTTAGTGGCCTTAGACAACCTTAGGAAGCTCTCTAAGTGGTAGCTGTGGAGAGCAGCCTTCAGGCTTAGTCCAGAAGGAGTGTAAAGCGGCTTATTTTATCAGTACTTAATCTTACGGTATAGGTTAAGTCAAAAAGAATCACACAGTGTAGTTATAAAAATAGGTATTTTATTAAAACACTCACTAACACAATTGTACTATCTCCTACCCGGAGAAAGAAACACAATACACACAATACTTAGGAAATAGACCACGTAAGTAGCACAAACACACAGTGGTCACCAAGGGGAGACCAAACCGTATACTAAAATAATGGTATGCGAACCACGACTCAAGTCAAGGACGGACCCAGAAGACGTAGAAGTGTAGAAGGAACCATCCAGGAACCCCACTGAGGCCGAGTGCAGAGTGTGAACACGACGGTGTGATCAACACAAGTCAATGGGTAAGTCGCAGTTGTAGTTTTAAAGAAAAACAGCCCTTTCCAGCATACCCTGAAGAAACCCAGTGGAAGATGGAAGGTTGGAGAGCCACCCCACCAGTGGATATCCCAGGAAACAGGATACCTACACCAGGGAAGCCAGCTGCTTAGGTGTCAAGTGACGTCAGAAACCGCCGTAGACAACAATGGAGGACTTCAGGAAAGATGCAGCTGGAGAAGAAGACTGGTGGAACCCTAAAGTGGATTCAAGATGAGCGGTACCTGCAAGGATGTGGAACTCCTATAGCCCGACGCCCGGGACATATTGTTTGGGGTCAAGGGCAACAAGTTTTCATGAGTACGATGTTTCTATTTTTTTTTTTATCTGGGTTTTTAGGGCTCAGGGCGGGTGGTCAGGGTACTTTTTATGGCTAAGGGGGACGGTTTTAGGGCTCAGGGCGGGGGGCTGGGGTGTTTTTTTAATCTGGGGTCAAGGTTTTAGGGCTGAGGGCAGGGGGCAGGGGGTCTGAGTCAATTTTCAAGGCTTGAGCTGGGTTTTAGGGCTCAGGGCACAGGGGGGCTGGGGTGTTTTTAGGGCTGGTGTTGGGGTTTGTTTATAGGGCTGGGGTCAGCTTTTCGGAGTCAGGACAAGGGGCTGGGTTGTTTTTAGGGCTCGGGTCGGGGTAGAACTCTGGGCAGGTGGCTGGGTTTTAGGACTTGGGCGGGGGCTAGGGCAGAACCTTAACCACGCATATGCCTTTACCAATTATGCCATTACAACTAAATTCGTTGTAAAGGCATGCGTGGTAAAGGCATGCGTGGTTAAAATGCGGTCATTGTTAAGACCTCGTTCTTCAGGCATGCGTGGTTGGGGATTACGTGGTTCCGACATACAACCACAAAATGACTGTGTGTTGATATGCTCCTTGTGAAAGAACAGAATGCTGTCTCTCTCAGTGAAGCTAGCCGATAGACAGAAACAGACAAAAGTTTAATAAACACAAAAGGTCATGGTTAACACCAGCCCTAATTAGAGGCCCAATTATTAAATGAAGTCTCAAAAGTGCACCCATGTCCTTGCATGAAGTGCAGATATACAGTTTTCGTGAATTCACAAGACTTTACAGAAGTAGGCCAAGAAATAGTACTCCAAGAAAATATTTGTAAACTGCATTTTAGAATGAGCAAATATGCAGGTGTAGATTTGCTCGTGAAAATCTGAGTGTTTGCAAGTTCACTTTCCCGCCAACCACTTTTTTTGCAACCCTGGAAGAACCCTGGAAGAAGTTTTATGTCTGCCATTGTCAGGAGTAAATTTTCAACCTTTCTCAGTATGGGAAAAGATGAGTTGGTGAAAACCCTTAAAACATGCAAGTTAGTAGGTTTGCACAGACTCAAAAGGGAATTCCATCCCTGGAACTATTGCTTACCATTACCTTCAGCCCCAGTATGTAGATCTGTTGAAACGTGGCAACATAAGGGAATTGCTAGTATTCAAACGCTACATGGAAAGGAGCCCTGGCATAATCAGAGAGGCTATTTCAGAGCTCTAATATAATGAGATTGCTGCCATAATTTGACGCTGCATTACATGGCACAAAAGGAACAAGTGGATTTTGTTACAGGACAAGTAGATTTATGAAGCAACCTACCCAATAGACAAGTAGATATTTTATTAAATTCCACACCCCTGTACCTGCAAGCAGAGGGGACAGAGACAGAGTCAGAGCAGGCCCCGAGCAAGCAGGGGAGCCCACTGAAACCAAAGAAGACCCTCAAGAGGACCCCCGGGCTGAAGGCACAGGAGTCGCAAGAGGACCTCGAGCAGCTCACCAATGAAGGCAGCCCACGGTGCAGAGGAAGTGGTGAGGGTGAAGATCTTGGCTGCAGGAGTTGCTTGAGGTTGGAGGTTCTTGGAGCCCGAAGATCTCTGGAGGAGAGAGTCAACAAGCCATGGCAACAGCAAGTCGACGCGGTGCACAGCGGTTCTGTTCCAGTGGGTCCGACGAGGGATACTGGCCCCAAACTCAGTGTGAAGACAGTATAGGCCTCGAGGGAGTTGCAGAACCACCACATGTGTTGCTGAGCCTTTGAGTCCATGGGGGCCCAGGATCAGCAGCCTGGTCATCTGCGTTGTGGTGCCTGCAGATGCAGGGGAATGACTCCTTCACTCCAAGGGAGATTCCTTCGGGTGTCTTGGATATTTACAGGCCTGTTGAAGAACCTGTATGGAGCACGGACACAGATGTTGCCGAAGATCAGCAGGACGACAAGACCAGGAGCAGCAGGAATCTTCCCCCGTGCAGTCTTGGTTCCCAAAGCGAATTCCAGAGTGTCCAGATGGTTGAAGTGGTATGTGATCTGAATCTTGTCCCACGATGAATCTAGGGACCCACCCACAGGTAAGCCCTTAAGTACCCTAAGGAAAGGTTTGGGACGATTCAGGGGTCTCTCCCAGAGGAGGGGCTGGACAGTAAGGAGGGTACTCCCATGCCCTTTGTCCAGTTTTGTGCCAGAGCGGGATCCAATGGCTCCCTGAACAGGTTTGAACTGGAGTATGCCCGGAGGGCACCAAAATGTGCCCTTCAAGCAGTCTCAGTGGTGCTGGCAAGCACCCCACTCTGCCCCAATACACTAAACCCTGACTGGGAGGTGGTCACACCTCCCTTCGACAGGATACCTATTGTTCAGCCTTCCCCTGCTTGAGCTTGGCTCAGCAGCAGGAGGGCAGAAACAGGTCTCTGGTCGGCAGCAGCCCTAGCTTGCTGTCCGATTCTGGAAGCCTGGTACCCGGAGCACAGAGGGCCTCCCGGAGGAGCTTTACAATGCATGGAATCATACCTCTCACACCGTTTATGGTGTGGAGGTATGATTCCAACATGTTTGATAACAAACATTACAGGGTTCGTTACAGCCAGTTTAGAGATGGTCATCATGTAATGACGCATGGCCACTATGTCGTAATGGCTGTTGCACTGACAACCCAGGAGAATGGACTCCGAAGGTTGTAGGGGTGTCCTGCTCATGCAGGGGTACCCTCACACTTAGGACCCAGCACCCTGCCTTCAGGATTGAAAAGGCCTGCCTTAGGGGTGACTTATAGGTTTTAAGTGTAATGACCACAGATATAGGGAAACTTATATCTGTCGTAAGCTAGCACCAGCTTACACAGGCTGCAATGGCAGGCCTGGAGTCACAATTGGAGTGGTCTCTCATGAGTGGCATAATAGATGCTTCAGCCCATGGGACACCACTGGTGTAATTATAACTCACCAAAAGGAGTAGAGAGTGATAAAAGATCTCTATGTGTGGTGGCACGTGCACAGTGTCCTAATACTGCCCTCACTCACACAGTTGTGTGACATGCTTCATCATAGGGCTGCTTCAGTACACCCCTGCACAACCCAACGCCTGGGGTGGAGCAATAGGGTAGGGGAAGACAAAACAAATACATAAAAGAGAAAGAAATATTATAAATTGACTGGGATCACTGGAAGTGAAGGTGCAGTGTGAAGTTAAAACTAGCTCAGAGGTGTCGCTATGCGTAAAATGTATTCCTGGACCCTCCGGCCAGGATTAAAAACGTGAAGGATGGTGGTGACTCGAAGAAATAATGAACTCCTTACACCCCTCCTTACTGCCAATTTGTCGACATGTTTCAGCCGTAATTATGTGCCCATAGTGCAGGGTCACGCCGGCCTTCGTCAGGACCTCACCGATCCCAGGTTTCTAGATCACCTCGTTTCCTGCAATGCGGAAAGACCAGAACAATTTGTTCCTGTCCCGAGGTATCCCCTCTGTAACACTCTTCCGTAATACGAGTTTACCTTAAAACATTGTTAGAACTGGCGAGAGACAAGGAGAGACCCCCTGCAGTCACACTTGCATCAAGGTGGATGCTCCTCCTTCCAAACATTTGTCCGCTCTCACCGTGTAGGTTCAGGAATAAATTTTACGCAATAAATTTTACGCATACGACATCTCCGAGCTAGTTTTAACTTCACACTGCACCTTCACTTCCGGTGATCCCAGTCAATTTATAATATTTCTTTCTCTTTTATGTATTTGTTTTGTCTTCCCCTACCCTATTACTCCACCCCAGGCGTTGGTTTGCGCAGGGGTGTACTGAAGCAGCCCTATGATGAAGCATGTCACACAACTGTGTGAGTGAGGGCAGTATTAGAACACTGTGCACATGCCACCACACATAGATATTTTTTATCACTCTCTACTCCTTGTGGTGAGTTATAATTGTGCCCAGGGGGATCGGAGTAGAGTGGTTTGTATCCCTCACCCCTTCACTTTTGTGTTTAATATACCACTGGTGTACCCATACCCTAGATACCTTATTACAATATACTAGGATCTATCTGGGTACACCAGTAGCCAATCTTGAGTGTACCCAAGTACTCACCATGTCCAATTTAGGGAAGAAGCACAGAGACTGGGTGTAGTAATCTGTTGAACTGTTACCTGTTTCACTGAGCTGTGATGTCACCCATAGAGCTTTAGAATGTTACTGTTTGAATCCAAGGGGCTGCTGCGACAGTTCCCTGGAAGCTGTGGAGACGAACGGTCATTAAACATACAGTTCCTATTCTTACCTGTCTGCTGGTAATTACTTCAAATTTGGCGACGAGTTGGTCTGACCGTTCGACGTCTCCACCCACGTGTGCAGCAGTTTTCCTGGTTCCAGTGTGCTGCAGCTGAAAGGCCAGCTCTGGTGTGACAGTTGGCAGATCCGTTTTCTCACGCCTTCCTCTGGCATTTTGGTGGTTCACCTCTGTTTTTACATCAGTGGGACATTGGTCCTGATGTGGGGTGAACGATTTAACTCTTCGTATGTCGATCTACTGGAAAACTCTGCCAAGCCAGCCTTTTCTGCGCATGTAAAAGACTTGCTGTTCTTGTCTTTTACCTCTCATACTTCCACTGGGTGTCGTTCGTATCTGGATGGTGGGAGCGGAATGTCACACTGATGAGGTACTGTTCTTTTCTCTACTGGTTCCCTGTGTGATTCTGCGTTATCAATAACCCTCCTCATCGAGATCCAGCTTCAAATGATGACGTGGTAGAATGTTGGAAGTTGTGTGTGTGGCAACCCTGGCAACCAGCGTCTGACGTGTGACGCACTACGTGCTGAAGAGGAGTGCGCACTGCATGCTGAAAGGGAGTGCGACATCTGACGTGCAGTTGAGGAGCAGAACCTTGTGTGTGGCAACCCTGGCAACCAACGTCTGACGTGTGGTGCGTTACGTGCTGAACAGGAGTGCACGCTGCATGCTGAAAGGGAGTGCGCCATCTGACGTGCAGTTGAGGAGCAGAACCTTTCGTTTGCCGTCCTCTGTTCCCGTGGCAACCAGCTGACGTGTGACGGTTTACATGCTGTAAGGGTGTGCGCTCTTTCCAGCCTCTGCCTTTTGGTGTTAAAAAAATAGCCTTCCGTTTGTTGTGGGGGCATACTCTTTACTGCCGGTGCTGTCCAGTCTAAAGTCCTTTGCGGATTGTTTGCCAACATTGTGAGTCGCTGCGTTTGTGTTCGAAGATCGATCGGTGCAGGAGCAGCAGTCTTCTGGTACTGTCACTTATCGATCGGTGCACGAGCAGCGGTCTTCCAGTACTGTCATTTATCTTTCATTGGTCTTCTGTTTTTTCCACAGGTCACCATTTACGTTCATTCTTCTCTGCTGAATTATTGTATTTACAGTATACTGTGGGTATTGTACTATTTGTACTATTTGGGTTACTGTTTAACTTAAAATGCAAACGGTTCAAGCACCTCCTCCTTTTACAGCTTCCAGGAGACCCTCCCGTAAGATGGAAGGTCTGGTATAGAGCTTTTACCAAGTATTTAGGAGCTATGGGGGGTTTTAGATTTAGCGCCGAACGTAGAAAATTCATTTTGGAACACAATTTAGGTTTAGAGGGTCAAGCTGTTTTAGAGAACTTACCCCTTTGGAAGTTCCTGAAGGGGAGGAACCTCTCAACGAGTATGACCAAGCAGTAGCTATGCTAGAGAAACAATTTGATGTTGAAGGCAGTCTTGTTGTAGCGAGACATACATTTTTTACTAGAGAACAGGAAAATGATGAAAGTATTGTATCATATGTTGCTGCGTTACGTATCCTTGCATCTGAATGTGAATTTGAGCAGTTTTTGTCACAACTTATAAGGGACCAAATTGTAGCTCATTGCAGAGATAAAAAAGTGCAAGAGAAGTTATTGACGATAAAAATCCATCGTTACAAGAGACCATCACTATTGTAAAAGTATAGAACTGTCTCAGTCAGCGTCTAAAGAATTGAAACCTGACAAGACAAGTGTTGGGGTAGTGAAAGAACACAAGGATCAAGCCGATAAACAAGCTAATGTTATGCATGGTAACAAGAACACTTATTACAGGCCTGACAAGAAGCCCAGTTCACAGAAAAATATGTGCATGAAATGTGGGTTTTTTTTCCCACTATCCCAACTCTCGCATTTGTCCGGCTAAGAATGCTTCATGTCGCAAATGCGGCAAACTTGGGCATTTCGCGAAGATGTGTATGTCAAAGGGGAATTTTGTTAACTCTGTTCACGATGATGTAGACAATGGTGAACAGGTGGGCGACGTGGTGAGTTCTTTGACAGATCTCATTGTAGTCGTTAAAGATGATGCTGATGAGTGTGTTGATCCAGTGGTGGAAGTGATTGTGGATGCTAAGTCCATTCCACTTTTGGTTGATTCAGGGGCGCGTATGACCATGGTCACTGAAGAATTGTTTGAAAGTGTGTGGTAGGACAAGCCTTTAGAAGCACCCGACAGGAATCCTGTATCCAATGAGGGCAGGAAAATTGAGCTAAAAGGGTTCTTTCAATCTAGCTTAGTTTTCAAAGGGAGGTGCATTTCGGGGAAAGTGTATGTTGCAAAGAAAGGACTCAACATATTAGGGTGGTATCACCAAGGTCTATTTGGAATGACCCTTAGACCAGGTACTAAGGAACAAGTCTCGGTGGTGGATGAGTCTCAACAGGATGAGTGTGTGACAGAGTGGTGTGACAAATTCAAGAGTGTATTCTCTGATACCTTGGGGTGCATAAAAGGATTTAAGCACTGTATTAAAGTGAAGGATCAAGCAACCCCGGTGAAGCACAAACTGCGCAATGTACCGTATAGTGTGAGAGATGATCTGTCTGTTGGATTGAAAAGATTATGTGAATCTGGTGTTATCGAACCGGTGGAGTCTTCTTTATGGTTGTCTCCGTTGGTCGTCGCACGTAAGATGGATCAAAGTTTGAGGGTATGCAACGATTTGCGCAGACTCAACAAAGAGATTTGGGTTGATTCCCACCCTCTTCCCCGAATCGATGACATTCTTGCCAAATTTGTGGGATGCAAGTTCTTTTCTAAAATAGATCTCTCATCCGCTTACCATCAGGTGGAATTGGATCCAGTTTGTAAGCATGTGACCGCGTTTGTCTCACCCATTGGCACGTTTCAATTTAGGAGAATGCCCTTTGGGCTTGCTTCTGCTGCTTCAGCCTTTCAACGTGTGATGGAAAAGGTTCTAGAGGGTTTGGAGGATACTGTTGTTTTCCAAGATGACATTCTGGTTGGCGGGAGGTGTAGAATTTCTCATGACAGACAGCTTTCGAAAGTCCTACATAGGTTACAAGAGAGAGGCATTGTAGCTAACAAGCGTAAGTGTGTGTTTGGACAGGAGTCCATTGATTACCTGGGACATCGTATTTGAGGGCAAGGAATTCAACCAAGAGAAGGTTTGATTGAGGCTATCCGCAATGCTCCCTGTCCCAAAACAAAGGAAAAAGTTTCCTCATTCCTGGGAGTGTGTGAATTTTATTCCAAATTCATCCCCAATTTTGCTGCCAAGACGGTCCATTTGCGTGAGCTTCTTAAAAGAAAGGTTGTTTTTGTGTGGGACAAGGTGTGCCAGAATGAGTTTCTTCGCATTAAGGAAGAGTTAGGTACGTGTAAGATCCTTACCCCATTTGACCCACATCTACAGTGTATTGTATCGGTTGATGCAAGTCTTGATGGATTGGGGGTATGATTACCCAATTGAGACAGGGTAAGGAGCATACCATTGGGTTTGCTTCCCGTGCTTTGCGCCCTAGTGAGAAAAACTACTTTGTCATAGAAAGAGAGTTGTTGGCTTGCTGCTGGGCTGTTGAAAGGTTTAAGTGTTTTCTTTGGGGAAAGGACTTCAAGTTACTTACGGATCACAAGCCTCTCATTCCTATACTCAACGGTCACATTGTTAAAGAGCATATTCCTAGGATAGCGAGATTGAGTTCCAAACTCTTGCAATACAACTTTGATGTTGCGCACATCCCTGGAGGGAAAAACGTCAGAGCGGATTTCCTTTCCAGATCACCCCTTCCACTTATTCAAGAGGAGTTGTGTGCTGGTGATGATGATGAGGAATGTTTGATTGCCGCAGTTGATGTTTGTAGTGTGGGAGGTTTCTCAGAAAAGGAATGGTTTGACGCTTTGCAAACAGACTCTGTTTTAAGGAGAGTGAAAGATCACATCGTTGGTGGATGGCCCAAAGAGAAGCATCTAGATGCTGAGCTTCAACCCTTTTCAAGATTTCCATTGAACTTACCTTGGAGGGGGGTGAGTTAATTTTGCGTGGTGACAAGTTTGTACCACCTGAATCCTTGAGGTCACGCATCATCACTCTGGGCCACGAGGGTCACTTGGGTCAAACTAGCACCAAGAGAAGAATTAGTTCGGTGTACTGGTGGCCTTCAATGGACAGACAGATTGATGAGGTCGTTAAGGAATGTGTCATGTGCTGCTCGAGTGACAAGGTCATCAAGATAGCCGCTCCTCCTGTGCAAGTTGTTGTACCACCCACTGAACCGTGGATGAAGTTAGCTGTTGACTTTGTTGGGCCTTTCAATGCCCTTCCCCATAGGTACAAATTTGCCTTGGTTGTAGCGGACTATCATAGCAAGTGGTGGGAAGTCCATTTTATGGTTGATCCCAACACTAGAGAGGTCATTCGTTTTTTCCAAAGTTTGTTTGCCAGAGTAGGTTTTCCCAAGGAGATTGTCTCCGATGATGGGGTGCAATTTACCTCTAATGAAATGTCGGAGTTTCTATCCCAGTCTGGCATTTTGCACTGCTGTGTGGCCCTTTATCATCCCCAGGCCAATGGTTTCATTGAGCGCATGAATCGTATCCTAGTTGAGTGCGTGCAGTGGGCCTTGTCTAATGGTGTTGACATTAAGAAAGATGTCCATAGCATGTTATGGGCCTATCGCACAACCCCCAGCCAAGTCATGGGGAAAAGCCCTTTTGAATTGTTGCGTGGGAGAATTGCTACCTTCGATATGTGTCCTGCATGGATGAGAAAGTGGGGTTTGCGTTCAAAGGTGGGGACATCCAATAGCATTGTGTTTGGTTCCCATGATTCTGAGTTGGGCACAAACACGACCACGTATGATGCTTCCAGTAATCTTGGGTCAAAATCAAGCTACCCATTAAAATACCAAAGGGTTTGTCCAAGTTCAGTCCTCCTGTCAAGGTGGATGCTATTTCACGTTTTGCTGTCAGGGTGAATTGGTGGAACTGTTCTAGAGTTTACAAAATTCACAAAAATGTGGTCCTCAAACTGAGACTTGAGAGTGGTGATGAGAAGAATAATGATTTGGGCCAGTCTCAAGATCAAGGTCGTTCTGGTCAACCTATTCCCAATTCTCCTGCTGTGCGTAGGAGTCTTAGGAGGAGTGTCCCTCCTAAACGCATGGATCTGTAGTTCCTTTTAGTTTTGTTTTCTGATTTCTTCTTGTCTTTTATCAACACAGGATGTACTCTTTCTCTTGTCATTCCTTCCTGACTTATTTCTCTTCTTTTCCTATACTTACCTATTTACTCTCTACACCTTTCTCTGCCTTGCTTTTCTTCCCAGCTTCTTCTTCTTACCTCTTCAATTTTTTATGAAAGAAGGGAAATGTTGTAGTAATCTGTTGAACTGTTACCTGTTTCACTGAGCTGTGATGTCACCCATAGAGCTTTAGAATGTTACTGTTTGAATCCAAGGGGCTGCTGCGACAGTTCCCTGGAAGCTGTGGAGACGAACGGTCATTAAACATACAGTGCCTACTCTTACCTGTCTGCTGGTAATTAATTCACTGGGGTCCTGATTAGCAGGATCCCAGTCAGACTAGTCAGAAAACATAACACCAGCAAAAAGTGGGGGTGACCTTGAAAGCAGATCCTACTTTCCCACAAATATAGTTAGATCTCTTACCACAAATTGACTTTTATATGCAATATATAGTAAAAACACTCAGCTTTAGTTATATTACGTAACATATCCTAAGGCCCCTTAATTACTCTGGCCTTACTACCTCCTCTTCTTTTCCAGTGATATCAGTGCTCACACACCTTTCCTTAATATGATCTCAAATGTTTGAGATCGAAATGCTGTTGACCTCATAACTATAATCAACTCCTGTTTTCATTCATGTAAAGGAATTCAATGCTTTTCTAAGAGTGCATGTTTTTTTACAATCCTTTTTCACCCACTAGAGCACTGGATCATATATTTTTATATTATCTAGAAACAAATGGACTACAAAGTCTCTTAATATACTGCAATGAATAAATTAATTGCACTATAAGATCAAAATATCTGGAGGTTGTGTTTCTTCATAAGGGTTTCAGTATATTACATAATAGAGTCCAGATCAAAAACGTAGGAAACCTATTTAAATTAGTTTTTTCCTTTCATGGAAAAGGAACATATACGTGACCACGGGTGCGTTTCTGAATCACTGTTCACAAAATATATGCTCTAAGGTTACCCAGCACCATACACACACAGACTGTCATTGCATGCTGCGTGAAATGGTGCACGCCAAAACGAAAACCCTGTGTGCCATATCCCCTAAAGCTGCATGGTAATTCACCCCTACAGCAGGCCTTACAGACCTAAGGCAGGGTGCATTATATTCCATGTGAGGACATATCAGCATGAGCAGATGTGCCCCTGAGCTATCCAGTTAAATTACTGCTAGTACAAGTGAACAGGGATCTGTAGTTGAGTAACACGCATTTAAGGTTAATTTTGGTTACAGTTGTGGATGGATGAGATATGGGGACACGTTTAAGGTTGGATTTAGTAATGGGCCTCAAAATGGGTTGATGGTCCCAATGTGGATGAGTGATGATTGGGTTTTCCCCACAGGCATAGTGTGTTTCATGGGTGCGTGGTTGTAGGAGGCAAGAAGGGAGAGGATATCGCTGTTGGATAAGTGACTAGCTACTCACTGGGATCGAAAGGGGAGGTCTAGATTTGGTTTGCAGCTCCATTTGGATTGAGGGGTCCTTGTGTCGTCAGGGCTGTTGGCAATAGGGCATTTTAAGGTGGTAGTGTTCTGGTTCCAGTAGTGCTTTTTTTGATTTGTACCTTTATGATCCAGTTTAGAGGTAATGTGTAGTTGTTTTTGGATGTCAGCCCTCAGACATAATTCTGTTTTTAGGTCGAGTATTGACCAGAGTGGAGGTGCTGTCCGGTTGATTAGATGTATGAGAGTTTTTGGGGGGTGAGTAGGGATGTTATTGGTTTGGGGCAGCCTCAGGATATGGGGATGGGTCAATGCCCGTGAAACTGTTCATGGCTTGAGGATTGGGAAGAGGGAGGATATGGGAGGTGGAGGAAGTGTGGTGGGCCTAATTTAGATCCTGACTGGGGGAGCACTGTCGTGGAAGGAAAGTGCATTATCTGAAGAGGTGGGAGGTTTACGATTGGTAGGCGTGGCGACCGGCTTCACGATGTCAGATAATTGATTATGATAGGAGTTGCTGCTGTTACTCCAGTGGTCAGCGTTAATATTAGGTTCGCTTTTTGATTGGGTAGGGGAGTTGTTAGGGAGATGTTGGCCTGTCGAGGGGTCATCCCTCTTAGAGGGGAGATGATATTCTGTACTGTGGTAATGTGGCAACTTGGGTTATGGTAATAGTTCTCGAGGGGGGCGAAAGCACTCTGGCTTGTCATGGGGCCATGGATGGTAGAGAGGGTAGAGGGCACAGGAAAGTGGTGAAGAAAGGAGTGTATGGGGTATGGAGATCGCTCTGAGGGGTAGTGGTTGGTCACGGAGGGGCTGGGGTTTATATTATTGCCTATCGTATTTTTAATGTTGGAGAAAAGATGGTCAACGGGCTCCAGGTTGCGATTAGATGGGATTGGACACAATAGAGAACACAAATATTGTGATACATAAATATCGATTACAAAAATATTTTCCCATACATATAAAGAAAAGGAAAAACAATATTGATTTTTAATAATATATGGGCTAAAATAGTTTAATATTCTGTTGTAACATTACTATAATGTAAAATACATACATTCAAGTAACATTTTATACTACATATAAACAATTACATAAACACACAAATATATACGTTTGTATGTTTATATATAGATATAACATAACATTACTAAAACAAGCTTCACATTACATTAAATATTCTTTTTTTTTATTTACTAATTTAAAATGCATATATTCATAAAACAAAACAAACTAAAAGAAAAATTACATAAAACATAATTTAAAAAATATATATGTATATACAATTATAAAATTAAACCAAAAATATTACTACATAGATGTAAACAAGATTAAATTGTGTTAAAATCTGTGAATAAGAGATATACTATTTGTACTGCAATGTATATAACAGTAGGGAAAGCGTTGAAGTCCAGAGAGGCAAAACTTACTATTTCCACTCCACTCTGTGCAGCGTTAGACATAAAGTTGTTTACTTCAAACAAATAACATTTTAACAACTCCATTAATTTACCAAAAATATAAAATCCTTAATATAAATATTATATGTATAAATGTGTTTTGTTTCTAACAAATTACATAATTTTTTTAAATAATTATAATGATCAATTAAAACAAATATTATTAATTTAATTAAAATGCCACACTGTATTTCCATAAACAACTGCCAAGAACTAAAATTTAAAAAAACCACAATTAACATACTAAGGACCTGATTACCATGTCGGTCGGAAAGGCTCTGACCGACAGTCGGATTCTCCTAGATCGTGTCGGAACCTCTCCGCCCGACTCGGTCGGAAACAATTCTGACTGACCAATTAGGATGCTCGCGGTCGGAAGAGGAACCGTTCGGTCATTCAGAATCGGTTCTGACCAGCATTCGGAGAATCTGAGTCGGTCAGAGCTGATTCATACAGCTCAATGGACGGCGTTTTCGACCGACCGATTATGATGTCGGATTCGAACAGCCTTTCCGACTTAGTCTGTCAGACATGAAAAGGCTGTCGGAAACTGACTTTGGAGGCTCCTAGCAGGCCCCCCTTGTTATGTTATGTTATGTTAGGTGGTATTTGTAGAGCGCATCTGTCGCTCGGAGGAGCATCATGACGCTATAGATGATAGTGTTGCAGGTATAGTGCAACAGCTACTGAGAACAGGATTGAAAGAGTTGGGCACTGCATCGGGCATCTGCAGAAGTAAAAATCCAGGTTTTAAGGGACTTTCTAAAGAGGGTATCTGACTGGATGAGGCGGAGGTTACAAGGGAGTTGGTTCCAAGCCTTTGTGCCCAATACTGCAATCGATTTGCCTCCTTTGGAGATGCATTTGAAGGTTGGGGGTTTTAAGAGATTTGAGCTAGAAGATCTAAGCATGCGGCACGGTATGTAGTGGGTAAACCTAGATCGAATATACTGGGGGCCAGAGGAATGAAAGCTTCTAAAAGTGATTATTAAAAGTTTGAACAGTATTCTTTTGTGAACAGGAAGCCAATGTAGTGTTTTAAGGGTGGCTGATGCGGAGGATTTCCTGGGCCATTTGAGTACTAATCTTGCTGCAGCGTGTTGAACCATCTGAAGTTTATGAAGGACTGATCTATTAGTTCCTGCATAAAGGCTGTTACAATAGTCCAGTCTAGAAGTAATCAAGGCTGTAGCAACCGTCTGCCTTGTCGAAAAGGGGAGTAGATCAAAAAACTTTTTTAGTGATTTGATTAGGTGAAAGCAGGTGCCAGCTACAGATAGTGCCTGTTAATGGAAAGACAAAGCAGAGTCGAATCTGACCCCCAGGTTTTTGGCGGCAGTTACAGTGTCAGGGGGAGAGGGGGTATCAGCTGGACACCATTGACTGGGACAGAAGTTATTGCCCTTCCGTAGTGGCATAATTTCTGTTTTTTCAGAGTTGCATCTCAGGTGGTTTGTCTACATCCAATGGAAGACAGCTGTGAGGCAGTGGCAGAGGTTTTCCTTAGCCAGTGTCGTATTTTTGTCTAGAACCAACACCAGCTGAGTATCGTCAGCATATGATATAGTCTCGATGTTAAAGGACGAAATTAACCTGATTAGCAGGGCCATATACGCATTGAAAAGAACTGGGCTAAGGATAGAACCTTGTGTGGAGCCCAGAGAGCAGAGGTTTTTCTGCTGACTGATATTGCCTGAGGGTAATGAGTTGCCTTCGGTTTTGGAGGAAGGATCTTAACCAGGCTAGTGCAAGGTGGGAAATACCGTAGGCCTCGAGACGGTCTAGGAGGATGTCATGTGAGACCGTGTCGAAGGCCGCTGATAGGTCCAAAAGGACCAACACAGCGTTTTTTTCCCTGGTCCAGGGCAGCTTCTAGGGTTTCGGCCATGAACAGAAGGGCGGATTCAGTCGAGTGCTGCAATCTGAAACCTGATTGGTTTGGGTGTAGAATGTTAGCTCCTTCCAGGTAAGTCGTAAGTTGTGAATTGACCAGTTTTTCTGCGATCTTACTTAGGCAAGGGAGAAGGGAAATGGGGCGGAAATTAGAGAGGGTGGTTGGATCAGTAAGCTGTTTCTTTTGCAAGGGTCTAATTGCTGCAAGTTTCCACTCATTAGGTACCTCCCTTGTGGACAGTGAGGTATTTATTATATTGTGGATGACTGGGTTAACCGTATCTATCAGGGCATGTAAAATCAGAGGGGGACAGGGATCAAAGGGGGGCCCAGATTTGACAGCCAAGATAGCTTGACGTGTTTGATCTAGGTTGAGACTTTGAAATACTTGGACAGAGGGTTGGTTGCTATCCGGCGCAATCTTAGGGTGAGTAGGGGCCAAAGGGGGAGGGGGAAAGTCTTTTTTCAGCAGCTGGACTTTTTCCTCAAAGAAATCCGCGATGCGGTCACAGAGAGCTTGTGAAGGGGGGATTTCTTGTTTGAGTAACATGGGGTTTAAATAGGAGTTCACAATATTAAAAATAGTTTTTTGGTTAGAGTTAGCCTTTTCAAGCATATCGGTAAAGTACGATTTCTTGGCAATTTTTATGTTTAGATGGTAATTTTTAAGAGCATGTGTAACCACAGTACCCAGAATATACCTGGGATAAGGGAACAAGAGGCACGGGTACTGGGAGTCAGCAGCCTCCAACATAAATGTATAACCACAACAGAGCTACTCCCAGTATACTAGTCTATGTGCAATGTGTCTAAATAAGTGAGTGAAGGTGTCTCACAAAAAGTGAAGGACTGGTCTCACACACCACCTGGTGTCATGCTTCATCATAGACCAGTCCTCGCCCTCTAAAAACTTGGTTTGATAGAGGGCGGGCATACACCTGACGACAGGGATGCACTTCTAAACTAAGTGGGGGCCCTTATAAAGAAAAGTGAATTTAAAACCCATTCCAGATGTCAAATTAATTTATTATCTACCGGCATCTGTATGGTATTAAAAATGTAAAATGATCGGTAAACTGGGGATTTTATTGTCCCTTTACCGACATCAATATGGTCAACATGTTTCTGCCAAGAGGCCCAAGAGGGTCCGCGGCATTCATCAGGACCTAAATAGTGATCTGGAGGGCTCCGCTCTTACCACAATTATGGTGAGAGGACATCCACTGTGTGGGGTGACGTGATCATAACCCACTGAGAAATGGCCTTTATACTTAGCACCTGAAAAAAAGAAAACCAATGTGTAGAAAGACACAAAGCACAAGACATGATTTCCACTCAGCCTCATACACAGACACTAATAGTGAGTGGCTATTCGTGAAAAACTGAGTGTCAGTCATCTGTGACTTATACCAAACATGGAGGCAAATACCTCCACATTGCTTACCCTAAACTTGGGAATCAGTGCCCCATAGGAGGGTGAGGGCGGAAGACCGCATTTGGTCCAGCGCTACAGTAATTTAAAGAAAAGAAAGGAAAACGACAGAAATAACTCATTAGTGCGTGGCAGTTATAAAAATGGTGCTTGATGAAGTTCCATGATTATCAGGTTAAAATACTGGAAGGAAGACAACATAAAACTCATGTTCATTCACACATTCAATCACACTCTTACTGATCCACGATGCAGTCTCCGCTGTTACACCTATGTCTGTGCTCCTCCTCTCCTCGATGTGGAGGAGCTGAAGTGACCGTGGGCTATATATACGCGTGTGTTCACTTCTCAGCGCGCCTAAATTAGTACACACTGATTACTAATTGGCTATACGTGTGTTTACTTCTCAGCGCGCCTCAATTAGTATACACTAATTACTAATTGGCTATCGAATCGGCAGATCCGGTGTCTCGAAATGCGCGCTGTAAATGACCATGATCGCCGCCTGACCTGCCTCAAACAGGAACATCCGCTTAAAATGCCTGCATCGGTAAATCACCCCGCCTACTAAGCGTGCGTGTCCAGGGAGTCTCTAATTTCTGGAGCATGCGCAGAAGGAGCAAGTGAAAGACGCCTATGTGCAGCAGCAAAGATAGTACGCATGCGTATAATGTGAAACGCTTGCGTAGTCATATACAGAGTGCAAAGTTATCAACACAGGATGTTAGAAGGTATGAATTTACGGCGCATATATATAGTGCGGCCACTCGTTACCTGTGACTGATATTTACAACTAGTGCAGTTCAATCGAACAGGGCATAAATCTATGGTAATTAAAGCTGTATCTGTCGCATAAAATCTCAGAAGTTGGTCTTTGGTATTGACCAATAGTGATACTCTAACCACAAATGACACATGCACATCAGGTAAAGGAGCCATGAGCAGCTAGTACGACTCAGGTTTTTAAACTAAAGGAACCCGATTCATCAAGAATGTGACTGCAGGGTAGAGGGTGTTTTAAGGGGATGTAATCACTATGTATATCTTTCACCAATCAAGGAGGTTAAAGGTACCCGATTCATAAAGAATGTTACTACATAGTGGAAGATGTTTTAAAGGGGTGTAGTCACTATGTATATCTTTCACCAGTAAAGGTTGATTATGGACTAGAGGACCCGGTTCATAAAAGATATTACTGCATGGTGGAGGATGTTAAAAGAGATGTAATCACTGTATATATCTTTCATCAGTAAAAAGGGGGGGGGGGAGAGAAGGGGGGAAAAAGGAAAGAGAGAGAGAGAGGGGGGGCCTGAATGTCGACAAGAGACACAATTCATGTATATTATTTGGCTAAATGTAGCCAAGGAATCTCATCATTTAGACCCTCTTTCCATGTTCGAAGACGGTACACCCATCTCTGCTCCCTAATATGTAGAGATCTGGTCAGGTCCACCATTCGTTTCTTCATTACTTCCAGGATCACCCATTTAAGATCTGTGTCTTTATGGTTATGTTCAATGAAGTGTCTTGTAAGTTTCGTGTTGGTCTTTTTGCACCGTATTGTACTGCGGTGCTTGTTGATACGAATCTTGATTTTACGTGTGGTCATGCCCACATATTTCAAGTTACAGGGGCATGTCAGAAGGTATACCACATTCTCGGTATTACAGTTCGAAAAATTATTCAGCACCCAAGGACGTGTTGTACCAATGTCGACCTCCTTAGTTGTCAACGTGAATGGGCATGCAACGCAGTTGCTACAGGCGTAGTGACCTATTGGACGTTGTATATTCCAGAGAGTCATTTGATTATCTGTCGCTGGTGGTGGGTCTTTAGTATGTACTAGCTCGTCCCGTAAATTCCTGTTTCTTTTAAAAGCAAACAGTGGGGGTTCCCAGCATTCTCCTGCACCATGTAAGATATGCCAATTTCTCTTTATGATTTTTTGAACAGTATTGGAGGCTGGTGTGTATGTCGTTACGCACACAATCCGGTTGTTTTTCTCTTTCATGTTGTCTTCAAGCAAGGCATCACGGTTGTTGTTATTTGCTCTCTTTTTCGCTTTCCTGATCATTTTCCTAGGATAGTGCCGTTCAAGTAATTTCACCTCCAATTTCTCAGCTTGCTCATGAAAATTAGTGGTTTCAGAGCAATTACGACGCACCCGGAGAAATTGGCCTACAGGCAAGTTGTTCCTTAGTGCTTTAGGATGAAATCTGTCATATAACAGTAAGCTGTTTTTATCCGTCGGTTTATTGTGTACCCTAGTACTAATGCCATTCGTATTCATTGTAATGTCTAGATCTAAAAAAATAGCATGATCTTTGCTAATAGAGTGCGTGAATTTCAGATGTTGGTCTTTAGTATTGACCCATTCGACAAAGTTTCTAGCTGTTTCCTCATCACCTCGCCAAACTATAAAAACATCATCAATGTATCGTTTCCATATTTTAAGATTTTCTGAAAACGGGTTACTTGCATGATAGATATAATCCTCCTCAAATTGATGCACATACAGACATGCCAAACTCGGGGCGAAGGTGCTGCCCATAGATGTACCAGAGATCTGATGGTACACTACTTCCTCGAATTCAAAAAAGTTCTCAGTTAGGGCTACCTCAGCACAATCCATAATGAAGTGCTGTGGTGTAAGGAAATTCCATTCTGTATTCAGTAGGATATGTTCAACAACTTCTAGTGTACGCACCTGGGGAATACTTGTGTACAATGCCTCTATGTCCATAGTAATGAGTAGGTCTTCCTCATAATTTGTTTCCAAATCTCTCAAAAGGCAGAGTACATCCTTTGTGTCTTGTAAATAAGATCTTGATTTTTTCACAATAGGTTTTAAAAACCAATCACAAAACTGAGAAAGTGGCTCAAGGATAGATCCGATCCCGGATACAATCGGTCGACCAGGTGGAGGTATTTTCTCTTTATGAATTTTAGGAAGGATGTAAAATCTTGGTGTTCTGGGCGATTCATTCACCAGAAACTCAGCCTCATGTTTCGTTATCCAATCATTACATACCGCTTCATTCACCATACCTTTGATCTTAATAGACAACCGGCGGGTCGGATCATCTGGATATTTCTCATAACTGTTAGTATCAGAAAGGAGACGGGTGCATTCCTCCTGGTACATTGATTTATTCATCAGGACAATTGCTCCTCCTTTGTCTGCTGGTTTTATTATAAGCTCAGTTTTGTTTTTTAGTTTCCCCAGTGCTAGTCGTTCTCGGTTCGTGAGGTTTTGGAAGCCCTTCTCGTTCTTGAAGTCAATTGCTTCTATCTCTTTTAGTACCGCCTGCTCAAATGCAAGTATGTGGCAGGGAATGGTCTGGGTTGGTGGCACGAAAGTGGACTTCTTTCTGAGCCCAGTGGTGGTCTGTTCAGCCTGTTCATTATTCGATTCACCGAAATGATTGCGCAATTTTATCTTTCTAAAAAATTGTGCCAGTTCGGTGTTTAATACAAATGGGTCATTTGTTGGTGTAGGAACAAAACCTAAACCCTTAGAGAGGACCGTTTCCTCATCTTCAGAGAGGATGTAATCACTGAAGTTGACGATGTTTGTCATACTCCGCTGGTTGAGGGACCGTCCCCTCTCCCTCTGCTCCTTGTTCCCATTGAGACTGGAATCTGGTCTTCCCACTGTACTCTCGGATTCTGCTTTTTTGTCTTCCTTTTCCTCGACCTCGGCCTCGGTATAAAAAGGTTGCGGACCTTGTGGAAAACCGAAGCCTGGTGGGTAAAAGGCTGCTGCCAATACCCCATTTGGGGCATTGGATGATGCATCATTGGGTGGTAGTACTGTTGCTGTCGTCTCCCTTGATGACTATCCACGCTATCATCACTGCTACTCCCACTAGTACTCCGCTCATCTCCTGAGCTAAAAGTCCAATTTTGTGGTGTTGCCCTGAATCGTGGTTCTTTCCTATTGCGTTGTGGTGGAGGTGGTCTTTCATAATATTCATCGGTAGTATACGGGTATATAGTTTCCCGATTAAATTTTAGAACATCTTTTTTAAGTTTAGTCAACTTGGTTTGAGTGAGATATTCTTGATATTCAGAATGGTCTTTATTAATTTCTTCTAGTTTCTTTTTGAAAACTGTAATCTGTACCATAGTTTTAAGTCTGTTCTCACTCTGTTGAATCTCAACCAAGAGTGCATCCGCCAGTTCTCTGGCTGTATTAATAATAAGAACTAGCCAGTCCTTAGTACACTTCCAAGCAATCCCTGACCAGTTAACACGGAATTCTTTGTTATTTAGAAAGAGTCTGGGCTCATTAGTTACTATAAGGCCTCTGGGAGCGCTGTTCTTCCTCAGGTACTCTGTCATGAAGGCTCCATGTAAAGCTGTCCGGATTTGCTCTTTTTCTTGGTCGAAAGAGCATCCCATTCATCGGTATTCTGAACTGTGTGTGCTACCACTGTTTCTGCCAAAAGGGATGGATTCCTAAGTATTTCTGCATAATTTTCCTCACCGTATGCTAATTCGGTGTCCATATTTACCATGTGACACCGTACACACCACACCAATGGGTATGTGTGTTTTACTGGATATATATATCTTGATTTTCAAGAGACCTCTGGCACTTAGCACAGATAGTTCCAGTTAGAGTGTCCACTCCTTGAGTGGAAATCTATACCCCAAATGTTCCCACAGCTATCAGCTGTACAAAATGTGTAACCACAGTACCCAGAATATACCTGGGATAAGGGAACAAGAGGCACGGGGTACTGGGAGTCAGCAGCCTCCAACATAAATGTATAACCACAACAGAGCTACTCCCAGTATACTAGTCTATGTGCAATGTGTCTAAATAAGTGAGTGAAGGTGTCTCACAAAAAGTGAAGGACTGGTCTCACACACCACCTGGTGTCATGCTTCATCATAGACCAGTCCTCGCCCTCTAAAAACTTGGTTTGATAGAGGGCGGGCATACACCTGACGACAGGGATGCACTTCTAAACTAAGTGGGGGCCCTTATAAAGAAAAGTGAATTTAAAACCCATTCCAGATGTCAAATTAATTTATTATCTACCGGCATCTGTATGGTATTAAAAATGTAAAATGATCGGTAAACTGGGGATTTTATTGTCCCTTTACCGACATCAATATGGTCAACATGTTTCTGCCAAGAGGCCCAAGAGGGTCTGCGGCATTCATCAGGACCTAAATAGTGATCTGGAGGGCTCCGCTCTTACCACAATTATGGTGAGAGGACATCCACTGTGTGGGGTGACGTGATCATAACCCACTGAGAAATGGCCTTTATACTTAGCACCTGAAAAAAAGAAAACCAATGTGTAGAAAGACACAAAGCACAAGACATGATTTCCACTCAGCCTCATACACAGACACTAATAGTGAGTGGCTATTCGTGAAAAACTGAGTGTCAGTCATCTGTGACTTATACCAAACATGGAGGCAAATACCTCCACATTGCTTACCCTAAACTTGGGAATCAGTGCCCCATAGGAGGGTGAGGGCGGAAGACCGCATTTGGTCCAGCGCTACAGTAATTTAAAGAAAAGAAAGGAAAACGACAGAAATAACTCATTAGTGCGTGGCAGTTATAAAAATGGTGCTTGATGAAGTTCCATGATTATCAGGTTAAAATACTGGAAGGAAGACAACATAAAACTCATGTTCATTCACACATTCAATCACACTCTTACTGATCCACGATGCAGTCTCCGCTGTTACACCTATGTCTGTGCTCCTCCTCTCCTCGATGTGGAGGAGCTGAAGTGACCGTGGGCTATATATACGCGTGTGTTCACTTCTCAGCGCGCCTAAATTAGTACACACTGATTACTAATTGGCTATACGTGTGTTTACTTCTCAGCGCGCCTCAATTAGTATACACTAATTACTAATTGGCTATCGAATCGGCAGATCCGGTGTCTCGAAATGCGCGCTGTAAATGACCATGATCGCCGCCTGACCTGCCTCAAACAGGAACATCCGCTTAAAATGCCTGCATCGGTAAATCACCCCGCCTACTAAGCGTGCGTGTCCAGGGAGTCTCTAATTTCTGGAGCATGCGCAGAGGAGCAAGTGAAAGACGCCTATGTGCAGCAGCAAAGATAGTACGCATGCGTATAATGTGAAACGCTTGCGTAGTCATATACAGAGTGCAAAGTTATCAACACAGGATGTTAGAAGGTATGAATTTACGGCGCATATATATAGTGCGGCCACTCGTTACCTGTGACTGATATTTACAACTAGTGCAGTTCAATCGAACAGGGCATAAATCTATGGTAATTAAAGCTGTATCTGTCGCATAAAATCTCAGAAGTTGGTCTTTGGTATTGACCAATAGTGATACTCTAACCACAAATGACACATGCACATCAGGTAAAGGAGCCATGAGCAGCTAGTACGACTCAGGTTTTTAAACTAAAGGAACCCGATTCATCAAGAATGTGACTGCAGGGTAGAGGGTGTTTTAAGGGGATGTAATCACTATGTATATCTTTCACCAATCAAGGAGGTTAAAGGTACCCGATTCATAAAGAATGTTACTACATAGTGGAAGATGTTTTAAAGGGGTGTAGTCACTATGTATATCTTTCACCAGTAAAGGTTGATTATGGACTAGAGGACCCGGTTCATAAAAGTTTTTTGGTTAGAGTTAGCCTTTTCAAGCATATCGGTAAAGTACGATTTCTTGGCAATTTTTATGTTTAGATGGTAATTTTTAAGAGCAGCCTTAAAGCTGGTCCGCTCTGTCTGAGTGTAGTTGAGTCGCCATCTGCGTTCTAATTTTCTGCAGTGGCTCTGCATTTCCTTTAACTCTTTGGTATACCAAGGGGCTGAGGGCTTCTTTAGCAAGCAGCGTTTCTCAGGACCAACTGCCACAAAGTGATCCTTCAACTTAGTTAGCCAAGATGTGAACTGCTTGTTATCTTCCGTTGGGTCTCCTATTAGTGTAGGCTTACCTACTGAGGCTGCTAGATTGAGATCAGGATGGGTGGCTATATCCTTCCATCTAGGCTTTGAGCTCAAGCTGGTGTATACGTGCTCTTTGTGTTTTGTCGCAGGCTGACGTCTGATTTCCAAGTGTATAAGCTTGTGGTCAGATCAGGTGAGACATACTGGCTCTTTAACCGTAAGGGTTGAGAGGTTTGAGCAGATTTCATCTAGAGTGTGACCTGCATTGTGGGTGGGGGTCAGTACGTGCTGCTTGAGGCCAAGCGTAGCCATAGTTTCTCGGAATTGATTTGTCCTAGGGTCACTTCAGACATCTAAGTGAATGTTGAAGTCTCCTAGAAGGGTGACATTGGCAAATCTAAGGGTGAGTGCAGTCATGATGTCCCCTATGCTTTCTAAAAAGTCATTACTGGGGCCTGGTGGGCGATAGACCAGGGCTCCTGAGAAGGCATAGGACTCCTCTAATTGAAAAGAAAAACCAATGCTTTCTGCCCCTTTAAGGTCAGATATTTCAAATGCAGAGCATCTCAGAGAACTACGGTAGATAATAGCCAGACCTCCACCTCGCTGTTCAGGTCTGTCCAGCTTGTGAATAAGGTAGTCAGGGGGGAGGGCGCAAACAATGTCTGGATTACACCAGGATTTTAGCCAGGTTTCTGTTATGAAAAGACAGTCTAGGTTGCCATTAATAATGAGATCATTAATGTGTTGAGCGTGTTTACATAGCGATTGGGCATTGATCAGCCCTCCTCTCAAATAGATCGATTTAGAGTTGTCTCTGATTGGTGTGGTTTGAGAGGTTTCAAAAGTTGTACTGCAGAATCTGCAGCTGATGGGGCCACTCCATTTGGTCACATCAATAGAGTCTTTGCAGTTATGCGTGTTATTGTTATGTTTCAAAAGAATTTCTCGTGTAAAGCATGCCCTTTGCATAATTTGGGCAGCATTTCTGGCGCTGGACGCGTTCCGGACGCGGACGGGGGCAGACGGGCTTGCCTTTGGTGCGCCTTTGGCGCGCCAGCGGCGCACGTCCGCTGCGCATCGGCGCCATCCCTGGTTAATGTACCGGAAGGGAGGTGCACGGGTGAAGGAAGTGACCCGATTAGGGTCACCCGGGTCACTTACGACCACCTCATAGCCTTCCAAACAAGTGAAGAGTCAGTCAGACAGTAGCGATTACAAACAATAATTTATTAGTAAAATACACTGCAGTGGAGTCCAATCTGACCAGCACCCAGAGATGGCTTTCGAGGGGACTGACTCCCCAACACTTGGTAACGCATAATCATTCTTCTGACAACCCCCAACCACGCCCCCAGTGGAAAGTTACCGGCTTGAGCTGTACATGAACAAAGAAGGCACAGAAGGATGGGCTCCCACCTGCGTGATGGGTATCACTATCTCAAGGTTGCCTTGCTGGGCTCGGCTCCTCCTAACATGGGAGCAGGGCTACGAAGAAGGATTGGCATGCAGAGGCAGAATGGTCTATTCATTAGTGAGTCGGAATCCAACCTTGAACACGAGAGAAAAAAATAGCTGAACATAGTCTTCCACTGAGGCAAGAAATACAGATAATTGGAGCTTGAATCAGTCACCACATAACATGGCCTATGAACCACAAAATGGAGCCGCAAACGCTAACTTAAGCTTGTATTATAAGGATAACTCAGTGGGGTACACTAGGTGTGGCGGCTGCTACTAATCATAGCCTTCTAAATGCTAACATAACATAACGCAAAACAAGTCCATGAAAGAACATAAATTGTCAAATTCCAACAGACCCTCCTTTTAGCATATAGAAGGCTAACTTTATTAGTGCTATCAGGTAAGGGTCTTTACAATTATAAGCAAGAAAGAATGATCACAATTCGCATTTTCTCATTAACTAATAGAGCTAAATAATCATGTAATTACGAAACATGTTCAGTATTAAAAAATGCCCTCATCAATATTCATCATATCCTGTACATCCTGCATCATCATAATCGTGGCTTTAGCATCAGGTCCCGCTATTGGGGGTGTAGGTGTCAGCTTACTAACACAGTAGGAGCAACAGACTGGAAGACAGTTAGGAAGACAGTTAATACACAGGCAACACGTAAAGATGACACCTGCGATAACCACTAAGAAAATAAGTATTTTCCAACCCCACGTAGTCTGCAAATCCCAGAACCACCCAGATAAGGACCAGGTCCCATTCTCTTGGTGAATATCAGAAGCAAGCCTGTGCAACTTCTGTATGGCTGCATAAATATTCGGGGCGTGATCCGGTATGTACACGCAGCAACTACTTCCGATGACGTGACAGGCTCCTCCCCTATCAGCAAGTATGACGTCTAACACCATCCGGTTTTGAAGAGCAACAAGTCTGGTAGCCTGAAGCTCGGCTGTAATATT
Source organism: Calotriton arnoldi (assembly GCA_963921515.1). NCBI lineage: Eukaryota > Metazoa > Chordata > Amphibia > Caudata > Salamandridae > Calotriton > Calotriton arnoldi. The sequence continues at coordinate 3,563 of CAWUFW010007527.1, read as the reverse complement.
GGTCAGGATTCCTGCAGTGGTATTAATAACCCCTTCCACTACCCTGGTGAGGCGACGAATACTAAGACTATTGTACATGGGACCTCAGAAGGGCAAGATACCCTTCATAGTATCAGTAAATTGCTGCTGGGTTGTGTCCATTTGATCTATATCCTCAGCATCAACGACCCTTTTCACTCGGGGCAGGTGTGTACTCCTACGTTGTAGCCTATGGTCTTTGTGATAACTAGATGGTGCAATATATACGGGTGGCAGCAGGAAGGAGACGTAACATATGCCGGACCAGCCCCTAGGGAGCCATATATAAGCCTGAGATCCACAAACAAAATACACATTATGGGGTGGGAGTAAGGGCAGACTACTAGTTGTATTCAAGTGATATGTGTAGTTGCAATTACTTTTCCCTACTGGAACATTTCCGAAACCCTGAACACAAAAACTGGCTGTGATGTTAACTACTGGTACAGGCATTGCTCTATCTTGGGTAATGTTACATGAATGGAAAGATTTAAAGTACTCAGTGTCATTAAATCCCTGGAAATCCATCATCTCATTCTGGAGCCATGTGGCATTTTTCTTACTTTCATAGACATTCATGCAAGCATCTGGATGTAAAGTACCCTGTTCCTCTCCTTTTCTTGGAGTAAATCCTTGATGTTCTACTATATATTCTAACACAGTCTCGTAGTCAGACTGAGTTATATTCATAGCACTGGCATGGTAATGAATATACACCATTGAAAGCAACTGGAACCATGACTCGCAGCTACTCAAATATGACATGGGTAATGACACCAATAAATCATTTTTATGCATAACAGAAGGGAGTAACCCGCACACCCAGCAATCAGTAATATTGGACGTCTGATGTGCTTGATGGAGCATCTGAAGGAAGACATTATCCACACACGTCTGTCTGTGCCTCTCCTTGTGCGGGGCCAAAGTAACAAAAATATGTTCAGGAGGAACAGGAGTTGTTCCCATCAGAGTATGCACAGGTTGCTTTTCTTCTAAGTACCACACTACCCCAAATACTGTTATCAATACTAAAAAACAAAAACAACTGCCACTATCCTACTTTTAGTGGACCAACTAGACCAACCAGGACTACTCTGCTCTACTAGAGGGGCCGCTAAGGGCTGCTCTTCTTCCATAGTAGAACGACCAAATGGGTACATTTTTCGGGATTATGAGTAATTCGCAACTGCCAGAGGAAATCCGTATACTGGAGCCAACAATGGTATAATAAGCTAAAAGGGGCACAAGTCACCCAGCGTCCTTCAGAGCCTCGCTGGTAGACTCCTATTGTTCATCTACGGTGAGCACTCGTCGATGGAGCTGCGCGATCGCAGCCCTTACTGGTAGATGAATCCACTTCGTTCAGGATAGGGCACCTTCCCTCCTGGGAAAACACCCTCAACTGATCCTGTCCAGTGTCCAGGGCAGTGCACCACTCTTCTTTGACCCTATTGCTATCACCGGCACCTTAGACAGGGTACCTGCACCCTATTCTTCATCCATGAAGTCCATCCCTATTCTTCTGACTTTCCCTCCGGTGCACTGTCCTTCCTTCGAGGACGCAAATTGTATCGAGTAACTCCAGGCACAGTGTCGTCACGAAAAAGAACCTGAAACTCAGGAGTGGAGGGAGACTGAGACTCAATTGCTGGTGGGTTAAATGGGGATGGCTCTTGGGAAGCCCTGATCTCTGGAGGTATTGCTTCCTGCAAAACAGCGTCGCACTCCTCCTCCGTCTGCGCCCAACTTATTTGGGCATTGGAGAAGGGAGCGAATCGAGGGACCTTTTCGGTTTTGTGGTCTCCGATGCCTTCACGCACCCAGCGATCATAGGGAAGCGGGAGAGGGATCCTGTGGCAGTGCGTGGCATGGATCCAATGCTTCCGTCCTTCTACTTTGACTGCAGTCCGGGTGGCGAGGAGGACTTGAAGGGGTCCCTTCCAGCGAGGCTCCAGACAACTCTTGCTCTGGAAGTTGTGGATCAACACGAAGTCACAGGGCTGTAGCTGATGCCCAGGCCCCTCCGGTACTGGCCGTAGCGTCTCCTGAATCTGTTGGTGAATAGAACGCAAATCTTTAGTCAACTCATAGAGATAATCCACAAGCAAGGGGTATTCTATCTCGGAAAAACACCCCATACATTTGCAGGGCGGCCAAAAACCACCTCATATGGGGACAACCCTGTTCTAGAATGCGCTGTCGCCCTAGTGGATAACAAAGCCAAGGGTAGTGCGTCTGGCCACTGTAATCCTGTACTTTCCTTTATTTTTGCTAACTTCAGCTTAAGAGTACCATTGTACTTCTCAACCAAACCTGCTGACTGAGGGTGGTTTGCTGCATGGAACTTCTGTTTAATGTGTAGACCATCGCACACCAGTTGGATAACCTTTGAATTGAAGTGACTTCCATTGTCACTCCAGATCAAGCGTGGCAAACCAAACCGCGGGAAGAACTCTTTCAAGAGTGCCTTCGCCGTCGCCAATGCTGTATTCTCTTTAGTGGGGTAGGCTTTGATCTATTTACTGAATGCACAAACCACCACCAATACATATTTCAAATTGTTCACTCGTTCCATTTCGATGAAATCCATTTGGAGAACCTCGAAAGGGAAGGAAGGCGGTGCAAAGTTGCCGGTGGGTGTGAGGGTGCCCTTTCCAGGATTGTGTGTCATACAGATCATACAGTGTTTCACCAGATGAGCGGCTACCTTGGGGATATTGTCATTCTGCCATACGGGGTCTAGCACCTTACATATTCCCTTCACGCTAATGTGGGCTGGGCCATGTGCCATAGTGACAACAGGGAGAACATATGCATTAGGCAACATCCATCTTTGTTTCCCAGACAGATCAGTCCAGCACCCATCCTCATCTAGACGCCCCGTACTCTCCTGCCACATTGCCAACTCATCCATTGTCGCCTCACTCTGTATCTCCTTAACATTGTCTAGTGTGTCCTCAAACATCCCGTTTTCAGGCACCCACCTAGCTGGGCCTGCCACAAACATCTTTTTCGTCTTTGCTCTAGCTGTCTCTTTCGCTGTCTGATCTGCAAATGCATTTTCTCTCCCAACATCATCAGTAATCGCCTTGTGCGCCCTGCACTTCACTATTGCTACTCTTTTTGGAAGTGTCAGAGCTGACAAGAGTCTATATATCAGTGGGCCATTCTGTATTCGTAAACCATGTGAGGTCAGAAACCCTATCTTCGCCCAGAGGCGCCCAAAGTTATGAGCGACCCCGAAGGCGTACTGGCTGTCAGTATAAATATTGACAACCAGTCCTTCACTTAACTCACAAGCCCGAAGAAGTGCAATAAGCTCTGCAGCTTGGGCCCACTAATACGGGACACGTGATGTTTCAACAACAGTATGCTGCGTTGTTATTGCATACACTGTAGTAGTGGTGCCGTCCGGTAACTTAAAACAAGAGCCATCGACATATAGTTCCCCCTGTGGGTCAGATAGAGGAACATCAGTCAAGTCTACCCATCCCTTCGTCTCCTTCTCAGTACGATATACACAATCGTGTACATCTGTATCCTCG